>CM037866.1:27366157-27830049 GCA_021292105.1 Anadara kagoshimensis
TGTATATTTAGGTTGACTGTACAACTGCAAACTGTCGATGATCACAATAAACAGTGTGTACGCTTCAGTGTTAAAACAATCAAGGCATCGCTAAATCTTCTAACCGATTTCAGAAGCATTGGTTTTAAATAGAAGGGAAACATGAAATAATTCGGGATTTATTAATCAAAATCATCTGGAAACTTGAAAACCTGAGTGAAAGGTAATCAAACATTCAACCAATTTCAAAGAAATAAATTAAAACATCGAACGTCGAAGCAACGGCAAATTTTTTCATCAAGTAATACCATACGTGAAAGGCGAGCGACTGCTTCAGCATGCCATGTTTCCAATCAAAGACAAACATACTTATCCATATCCGAATCACAATCCATAAGCAAAATAAAAACTTTGGAACTATGAACTTTCACCATTGAAGTGAGGCCGGGTGCTCCGGAAGGGTAAACACCTCTTGTTTAGCTACCTACACCCGTCACGTGTGTTGTCAAAATTGTGTGAAAGGAACATGGAACTATGGGACGTCAAATATATCCAGGGCTATCCTGGACACAGAGACATCAAACTTATCAACAATACTGTGATGACGGCCATAAAACTTTTTGAGGGCCTTGATAAGCCTAGGCTTGCAATATCCCCGAGTCAACAATTTATTTGCAAGCAGCCTGCGTCGTTGTACACCGTCCCTGCAGTGGGAAAAAGCTATAATATAGCGTATTAATTGGGAAACAAATATACCATAAGCAGGAGAAGCAGGTATATTGTCCCATAGAAAAGGTAAGTTGACAATAGAAAAATTGACGTTATCACGTTTGTCATAAAGTTTCAAATGTAACCTTCATAATTCAGGTATAAGTCTGAATATGAATCAGAACTTGAGAAATCAGTCGTATCTTTTATTTCAAGCTCGCTAGGATAGGTGACATTCGCATAGTCTCTAAATTTAGGATTGTTAAGAGACGGAACGTCATCTATATATCTGTATGTGGATCTGAATGATGTGGCGACAGTTTTCTCTCAAGATGTAACTAGGTTCTGTATAAATTCTGCTTCATAAGAATAAAGAACCAAATCAGCAAGCAATGGTGCACAGTTTGTACCCATTGGTATACCGATTGTTTGTTGGAAAATTTTACTACCAAACACAACAGATATGATGTTATCTATCAAAAATTAAGATTTTGTTGATGGTACCTTCAGTATATTTTTGTTTGGAATCCGTATGGTGCTTGACAAAATAACCAGAATCCCTGTTCAGCACCAGATATTTGTATCTTGGCTTACCGTTTTTGTAAAGGAATGAAAAGTCAAAAGTTTCTTCAAGACGTTCTTTCAATTTAGTATGAGGGATAGTGGTATACAGTGTAGAAAAATCAAATGTTTTTATACTTTTTACATGAGATAAAGGGTTAAAAGCAAGCTGTTGAAGTGATTCTTTAGAATTTTTAAGAATCTACATTTGGTTGATACCAGATGTAGAATATACTTTTTCTGAACAATTGGTGCCAAGTTGCACCTTATCGTGAAAGCCAAACTGGTAAAAGCAACACGTACACGGCCACTGTTGTTGATATTAGACACGTATTTCGACCACAGACGGACAAACAAGAACAGATTGACTTTTCTGATAACAGAACTTTTGGTATAAATGTTTACTAGTAGTTGTTGTTTGGTTAGTTTGGTCATAAAAAGAACAAACGAATTAAAACTAGATGTAAACGGTAAAGTTTAATCGAGATACATGCAAGTTGAATTGCTATAAAATTGTTTTTGTCTCGCTAAATTGCTTAACACTTACTTATTCTAGATCTCAAATTATAATCCAATATGAGCATGGCACCACAAGTCGTAATCCCTTAGTAATTATACTGCAAATGTATATTTATGGAATTTACGATTACCATGACACTTCCCGTACACCATAAAAAATCCCTTATGGTGTTAAATGCAATACATTTTTGATAAATATCACAGATTAAATAAAGTTATATTAGATGGTAACAAAAACTTTATGTCTTGGTCAGCTTGAGTTTGTAGATGTTCTTGTTTTAAAATATTCTCGTTGAGTTTGTAATGTTTTCTTATACAAGACAATATCCATTCCGTCGACACATCGAATCACACGAGCCTTTAGTGTACAAGTTGTTCCATCGAAGCTGCAATCACCCAAAACTTGAAATAAAGATCCAATTTTAGCTTCAAAAGGTTCAATTAATTGGGTGTTAATATTCACGGCAGCACCAGTCTGTGGATCCACTAAAGTTGCTATACAAACTGTGAAATCGTGGCTTTCTAACCTAATGTAAAAAATAAATAAAAGTGAATGGGGGTCCTCATAACTGTAAAAAGGATCATCATATAAAATGGCCAAAATTGTGAAAAAAGTAACTCCAGATACATGTATACTAGTTTCGAAGCTGAATTTTACAAAATTGTGAAAATTCGCAAAATGATTATGAATTTTTTTTTTATTTGTGAATGTGGTCAGATTATGGGCCCCAAAAACGACACAGTGAGAGCCCTGAATAGACCAACAAATACGGCCACGACCACTGCTTATTTAAAGGTCACCGGTCACCAAAAACCGAATTTTTTGTAGTACTATTTTCTGAAAGATTACATCATAAAAAGTCGATTTAGCCACAAATAACATTTTTTAATCATTTCTGCTCTTTTCTACAGCGTAAATTAAAGTCCTGAAACTGTTGAAAAACGGTATTATCTCCCTTTGGTAGTAAAAGGACACAAAACCGGAAGTGACGCAGAAGGTGTTATACCAGCTATTTAGTAAATGAAGCTTGTATACTGAACTGCATTTATTACCCAGATTTATCGGAAATAACTTCTAGTATTTTTATATATATATATTTATTTTTTAGCATAGGGTATTTCAGTTTCCTTCAGCAGAAAAAATAAATAAAAAATAAACATAATGTTAAGAAATAAATAAAAAAAAACGATATTTCATATGTGTGTTTGCTCCAAGTATGAAATACTATTTACTAATACTTTTACAAAACATAATTTTACATTATTTATTTATTTATTTTTTATCTATTTATCACAACGAATTAATAAAAAGAACACACATTTTTGTTTTTTATTTAAAATATTATTCATATTTATTTTTATTAATATTTAATATCTTTCTAAATATCCTTATATCTCTTTTAAATTTATTTATTTATTTATTTATTTATTTATTTATTTATTTATTCATCACAACAAATAATAAAAGAACCCAAATTTCCGTTTTTTATTTAAAATATTGTTCACATTAATCTTTAATATCATTTTAATTATCTTTACACATCCCTTATTAATTAACTACTTAATTTATTTATTTATTTATTTATTTATTTATCACAAGGAATAATAAAAAGGACCCTTTTTTTTAATTTTAAAAACAATCTTTTCTTCTCTCTAGTACAGCTATATTATTACCTCAAATTGATTTTAATTCATACATGTATTTGTTTTAGAAATTGTCCCATTTTTAATCCTTTTTAGATTAAAATCAAAGATTTATTATTATTATATTATTATTATTATTTACCCATGTAATAAATAATATAAAAAACACGTTTTCGGGTAGAATCTGAGTCCAAGCAGAGACATATAAAACCAAAGATTGGCAACTTCACGAAATCCCGTAATAAATCGCGGCCACTTTTGATATGCAAATTAGCATCGAGATCACAAGGAGATCCGCCAGGGCATGTGTGTATGTAGTACATGCCGACATGTAAACTTTGAAGTAACCTCGCGTATGTAAATAGGTGGTAATTGACTTAGATATCATTATTTTGATTAAAAAAACCCGCAAAGTTGCGTTTAATTAAAAGTATGATAATTTCACATTTATATTTTTACATTACTTCTGCATCTGATTTTAAAACTTTTACGTTAATGACAAATATCCTTCTACAAAATTGCTTTAAAAATTGGCATGATTTACGGATAACGATTTTTTGCAGAGATTTATATAGAAAATAGTTGGATTTTTTTCTTAACTTACATATACAGCTAATTTTATAGAAACTGTTACACTATTTTAACAGCCTTTATTTTCACAGGCATTAAATGAAGAAACGTTATTTTATTTCTAATTATGTGTCTGGAAATAAAATCTCTAAAGTACTTATATTGCAAACATATACGATTTTTTATATATACATATGAAAGTGACAATTCAAATAAATAAATAAATAAATAAATAAATTAATAAATAAATAAATAAATAAATAAATAAATAAATAAATAAAGTGTTTATTTGCACGTGGTTCTAATATTAATTTAGCGAATGTGAGAATATTATTTCTGTGCCGATTGTCATGGACTGGATAAAAATATAATTCTTTTATTCTTTTATTACAAAAAGAAAAAAAACTGTCACGAGTATATAGTCAATTGAAACGATTTATTTATTAATTTTAATTGCAGTTTTGCTTGTTTATTGGACATTCCTCATTGAGAGAATCCCCGGCTCGTCACTAATCCCTTTGCAGATTCAAAGTGTATCCATCCTCAGTATCGGTAGTGATTACATGAGCTATCGATGTTCATTAATTACCCGTAAACCGGATATCACTAATTAAATTCCTAATTCCCTAATACCTTATCGTGTACACAAGTTTTTTCTTCACACACACACAGAGAGAGAGAGAGAGAGAGAGAGAGAGAGAGAGAGAGAGAGAGAGAGAAGAGACGAAGCGCATGAAAAATGGAAATAATAAAATTCTTTATCATAGTTGGAAGTATACCCCCAACCCGTCAAAAGATTAAAATTTCCATTTTCTCTCATTTTTAAATTCATTAAAGACTAATTAATTTATTTCAAATTTGTATGCAACTTGTTTCTTACAATGGGTATAAGTCTTATAAACATGTTGCAATTAGAATTTTAGTAAAAAATTGAAAATTAACAAATCCTTTATTAAAGTGGCAAGTATACCCCCAACCCGTCAAAGGATGAAAATTTCAATTTTTCTCTCATTTTTAAATTCAATAAAAACCAATTAATTTATTTCAAATTTGTAGGCAACTTGTTTCTTACAATGGGTATAAGTATTATAAACATGTTGCAATTAGAATTTTAGTGAAAAATTGAAAATTAACAAATCCTTTATTAAAGTGGCAAGTATTACCCCAACCCGTCAAAGGATGAAATTTTCAATTTTTCTCTCATTTTTAAATTCAATAAAAACCAATTAATTTATTTCAAATTTGTAGGCAACTTGTTTCTTACAATGGGTATAAGTATTATAAACATGTTGCAATTAGAATTTTAGTAAAAAATTGAAAATTAACAAATCCTTTATTAAAGTGGCAAGTATACCCCCAACCCGTCAAAGGATGAAAATTTCAATTTTTCTCTCATTTTTAAATTCAATAAAAACCAATTAATTTATTTCAAATTTGTAGGCAACTTGTTTCTTACAATGGGTATAAGTATTATAAACATGTTGCAATTAGAATTTTAGTGAAAAATTGAAAATTAACAAATCCTTTATCAAAGTGGCAAGTATACCCACGAACCGCGATAGTTTGCTGCGGGCTAATAGCGGTATATAGGAGTTGCCAATCTCGGGTTTTATATGTCTCTGGTCCAAGACCTGTAGTTTTTTGTTCAACGAAAATATCAAAATAAAGGTTTAAAAATAACTTCTTATTGTCTTTCAAATAAAATATTTCATCCCAGTATTGCTTAAATATGAAAACAATTTCAATTTAATAGCTTCCTATGCCTTTTTGCAGTAAGTTTAATCATCATCATCATCATCATCATCATCATCATCATCATCATCATCATAAAATAAAAAATAAATAAAAAATTTATAATAATAACTTTATTACACTTGATTTTAATGGGATGAAAAGAACGTCATCCAAATGTGATACCAGTGGGATTATGCTCGACTAACTAAGGACTCAAAACTCGAGTGAAACTTTCTTTCATTTATTCACAATAAATTAATATCGTTCAAAGTGTGATTTACAAGCTCCTCACATACTAGTAATTAAGAGATTATCAATATGCTACATTGGCAAGCAACATCCTGTGTAGAAGTAGATATTTACCACCTGTAATTTACCTTACAATATGCAACATTAATTGACACGTGCGTATCTATATGATATACCCGGTAAATGTTATTTGTCAATTTTTGCTGGATCCTGAAAATCGAACACATTAAAGTTAAATTAGATTAGTTAATTTGAACAAGACATACGTGTCTGTTTGAACGCTGATTGAATAACGGGATTAAATTAATTTTGAAAATTAAAATTGTTTAAAATGTATATATTTGACTGAATTCATTCATAATAATTTAAATTGTCTTCAATGATTATACCGCTCTTATTTCCCTGACTTATCTCGTAATATTTAATCTGAATACATTCAAAACAATTAAAAAGCTGCATGAAGGACTTGTGTAAATCTGGCTTTAATGTGTTCTGAATTTTGTGGAAAAAAAATGTTCATCGGTCTATGTGATTTTATTATATCCAAACTTTACAAAATATATGATTTTAACCTGATATCAAACTTTAAAACCCTTCAAAACACCACACAAACCCACATAAAATATATGGATACATATATAGGTAATGTGTCTTTCCTCAGCAGCTTAACACCATGTACGTCATCAATTAGGTCGCCGGAAAGTTACGAGCGGTGTCGGAAACTACCGAGTATTAGCAGTTCGTTTAGGTAAGGTTTTAAGTGTATTACAGGTAAATATTAGGCGTGGGAAACCGTCAGACACATCAATATTGACTATTCTACCCAAAGGAATGCAAAATACAAAATTGATAAATTTGGTGACCGGTGACCTTTAAAGCTCCTAACTTTTGACTGTCGAATGGTGTACGTGGCTATAATTGGTACTACTAAAAACCCTATCAACCACCACACCCTTATTTTTGCAACCAGTGGTACGTAAACAAAAACAAATCATTTTTCAGAAATATATAACTTTGATATGGGAGTGAATGGTGTTTTAAGATTTGGATCATCGAGACAGTTTTAGGATAGTGGAGAAATAAAGTCACATGGGGAAACCCGCCAACCTTTGGCAAACCAATCTAAATATTTTATCTTTCTAACGTAGGCTGTTGGTTGATTGGTTGAATGTTGCTTAACGTCGCATCAGCAATTTTTCAGCTATTTGCGACGAGAACTATTTTTTTAATCTCCATGCATATGAAGTGCAAGTGTGTTTTATGGTCTGCCTTGTACTAGCGCGCACTCGGGGAGACTTTAAGGTCACGGTGATAGCTCACCAAGTCGGTACGCCCCAAACAAGCGTACCACCACCCCCAGTACGTTATACTGATACCAGGTGAACCAATTAAGGAAAATTCACTTCCCCACATGTAGTCTGAGCGAGACTCGAACCCACAGCGGTGAGAACCCTGGATTTGTAGACTAACGTCTTATCCATTAGGCCATCGCGGACTCTATACAACGTAGGCTATAAGAGAGACTGAGACCTTTAAGCTAGTAAGTTAGACCACTGGATTATCAAGGCCCTAACGATAGCTAAATCCACCAATTATACGCCATAACCGAAACGCACAAGACAAACTAAACATGATGAACATATATCAGTATTGATGCAATATTGCATTCTGTAGTTCTACATATTGTAATTTTAATTAATCGAAAGCAGACTCGTATTGGTACCAACTTCAAGTTCATACGGCAAAATCGGCAAAAACAAATGCATGTAACCAGTACTATTTTAAACGTAAGGAGCCAATGAGTCGTGTATAGTGCTATAATAATTGGAGGTTGACGATTCTTCAAAGCAGTCCTTGAAATGACAGAAGCCGATAAGATCAGTTATGAAGTAAGGCAGAAGAGATGGAACTGGATTGGCCGTGTACTGAGGAAAGGGCAGACAGACGACTGTGCTGTTGTCCTTGGGTGGACTCCTGGGGGTAGAAGGAAAAGAGGCCACCCTAAAACAACTTGGCGGCGGATGGTAGAAGCAGAACGGAACGGCACTGGAACACCTGGAATGCGGCACGTCATGTAGCCTTAGACGGACCGACATGGAGGAATGACGTCCAAGCCTTGTGTGCCTCCTTTCAGACAGAATTAAGATTGAGGACTCATACAACAGTTTCCATCTTGGTTTCACATGAAAAACCTGTACCTCAAGTTCCGTAGTTTATCAAAGATTCATTATTGAAGTTAGACTACCCATTTCTTTTTCATATCTACAGCTATATCTCTAAGATTTATTTTGCAAATGTGTATTACTCGTGGCGCCCCCTACATTTCGGGAAAAAACATTCAAAAAATAAAAAAAGTTTGAAAAAATTTCCAAATTCCTCAAGTTTGAATAGATTTTTTGGAACCCTAAACATAAATTAGGTCCAATTTTTTGTGTGTTTCAGAAAGCTCGTTTAAAATACTACAAAATATGGGGAAAAAATACGAACCTTTAACAGCTCGTTTTCGAGATAAATGACGTAACGTCAGACGTACAAAAAATAGCACTATTAAAACGCTGCAATGAGACCAACCGGGGGTCAAGTTGAGCTGGCCATAGATTCGTACACACACGGCACAATTTAACGCAGTTTATATATTCAAGTACGATAACACCATATCTTCCTTACTAAAACATTTTTTTCTGATTTTATCATCATTTTCCGGTTGTTACGGGCAACCATTCGTTGCCACAGCGATTTTCTTGATAATTTTAAAGTTTAGACCGTGGACGAAAATACGAAACTGTTGTATGATACCTGAGGTTAGGGCGTTTCTTCTTTACGTTTAAAGGACTCGTGTACCCATTTACTAACAATAACTATAAGATAATCCAGTCAGGACGTACGGTACATGTACTTCGCTCTGTGGTACATGTCATGTTATCATTATGAACAATTTGTCAGCAAAGGTTGTCATTCATATTGTCCATGATTTCTAAGGATGGCCAATCTTTATTCTGTATCTGTATTACTTTGTCGTAGCACCCACATAATTTCTGGTATAGAGAACGACGGGTGGTAGCGCGTAGCGTGTTGCTCATGACAGATTTAGAGCAAACTTGTGGCACTATCTGACAATGAGTGTGTTCCTGTCGCTTGTTGTTCTTTGAGTAGGAATGAGTCACTTTATATTGGTTGGAAAATGTACTGGTGGCTGTTGTTTAGACATCACAACATTTTAGATAATACTACTTATTTGGTGTAGAACTTTTTTCTAGTTCTATATCCAATTGAGAATTTACAGTAATTTTCAGTAATCATACAGTACTAGTAAACAAATCTGAAGCGTCGTTGGCCACTTTGCACATGGCCGCGTAACATAGACGCTGGTGTCACCTTTTTTGATGAAGTGCGATAAGTTCCAGTTCTTTAGTACTGTTGTTCATCGTGTTCTTTACAATTTTGTAATTTCCAGTTATCGATCTGGTTGCTTTTGTTCTAGTTTGTAGGCCCTCAAAAAGTTTTATGGCCGTCATCACAGTATTGTTGATAAGTTTGATGTCTCTGTGTCTAGGATTGCCCTGGGTATATTTGACGTCTCATAGTTCCATGTTCTTTTCACACAATTTTGATTACACACGTGGCAGATGTAGCTAGCTGAACAGGAGGTTCTTACCCTTCCGGAGCACCCGGCCTCACTTCCCTGGTGATAGTTCACGTGTCTAACCTAACTTGTCAGTTCCAAAGTTTTTATTTTGCTTCTGGATTGTTATTCGGACATGGATTAGTATGTTTGTTTTTGATTGTCTATATCTGATTACTAAATGTTTATGTATGCGTTGACCAGTCCATTGGTGCCCCCATAGTGAAGCCCAAGTACTAGTGATATAATAGCGGTATCTATGCAGTTGGACATTTTTGGATTTTCGTCTGAGGAACCCAAATGTACAAAAATGGTACAATGCTAGGGTTTCTTTTATGTATTTCGTATTTCTTTTTATCAGTTTATAGTAAAGTTTCTTTAGTCGCTGGTCTTGTTGTCTGTACCGTTATCTACTTCTCAAAAACTGTCTCGGGACATTTTTGCGTAAAGTTAGCGACGATTTGTAGATTACAGATTCGTTACAGTCCGCACTACGTCAGCAAGTCGTATTTAAATCGGAAAATGACAGTGACTGATCTATAATGTAACCAGCTGGTAACTACCTCAGTGTTCACTTGACTAAGCCGGCGAAAAGTTTCAGATGTGCTTGACACCATGCCATAAAGTATATTTTATGTGTATTATTTTACTTATATTTACATACCTGCCGTTGACACGAACTGTTTTATCCCTGTTATTCGTGATTGAGCTAAGTTCTGAACAGAGCGTGGGTTCGGCCACATCAGGCAAATTTCCCGCCATTTTCCACTAATAAAATACTGATCCCTGATTGGCTAAAAATATATTTCGCTTTTAAAAATTTTAATGATAAATTCAAGGATTAGTCGAATTCATAAAGTATTAAAAATCAACGTTTGAATTTATTTACAGTTTACAATAAAATAATCTTGATATTGAACATATAAACTAACCTAATTACTATGACAACCGCTGAAAATAGAAAAATCACGTAATAAAGATGGCCGCGACGTAGGAGAAGTTCCCCGCGGGGGAGGTGTAACGAAACAAATTCAAGGATTTATGTGTAAATATTGTAAGTGGTCATCATTATTTCTATCTCATCAAATGCAGAAAATCTAAATCTAAGCACACAGTGTAAATTTGATCCTTTATTTGTCGTATTTTGGTGAAATTTCACCCAATAAAACTTCGCTGACAGATCAAGAAGACCCGGTTCAATTTTGTAAATATTTGACATATCAGAAGTGAGGTGGTTTATCATGTTACCTAATGCACTGACTCATTTTTGTTTAGATAATTACGTTTGTTAACAATGGCTTATGGGCAAAATATGAAATATGCCCTTTATTTTACTCGAATTTGCTAATTACATTTTTGCCTTTCCCTTTGGCAGTTGTCCAAACACAAAATGCATTTCTGCTGAATCTTGTGACAACTATACATAGGTATGCTGGCTGCAATACACATCCCAAAGAAATCTGAAATAGTTTTTTGTTGATTTCTTGACGCAAAACTGGTGTTTGGTTTTGACAGGAGAGGTGTGGTTTGGTCTTGAAAAGTGATACTTGTAACTCTAGTTTATGGTTGTTTGTCCTTATCAGTTTAATGGTAAAGTAAGTAAGTCTTATTTAATCTTTTGTTACTGAATTGAAATGATAAACATTCATGTTTCATGATTGATTAAATTCGAAATGAGAGGCTTTCATGTTCAGTCAAAGAATTTATGGTTTAAAAGTTACAATTGCAGTGCTCCAAGTAGCCTAGTAAATACTCGAAATTTGCGACCAAAAATCGGATTTTGCGACTACAAATTGTCAGACGATCGCCATTATGTCAAATAATTTTTTTGAGTTTGGCCACTAAAAATCGGGAAATCCGGAAATTTTGTTCATTACCCGTCACCCAACCTGACAAATAGTCTCGCCATCAATAATATCTTAAAAGCGCTTGAATCAAAGCAGGTAACTTTATAGTTTAAAGCGCATAACTGACCGTGATCTAATTTTGCATAATGGCAGCCAAACGGCAAAAATCACTTTTTGATTTGGGTTTTGTTACGACTTTTACTTCATCTAAATGATCAAGTTTGATTGTCTTCTCATCGCTCCGCCTTGAAAGTTGCCTACCATGGTGGGACCAATCCGAGGATCTCGCTAAACCATTCAATCGGTGGTAGCGACGGGCGGTGTGATAGAAAGAATTTATAAGGTTTGACCACCAAGAATTTTACCTGGCGACAAAAATTTTGAAATGGCTACTGAAATTTTTGAATTATTAGCCATGTGGCTACCAGTTTTCAAAACCTGCTTGGAGCACTGAATTGGGTTCGCCACTTTACCACATAATACCCTCTAACATTTGTGAAGATCACTTATTTCCAATGGATATAGAATCGAATAACAAGACATTTCGGTTTTTCTGAGATGATAACTTTTTCAAAAAGTTCCGCACAAACATTAAGAGGTATTGATCACATAATGTGGTACAGTGGCGAACCCCAATTACAACAGGGTTTGTACAGGCCTGGAAAAGTCCTTAAATTTTGAGGTTTGCCCTAAAAGGACCCTAAAAACAAGTCTGACCCTTAAAAGCCCTTGAATTTGGCTAATTGTGTTGTCTGTATTTTATATTAAGTGGTTGGGAATAGACTGATATACATAAATAAATAAATTATAAATAAGTTGCATTGAAATGAGCCTCCTGAACGCCTAACTTCAACCTCCACTTTAAGTGTAGTTACTATGGACACAAAAGTAATTGTTTTAATGATTTAATTGCCTTAGCGCCAATATTTGTTTGATAAAATTGTCCCTCTGATGAGGCCTTAAATTTGAAAATAAGACCCTGAACATACCCTAAAAAGTCCTTAAATTTGGAGTCCAAATGTCTGTACAAACCCTCTACAAGCCATTCTGGTCTGTAACATGGGTTATTTTACAGGCTGGGTCAGATTTCACCTGTAGGGAAACTATCAATTTCTATTCATATAGAGTTCACCAGTGTTCCACATAACCAAAACCCTTAAAGTTTGTGTGGAATGTTTTGGAAAATGTTAAACATCAAATTTTCCCAAAGTATCATCATTGTTATGGGAAAACATGAACTAAAGCGATTCCATCTCCAATGGAAATAATTGTTCCACAGAAAATGTCTTGGTATCATCACATGGCACACTGGTGAAGCCTATGATAGTTTGTGTTAGGATTGCCATCCATGCTTGCTGGCATTCAAATATCTCTCACATGAGTCAAAATTAACTGTTCTTTTGCCATTGTATGATGAGTATTAGTGCTAATTTTGAAGGCTGCATATTTCTGGATTTGCTATTTCTTACCTTCGTTTCTTGATAAGATGAACAACAAAGTATATAGATGTATATGCCTTAATCTTAGATGTTTGTGACAGTTGATAAAAGAAATTTTTCATTGATATCTAATGTTTGGGTATTTCTCACTTACTTGAGCTAAACCTTAGCACAACCAAACATTGCTATGAACTTGAAATTTTTAACTGTTGCTTTAATGGCTTTTATACCTGTTGAAAAAAAATTGACAAACAATAGTTCCTTGCAGGCACATACCCACATTCAGTGGCCATGTCAAGCTGAATCAGTCCCTGAAAATGGTCCAAACTTAGCTGTCACAGAGATGTTAGGGTTTTAGGCTCATGATCATGTATTTTAAGGACTGTTATTTGTATGAAGCTGTATTTATTTACTGATGAAGGTTGCAGAAATTCAAGGTTGTCACCAATACAAAAATAGATTAAATTATAAAATGTATTTGAAAAAAAAACCATCGAAATAATAACTGACCATTATAAACAAAACAGGATGTTCCAGGTGACCGAAAAAGGCCGTATTGGGCCTCTAGTTTTCAATTATTTTTTTTTTAAATTTAAAAATATGTGCTAAAAGATTATTTTTTATTTATTTGACAGGATTGAAAGAAGAATGAATACATTGCAGAATTTGTTGAAGAGCTTTGTTAGACTATAGATATACTGAAATAATCCCCAAAACAGGATGATAAAATGAAGATCTAGATATCCATTTAGATCAATGTCTTATCCACTTTACCAGAGGAGATCCTATTTATCCCCGATAGGAGGGTCGCCATTGGATACGTATGAAAACAGAATGCCTACAAATTCTAGCAGATATAGTGCAGGTGGTACTAGCTACACGTCATGGGGAGCTGGTAGATCAAGCAGCCTTACCAGAACCACTCCACAACGAAGATACACTACCTCAAATTCCCCGTCTTCTGTGGCGGATCTTAGGCCTATCTCATCGTCTAGGCGACCATTACCAAATGGACCAGGGCCATTAGATTCAAGAGGGAATAAATTAGAATCCTATAAAGTGATTTCAAAGACTACATCATCTGTTTTACCTCGGACTGGACCATTAAAGGCTGACCATACAAATGGGTATAATGGTCCATATGCAACAAATACAACAACATCTTATAGGACTAATAGATTATCCTCACAGGGATATTCAACTTTACAGAGGCCAACAAGTGGTTTGAAAGGTCGAAGGTCAACAGTATGGCCAGCTTAAATGATAATATTTCTGAAATTAGTCTGAAAGATGATGATTTTCGTACACCCAGGGCTTTTGATGATGATTCTAAATCTTTAAGATTAAAGGATTTTGAAGATTTTAAAACTCCCAGAACTTATAATGATGATGACCTTCAATCATCAACAAGGTCATCCAAGCGTGACAAGTACGAAATGGAGAAAGGTTCTGATTGGAGGACTCCATCACGTTCAAGTAGAACTAGTGTGATGGACCGCCAAGATAAAGACCATATTAACAGTTATTCAGAATCGAAAAGGACAAGTCCGTCAAAAGATCCAGGATTACCTCCCCTATCTAAGAGACGTGATCCTAGTGTAGAGCGTAGTAAATCTATATCACGGCAGAATTCAAGCAGCTCAATAAATGTGGTAGGTAATCTTAATAAAATCTTACACCAGTAACAGTGTAAGACAGAGATATCTTAAACAAGGATGAATATTTTCCTATCCAATGAGCTTCATCCAGTTCTGGACATTGAAAATATTCATACAAGTTTGAGATATCTCAGGGATGAAGATTAGCAGGGGTCCAGTAGCCAATGGCTACTAAAATTCAGTCTGGTCCCCTTAATGTTTGCACATTTTAGCTATTTATTACTATTACAAATTTTTTTAATGAAGTGAACTGAGGGCCTTACTCAAAATAGTTAAGCTTCATCCCTGAGTAACAGTGTAACAAGGATGAATATTTTCCTATCCAGAATGAGCTTCAGCCAGTTCTGGACATTGAAAATATTCATACAAGTTTGAGATATCTCTGTCTTACACTGTAACTGGTGTAGGATTCTTTTTCTCACACATTTACTACATACTAGGTCTCCATAAATTTAAAATAATTAGTAGCCAGATTTCCAAAATTAGTGAAAATATAGTCCTTTTTAAAGTATTTTCCACAAATTTGCTCAAATGGGTTACTTTTTGAAAGAATTCCTCAGAAATTAGTAGCCAATGGCGATTTTGGCTACCAGATATGGAAAAGTTAGTAAAATCTGGAAAATTTTGGCAAGTTAAATCTGGAAAATTTTGGCAATATTTTATAATACTACAGATAAAAAATTTAAATATTGATGTACAAGCTAAGCGCATTATCTTCAAAATGGCACAATAGATTTATATAATTTCTGATGATTCAGCAACAACAAAAATAGTGAACATTCTAAAATACTTATTGGGTATATTTACTTGTGTTCATGGAGTATAAGAAGTTTGTTTACTATAGTAAAACACAAATATAACGAACATACTTTAAAAACCAAATACATGGATAGTACTAAGTCAAATCTTGGACCCGACCACTGCTTTATATAAAAGTTTATATATCGGTACATTGTATATCAATATAACGAAGTTGCTTTATAACGAAGTTAAAACTAGAGTCCAAAGGCTTCATTATAAACATGTTTTACTGTAGAACACTCCTAAATTAAAACTTGGAATTTATTTTTCATTAATTCCTAAACTTTTTAAATCTTTTTTTTTTTTTTCAGGGTAGTGTTTCAAGGTACTCAAATCTTGGAAAAGTTGGAATAAAGAACATAGGAAATACAGTAAGTATATCACGATAGCATCACAAATAACAACAGAATAAATAAGCAAGCATTTTCAGTGAATATCTTCTATCAATGTTGATGCTTTGAAGAATAGTGCTTCATAGATTTGGAAAATTACTCTAGACATGAAGTGTTTGGACATACAGATGGAAGTTAGAATTTCAAAAAAACCTTCATTCTTAGAAATATATTTTCAGATTGTGTAAAATTTGAAGTCTATTAAGAATCATAAGCAGCTTTATTTAGAACCATTGCATTAGCTCGGTAGAGTTTTCACTTCGTATGTGAGACGTTGTGGGTTCAAACCCAGACCAGATCTGACCCAAGACTTGAAAGTGGGAAGTGATTGCTATTTCGTCAAGCACTCTGCAATACAAAATGAAAGTCACAGTTCTTTTGGATGTGAACTTAAAAAATGAGGTCCAGTGGCATGATAAAGAACCCTGCTGTATAATGCCATCGGCAAAATGCACAGGCAAAATTTTTGCACCTTTTCCTATAGCTGGTGACGTCTCGATATCTGTGAAATATTCTTGAATGAGACATTAAACACCATTACTCAACTCAAATTCAAATCAACTCAACTGTATAGAAAGTATTTTGTAACTGTGTCTTTATTACAATGTTTTTTTTAACAATATTGTTTTGATTATTTCAGTGTTTTATGAACTCCGTGTTACAGTGCCTTAGTAATACAAAACATTTATTAGAATATTGCCTAAAAGATGATTATGAACTGGATAAAAATGGCAAAAGTTCAATGAAAGGATTGCTGATAACAGGTAATTTAATTTTGCTTAACTCTGGGTTCACTCAAAAATTCTCTATTTGACTGTACTAGAGCAAGCACTCGAGTTTTATAGTAAAAAGCATTCAGATAATCTGTTACTAAAAATAAGGGTAATCGGTTCCTCAAAACACCATCAAGATAATTTTTAAAAAAATTTTTATGAAAATTATAGAAACATGCTTTTCATTACCTTGTTTCTAAGGAGATACTTATATATTAAAAATCAAGTTTTTGTGTTAGATATATGTTTAAAATAAAGTACCAGGTAGTATAGATTTATTGTTTATCCCCAGAAAAAAATATTTCAAAATATTAACTCTTTTACTCTCAAAGATGTATAAATTTTGGAGTTTCTTGAACTTTACCATTCTCATAGTATACACTTTAGTAACTTTATGATTACTTGTAGCATAAATTTAACTACTGGTAAATTTACAACTTCCAATTTTGCACACTAAATGCAAAAAAATATTTTTCCGTGAGCTTCTCTCCTCTCCCTGCCCCCTTCTCTTATAAGGATGGTTATCTACATAGGTTTTTTTTCTTTTTTATTTTAGCTTATGCCAACTTAATGTCATCATTATGGAAGGAATCTAATCAAGACTCATACATATCTCCCAATAACTTTAAAACCCAGGTTCAGAGATTTGCTCCGCGATTTATGGGTTATGCGTAAGTATCATTTCCAGTTTGACTTTCCAGTTGAAATTTCCATTGTGCCTATTTTTAACTTGCCTCTGAAATATATACAGGTGAGCTTATGTTGTACAACCTTTTTCGAGTGTCTTGGTCTGAAGCACATGCTTACAGATTACAGTATCAATGGCCACCTAGATTTGTTTCTGACTTGAGCAGAAGTTTGTCAGTTTGCTTGCAATGGTCTGTGGTTTTCTTCAGGTCACTTATGTTTTATCCACCATCCCAGAACTGACTGCTTTGATATGCATGAAACAATCTTGACTTAGTTGTGAAACAACATTACTGCACTCTACTGTGTGTAAGTGGCGTCTTTTAATGTTAAAGCATTTTGATCAACTAGATTTGCTCTTCTCCTGACAGTTCTTGTTAGTCTTAGAGCATATGAGTTGTCGATGAACTGTGTAGTGACATAAGATATTGATGTCAGTGCTGTTGCGCCCATTCTTGGTATTGGGTATGGGACCCAATGGAATTTTGGAAAATTGCTGTTGTAAAATGCAATTTTAGATCAAAGAAAATCTACTGAGGGAAAATATATATAAGCAGCACATGAGTAATTGAGTTTTAAATATTTGTTTTCTAGTCAACAAGATGCACAGGAGTTTCTAAGATATTTACTGGAAGGTCTACATGAAGATGTCAACAGGATTGTGTGTAAACCAAAACATGTCACTATTGATGATGATAAGTTCTCAAGGTAAGAGTGAGAGAGCATGTCACTTGATGACATTAAGTTGTCAAGGTAAGGAGGAAGGAGGAAGAGAGAGAACATGTCACTTGATGACATTAAGTTGTCAAGGTAAGGGGGAGGGAGGGAGGAGAGAGAGAGAACATGTCACTTGATGACATTAAGTTGTCAAGGTAAGGAGGAAGAGAGAGAGAACATGTCACTTGATGACATTAAGTTGTCAAGGTAAGGGGGAGGGAGGGAGGGAGAGAGAGAGAACATGTCACTTGATGACATTAAGTTGTCAAGGTAAGGAGGAAGGAGGAAGAGAGAGAGAGAACATGTCACTTGATGACATTAAGTTGTCAAGGTAAGGGGGGGGGGAGGGAGGGAGAGAGAGAGAAACATGTCACTTGATGACATTAAGTTGTCAAGGTAAGGAGGAAGAGAGAGAGAACATGTCACTTGATGACATTAAGTTGTCAAGGTAAGGGGGAGGGAGGGAGAGAGAGAGAGAGAACATGTCACTTGATGACATTAAGTTGTCAAGGTAAGGAGGAAGAAGAGAGAGAACATGTCACTTGATGACATTAAGTTGTCAAGGTAAGGGGAAGGGAGGGAGGGAGAGAGAGAGAACATGTCACTTGATGACATTAAGTTGTCAAGGTAAGGAGGAAGGAGGAAGAGAGAGAGAGAACATGTCACTTGATGACATTAAGTTGTCAAGGTAAGGAGGAAGAGAGAGAGAGAGAGAGAGTATGTCTATTTGATGGTAAAAAGTTGTCATGGTACGTTGTATATAGACTGTGTATCAATGGTGATAAATATTCCAAACAGAAATAATGAGTGTGCATGTCACTACTGATGATGAATTTTCAAGGTAGAGAGAGAGAGAGACCAATTTATTTTGCTTTCTACTCACTTTAGTGACTAGAGTATGTACTTATAACAGGTGGGCTCATGTCCAGTGTCCACTCTAGAAATTAATCGAGCTTGGCCACATGGCCCCTAAAGGTACAACAACTATAAGAGAGGAAATTTGGTCAAGGATAATGTTAAACAATTTCTGATAACACCTGATATTGTCTGATGTTTTTTTATCATTTCTGACACATCTTAAGTTGAAGCCACAACAATCGTACAACCTATTCCATCACTGACATAGAAATCTGCTATTGAAATCTTCTCCAGGAAGAACCAATCTTCAGTGTGTCCATTATGATATTTATTCAATGGATAAGTGTTTGTAAGAGTGGAAATTTCAAAAAGTAGGGGCTTTTGAACCCACAGCAAGCCATTGACAGTATTATTAGATTTTTGTTCAATGAACGCAGCACTATCCTTCTTAAACATCAAGTATAGAAACAATGTTTCTTCCCTATATGTGTCTCACTATCACTTTTAAAAATTGTGTTCTGTTTATTTTAGTGATTCAGAAAAAGCTAAAGAATATTGGAATGTGTACTTAAATTATGATAACAGTAAAGTAGTTGGTAAGTACTAAATATATCCAAGAACAAACAGACCAATCCATGTCTAAACCACAATCCCAAAGCAAAGAAAAACTTTGAAACTGGCAATATATGTGAATTCTTGTGACAGCTTGCTTTGTTGCACAGCAGAAACTTTGTTGGGGCATCTGAATAGGTTTCCACAGTGTACTACATGACATGCATTCATTTTTTGTACAAAACACCAAAATAACCACTGTGGTAGCTCAGTTGGTAGAGTGCTTGCTTCGTAAATGTTCATTATGGCTCATAGTTTAACTCTCCTCTTACAGACACACTTAATTTGTATCAGCAAACGACCTGCTATTAATTTAGAAAATGTTCATTGTTGTCTGCTAGTTTAACTCTGAAGTATTTATTTTTTGTTACAGAGATTTTTGTTGGTCAGTTGAAGAGTGAGCTGAAGTTCAGAGAGTGCAATCATTCTTCTACGACCTTTGACCCATTCTGGGATTTGTCAGTCCCCATTCCCAAGGTATGTACTATCATTGTCATTTCTATGACCTTTGACCCATTCTGGGATTTATCAGTCCCCATTCCCAAGGTATGTACTATCATTGTCATTTCTACGACCTTTGACCCATTCTGGGATTTATCAGTCCCCATTCCCAAGGTATGTAGTATCACTGTCATTTCTACGACCTTTGATCCATTCTGGGATTTATCAGTCCCCATTCCCAAGGTATGTAGTATCACTGTCATTTCTACGACCTTTGACCCATTCTGGGATTTATCAGTCCCCATTCCCAAGGTATGTAGGTAGTATCATTATGAAAATGTTGACATGGATTATATCTCAGTTGACTCAAGAAATGATTGGGAAGGGATTTTTAACTTGGGCCATTTTGTAGTTTTTCATGGATTTTCAAAATATTAATGGGCCATTTGTATATAAGTCATATAAGGTTCTATCAATTAATAGGCCATTTCCATTGCCAATATGCTAAATGGCTCGGGTCTCTTCCGTTCCTAGTCACTGCTTAAGTTGATTTTGCCACAGATTTTCGGAGTTATGGGCCCCTAGCAGTAAACAATGTTGTACAAAGTTCCCCAATTTGTAACTTCACCAATTACAACTAGAGAATTACATTACTACCAAATTTGTCTAATACATTTAAAGTTCTTAAAATAATGTTTTTGTTCATAACTGTGTAATGAGTGCTACAACCAGAGAGTTAAGTGATAAACTCAGTGGCTTAAAGGATTAAAGTGCACGTTTACAGAACACAATGCCTTCCACCACCAAGGTTTTAACCCCACTTTGGGCAGGTTCTAGTGTGAGGAAGTTTGTCAGTTCACTTTCCGAAGGTCTGTGGATTTTTTCGGGCACTCTGGTTTCTTCCACCATCCCTGTACTGACTGGATATAATTGATAGATATTTGACTTGGACATAAAACTCTCCATTACACTCTTTGTTTTGGGGTTAGAATCAATTGACCACACCCACAATGTTCCGACAAAGGCCTGGTATGCTTGAATTACATGCAGAAAGAATGAAAACTTGGTCTGTATTTCATCGTTTAATGACGTCACTGACACTAGTATGTCATTAGTTGCTGTAGCACTGCTTTTGTACCGTGATAGCGGCCTTTGTCGGAACATTGTGGATGTGGTCGGCGAAACTTCAATTGATATCCTATTTACTGTTCTGTTGTGCATGTAACTTACAGTAAAGGGAAAATTTTCATGTGAGTAAAATTTCTGCTTATTTCATGCTAAAGAAATTACCACGAAAATGTCTACCATGCATGTTTATACAGTCGAAACCACTTAATTGCATATCGGATAATCGCATAAATCGGTTAATCGCATAGGATTTTGAAATCCAAAACCATTTCTTATTTATTCTATTGAAAATTACCCGCATAATTGCATAGCCAAAAATGACCAACTCCGGTTAATCGCATAGAAAATTTCCCGACCCGATCCCAAAACCCTAGGATTTAAAAAAAAATACCATAATTTTTCTTCAAAATACGATGTGCACTTGATTTCATTTCCAGGTTTTGTGACAAATCCAAGATCGTCACCGTTATCAAGGGAAAGTGTCAAATATGTTTATTATACCGACGTAGAAGAACTTTTGTATTTAATGAATAAAATATGTTGTATAAATTCTGTTTACTTGTTTGTGTTTTGTATTTTTCCTTCTTTCTGAACATATCGCGGTACTCCAGTAAAGCAGTCGCCATTTTGAATATTTTATTGGTTTGTCTCCCTTATCGGGAATTTACTAAAATGTGTATCGCCGATGACACAAAACCTAACAGAACTCACAGGTGTTTAACTTATTTACAATGGGTCATTCCGATTAGAGCTGTTTGAAGTTTTAATTGTGTAAATATTCCGATACAAACAGTAACTTCAGTGACATATGTCGGTTATAATTTTAATTGTTAAAAAAACACAGTGGTAGGTTAAGAAACTGAAACCAATGATAGTAAAGTAAACATCGGGGATTATTCTATGATCACAGGAGACAACACTTTGATTATTAAAATAACAACGATTGGAATAAAAACTGCAATTAAAATTAGAAAAAGTTCTAATGTTGTTAATCACGATCTTTGATGGTGATCCGAAAAAAGAAGAAACTAACAAAAAGTTCAGTTACTTCACCAATAGACGGAATTTATTTTCATGGAATTTTTCCTAAGTTTCTTATTTTACAACTTAAAAATTATTATAACTTAATAAAATTATTAAAAAAATATCGTTTTAATAACTTGATGTAGATGCCGTTTTATTTACACATTATCGAGCACATGTTACACTTCTTAGTAATACTATCAAACCGGAAGTTATCAAGTTTTTGTATTCTATTCAACTCGTGGCTAAAAAACAACAACAACAAACACTTTTTACATTATTTTATTCTCGGGATTATCATCTTTCTTTTTGTTTAAACAAGAAGTGTAGACATGTTACTTATTCTGAAATTATTTACAAGTACAATGTACTTTATGACAACTGTAGATGTAGACCCCCCCCCCAGCATGCGTCTCGAGTCCCGACATCGGATATTCTTGCTTATCGGTTAATCGCATATATCGGTTAATCGCATAGAATTTTGAATCACAGAGCCTATGCGATTAACCGGGTTCGACTGTATATCATAATATATAGAATATACATCCACTTAATGTTGGTTGTGCAAAAATTACACCCACATGAAATGTCATATTTCATAAATCACGAAATTTTCACCTTGTGAAAATAGTCCCTTTTGCAGTATATTTCTATAAATTCACTTGTTTTTTATTTCTGTCTACAGAACAGGTCAGATGTCAGCATTCAGGATTGTATAAACTTATTTATGAAAGAAGAAGAATTAGATCACGATGAACGACCTGTAAGTGTTTTATTATCATGTGGAATCATTGATTTTCACTGTGATCAATTTTCAACAATTAAAAACAATTATACTAAAATATACTAATCAGCCGTGTCCAAATTACAACCACAAAGGAAAGTGAAAACTTTGAAAACTGGCAGGTTAAGTTAACACATGAATAAGTGAGACTAGTTTTTTTGGGGGGGGGGGTTGTAAATTTATTGTTTGTGGTTTCTGTTTAACTTAATTTTATAACTTATACTGTTTCCTTGGCACACCATGATAGTAATTAATGATTTCAGTTTCATATGGATATAATAATTAGAATTTAAGAAAAAATATCCTTTTATACATGATGGTGTAAGTTTAATGTTGAAATAAATGATATTTGTTATATCCTCATGATAGTGGAGCGCCCACTGGTATGTGGGAGGTCATTGGTTTAAAACCTGGTCAGATAATAGGTATTGACTTACTTGGCGTTTAGAAATTAAAGTCACTAGGTCATTCAGAAGAGATCTTAAAAGCGATACCCATGTCACAGTAGGCATGGCACGTTAAAGAACCCTCCCTGCACGTGGCCTTGATGGGACTGCAAAGAACGTAAAACTCAATTCAATCAACCAATCAATCAATCTTCTTGTTTGTGGTATTTATGTATATAGATATACTAGTCAAATGAGGCTAAACTAAAATGATGAAATTGTTACGGTGTAGATAGATTTACCCTGAAATCAGAATATAAACATAATTCAGCTGTCTGTCAGTAAATTTTTGTTAGCTTGGAATTTTCATATTTAAAAAATCATATCTTATTTTTTTCGCTATTTTCAAATTTGATTTTAATCGTTATTTTACAGACCTGTGCCAAATGTAAAAAGAGAAGAGCCTGTACAAAGAGTTTTTATATACAACGATTTCCAAAGATTTTAGTATTACGTATCCTTGTTTACAAGAAGTTATCACACAGTATGCTAGAGTGTAGATATAACATTGTTAACTTCACTGTAAAAGTCTGTATTTTTCACCCAAACAATTATCCACTGTTCAATCTAGGAATTTTCAGAGGGGGCATTTTCAAACACAATACATTTGACTTAAACACCATAACATTAATGTTTTTGCTTTCATTTTATGTTAAATATGGCTCTAACAAGAGGGGTCATTTGGCAAAATAAGGTGTCAGCCCCTTTTAAAATGAATGCTGATTATTACGATAGTGATCCTTTTTAATTTTGACAACTGCATCATCATAAAATCAGAGACCACAGCATAAAAAGTTATCAAAGATTTTGCTACCATATGCTTATTTTTGATTAGGTACATATGTGGCTTGTCATCCTCTTGTTACAAATCATTCTCTCTCTGAACACCCTGACAGCACCTTTTGTCACCTGGTTTCAAATCCCACA
The DNA here is from genome assembly GCA_021292105.1 of Anadara kagoshimensis. Lineage (NCBI taxonomy): Eukaryota > Metazoa > Mollusca > Bivalvia > Arcoida > Arcidae > Anadara > Anadara kagoshimensis. The sequence goes on from CM037866.1 coordinate 27,390,277, forward strand.
TTGGCAAATCCTTGTGTGAGAATTTTGTCAGTTCATTTGTCGAAGTTGGATGTAACTGAAAGAATTTTGGAAAGGTCATGAAAGGCCATTGATTTACTCCACTCTGAACACCTCAGGGGTTGAAAATTTTTTCAGATAAGCAGAAGCCCCGAACTTTTTGATAAAGAAAATTAAAAGCCCGCAATGTTTTTTATCAAGTCCTGAGTTTGGTTAAGGAGAAAACCAGAAATCAATATGTATTATTTCTATCGGCAGTTAAATGGTATTTTTGGCAGTATTTACAATCCATGTGACGGCTGTTGAAACAATTGCACACACTTCTCCGATCCTATTTGGTGTCTTTAATGTCACGTGAGTTTCTTTTCTTGCCACTGTAGCCTGCTTGTTGGTGTGAAATTTAAATTAAACAACTACATCATCGGACAAGACTAAACATTGGTAGCGATTACAAGCACAATAACTATCTAGATTTTTCTTTATCAGCAGAGTGCTTAAGTGACTAGTATTTCTTACAAGCGCTGTAATGATCAAGAATGAATGTAAACAACAACAGGGTAACATGACTACGGATGGTTTTTCAAGATTTTTTCCAAGACACCAGACTACAGTCGAAAATAAAGTTCATTGAAGAATTTTCAACCCCTGACACCTTAACACTCCCCCACTTCAGTCTTAACACCCCAACAACTTCCTCACTTGCTGAAAACCGCAACAACTAAGATCAAACTTCATTGTACAGTGAATAATCATAATTTCATTTTATATTTGCTTGTTTTCTATACCAAAAAAGCTATTGAAAACTAGTCAGCACAACTTTTCCAATTCCAATGGATGTTAAGATCATTTAGCTGTTTTTGGAAGTCCTTATAGTAAATGAATTTTGCCTTAACCTAGCAATAGATTTGAAGAGATTTAGCCAAGAACGGTACAGCAGAAAGGTTTCAACTTATGTAGATTTTCCACAAAATTTAGATTTATCTGAATACTCTGCTGAAAAAGGTCAGTATAATGTTAAAAATACAGAATGTTCGAGCGTATGATGTGTTGTAACACAGATACACATGTATGCACACACACACACACACACACACACACACACACACACACACCATTGTACCAATATATTATGTTGATTATAACCTTTTATTGTACTAGAAATAGTTCTATGTATATCCGATTCATGAGTCGTGTTATACCATTTTGTGATCTTTTAAAGTAATTTCTTGCATATTGATCGTTTAACTTTCAAGTGTACATGGCATAATGTTCATACATCTGCCAGGGTACATAAATGCATGCCACATTAAATGGTAAAAGTGAAGAAACTTGTACGTTGCTTAAAGCCTTGTTATGGTATACAAATATGGCGACAAGATAAGCATGTCACAGAATGTAAAATCATAGTTAAAAAGACCAAGCTACATGTAGTACTGCTTTAAAGGCTGACAAAAATTTTACATAAATGTTTTGGCATGTTACACAGCCCCATGTATGTCTAGGACTGGCGGTACATTGCTTCTTTGACATTATTACCCAAGAATACATAAGCGTAATATAATTTTATTAAATGGTTTTATTGCATGGATTTTGGGGTGGTTATTTAACATTAACTTTGATTATGTCTTTAGAATATTATTTTTTTTTATGTGATCAGGAAACTGGTTAATATAAGGGTTTTTCTCTTGTTCCAGGATCGTGATTTCTAAAAATTGTTTCTATACGTTATTCATTAATTTGGATTTTCTAATAAATATTGTTTAAACTAATTTTATGTGATCTTTTATATTACATTGGTGATTGTACAATAAATTTGATTTTAAAAGTCTTTTGGAATAATATTAATTTTATTTATCTTTAATATTTCAGGGCCTAAGATAGTGTATAATTTATATGCAGTCAGTAATCACTCGGGCGGAACACACTCTGGTCATTATACTGCTTACTGTAAACATCCATACAACGGACATTGGTATTTATTTAATGATACTAGGTAAGTGAAGACTGAACACACTCTGGTCATTATACTGCTTACTGTAAACATCCATACAACGGACATTGGTATTTATTTAATGATACCAGGTAAGTAAAGACTGGTATACAATACAAATATCCAAGCTTTGGTGTACAAGCTGTTTAAAGATTACAGACTGTGGTGTCCCTCCCTCCCAATGGGGTTCGCCGCTGTATCACGTGATACCTTCTAACGTGTCTGTGAAACGCTTGTTTCCAATGGACATGGAATCGCACAATATGACGCTTTCCTGTAAAAACGACATTATTCCGGGAATTTGTAACGTTGACGTTTTCCAAAATGTTCCGCACAAATGTTTAGAAGTATTGATCACGTGGTACGGCGGCGAAAACCATTAAAGTTCAATTCCCACTGGCACTGTGACAGATCCCATGCAATTTGAGTAAAATTTGTCAGTTCAGTTTTGAAAGCATTGATTTTATTTTTTTTCTAACATTATTTTCTACCAGGTGTAGGCAGTTTCACTTGGGCAAAAATGGCTTTGACCAATAAAGTTCCCCAAAAAATAGTGATATACTAGCTAAATAAATTTATTTGTCCTTATCCACAAAATTTCAGATATTTTCAACATCTTTGAAAAGAGAAATATAGCTATTGCAAGCTTCTCATAATCAGGTTGTTCTTGTTTCTGAAATTTAATTTCTTAGGCAGAAGTTGGTTTTTCAAAAAAAAAAAAAAATCACAGGAAAAGTCGTCAGTTAAAACTATTATTTATACTTTTCTTTGATATATCTGCAGGGCTCTATAATTAATTTATATTATGCTTATCCATTCAGACAAGTGAAAATACATTTTTATCAATTCCGTACATGTAATGAGTTTCAATTGGAAACCAGTTACTGTATACATATTTAATTTCATGTGTATTTATTTTCGCGGTATAAGAAATTAAGACATATTAGATACAGTAAAGCCTCGTTATAATGCCCCTCAATAACTTTGCCACCTCGTTTATGGCCACAATATTTTGAAGTCCCAAAATCCATTTTGTTTATGGTTTTCTTTATCCGCCTCCCCCGATTTATCGCCAAACCCCTTTATAACGCCAAAATTTGACTGAACAAATGGTGGCAATGAATCGAGGTTTTACTGTAGTTAAATTTTTACATTTTTGAAATATGCACTATAACACAATATGCATGATATAATTTTGCTTGGTATTAATTATTCCGCTAAACAAAGGACCACAAAATAAGCAAAAATAAATATGTTTACAGTACAGTCCAACCTGCCTTAAGGGCCACCCACTTATAATGGCCAGTAGAATCGTATCCCAATTGTTCTTTATTTATACTATTTGAACCTGTATATAAAAGCCACCTTTACTGGTTCCCTCAGGTGGCCTTTATGAACAGTTGTGACATGTGACATTTATGGAATGAATTGTGGTAAATTTGAAAATGAAAGTGGAATTTCCAAAAACACTTGTTCTGTCATACAAGCAGGACCACACTTTGACTTGTTTGCTGCCAAAATGGACTGGTATCAAGCAATGGGTCAAATGTTATTGCCAAGCCCTTACCTGTTTGGTGGAACAAAATAGAGAATGGAAGTGTTAACTGTTTGATTTCTATTTCAGAGTATCATCAGCCAGTGCGAGTCAAGCTGTGTCATCAGAGGCATATGTTCTATTTTATGAATTATCAACACAGTCTACTTCAAGGCTATAACCTTAAGAGTGCATAGTTAGTGAGATCATAAATGTCATCATGTCAAACCATCTGGTGGATTGCTGTTATCAACATAATGCCATCTGGTGGATCGTCATCAACACAACGCCATCTGGTGGATCATTGCAATCAACAATACCCAATCTTATGGATTGTGCTTATTAACACAACTCCTTAGTGGATTGATGTTATGAATGCACCCCCATCTCATGGATTATTGTTATCAACACAACACCATCTGGTGGATTGATGTTATCAACACAACACCATCTGGTGGATTGATGTTATTAGCACAACGCCATCTGGTGGATTGATGTTATTAGCACAACGCCATCTGGTGGATTGATGTTATTAGCACAACGCCATCAGGTGGATTGATGTTATAAACACAAACATCCTCTGGTGGTGACACTATGTAGCTTGTTATTACACTACCTTGGAAACGAGTGTAAATCCCTGAATACACTACCTGTAAAGCGCACTCTGAGATGAGTATGAGAGTGTCACTGTAAGATAATGTGCACAGAAGACTGTGGAAATGAAAGCTAGTCAAGCCATCTGTGATAGTCAAAACTATGATGAAATTAAAAATGTTAACTTATTTAAAACTTTTGTTATTGAACAATACATCATGTATGTCAGAGGACAAATTTTAATTTAAATATTTGTTATACTTTTAAAATTTTTAAGATTTTAAGATAATAATTTCATAATTGTTAGATACTTAATAGTAGTAAATAAATAATAGTGCTAACTCTTCATTGGACAAGAACAAAGAAAGAGAATATCAAAACTTCCTGTAACAATGTATGATGGGATTGAAGTTTTTATCAATACTTCCTGAAGCAATGAATTATGGGAATACTCTTTTCATTGGACAAGGAAAGACAATATCAAAACTTCCTGTAACAATGTATTATGGGATTGAAGTTTTTATCAATACTTCCTGAAGCAATGCATTATGGGAATTTTTATAATAAATTTGTTATTTATTTGAAATAGTTTTGTACTTGTACAATACAAATGACAAGGTGGGTTTTTTTTTGTTTTTTTTTGTTATGGTGAAGTTTTTAAATGTTAAAATTTTAAGCTTTACGTTAATTTTGAATTGTATCAAAAATAATGAAACGAACAATAAATTTTAAGTGTCTGAAGATTAAGTATAGTACTCGTATATTCTTAGATTTCAAGAGTATGTTAAAATATGATATTTTTTATTGATTTCTTTTTTTTTTTAATTTTTTCTTTGATTGTATGTCGTTAATCTTGATTGAAAGTAAAGTAAAGTAATGATATTTATTGGTATTATTTAAAATTAAGTTTTGTAGATCAAGTTTACTTCTACCTTCCGGCTATCTGGTATCACATAAAGTTTGTTGTGATCACGAGTTTCTGATCAAAAGAAACAATCATTTCTAGTAATTCTTGCCATATTTCCCGAGAGGAAAAGTTCATTGTGAATTGACATAACATATTGTGAAGAGAAAATTGTAACACACTGGTTGGTATTTTATGGTACATATATGTTAACACTTTATAGCAATAAATTGAAAAATAAATTTGCTCATCTGAGAATGGTTTCATAAGAATGTCCATTTTGCATTATTTTAGTCCCAGCTGAACAATGATGTAAGCTTCCAATTTTATTCATGTAATGTGCAGTCCAACCTGTCTATAAAGACCACTCTGTGTGATCTGAAAAAGTGACCTTTGTGAGCATGTGGCCTTAAGACAAGATCTAGTATAAAAGAAAACTGCTGAACATTTTAATTTGTGAATTGGAAAACCAATTAAAACTGAACATTTTACAGGTCCAAATGGAAAAGATGTTGTCCTCAGATCGGTAGCAGTGAAACTTTTTTGCCCCGGTACTGGCATGCCCAAATGATAAATATTTGTGTCCTTGGTTCTGGGACTAGCAGGTCCAAATTAAAAAAAAAAAACTGGTGTCCTGTACTGGGACCATCAGATTTTTCTGATGGTTCCAAATATAATATACTGAAGTTCTTGGGTCTGGCACCAGCATGTCCAAACTAAAAAAACAGGTGCACTGTACTTGGACCAGCAGATTTTTCTGTTGGTTCTGAATGAAATATACTGAAGTCTTTGGGTCTGGCACCAGTATGTCTTAATGAAAAGTATTTAGACAAAAACAATTTTGTTTTTTGGCCTCAGTACTTAAGGTATATCATATCTGCTGTGTATATCATAATTAGTCAGGGTTCCTATTTATTACCAATTTACACAAGGTATCCATGGTATTTTATTCACATTTACAGTTTTAAGTTATTTATCCATTTCATATACACATATATATTAATATAATATATATTTAATTTTTTTAAGGAAAAAAGAAAGAGATTTTAAGTTGCATGTATATCTGGGTTTAAAATGGAAACAAAAAAATTACTCAAACAATGTATCATTTTGTAAAGTACTATTCAGTATGTGGAAATTTATTTTCTACTTGAAGCTAGCTTTATTTCAATTATCATCATATCTAAGTTGTACCATTTAAATTTTTAAGTGAAATACAAGTTTTACAAGGTTTAGTAATTTTTTTTTTACGTTTTTGTTTAACCCTATATTCATCAAATATACCTGATATACATATTTCAGATATAAAATGCAGGGTCAGAAATTATTTAAATAAAGGTATCAGTATGTTGCACATACATATATACATATACATTGTATTTTTACAATATCCATTTTCAGAAGAAAAATAGAAGAAAAAAAAAACAAAAAAAAAACAAAAAATAACCAGCTGAATGCATAATCTAAACTTATACTTGTTGCATAGGAATATTTTGTGTCATTTGATACATATTCTTCAGTTTCATAACCGTATTTGTTGAAAAGGAAATATTTTGCGTCACTTACTGCATATTTTTCAGTTTCATAACCGCATTGGTTTAATAGAAATATTTTGCGTCACTTACTGCATATTTTTCAGTTTCATAACCGTATTGGTTTAATAGAAATATTTTGCGTCACTTACTGCATATTCTTCAGTTTCAATACTGTATTCGTTGAATAGAAATATTTTGCGTCACTTAATGGATATTTTTCAGTTTCATTACCGCATTCGTTGAATAGAAATATTTTGCGTCACTTAATGGATATTTTTCAGTTTCATTACCGTATTCGTTGAATAGAAATATTTTGCGTCATTTGATAGTATTCTTCAGTTTCATTACCGTACTATATTTGTACTTGTTGAATTTTAGCACCGTATGTAGTATTTAATACATATTCACTTTTCAACTTATATTGTACATGCTTGTTGAATTTTATAGTTCTTGTAAACTCAAGAGACATAAGTAAACTTTTCACACTGAATTTAGTCCTTTTTTACATTGAAATTTTATGTGTTTTTTCACAGATATGTACATGTAGATATAATATATTTATTTATTTATCTATCGGAATGTGATAACTTTAAATAAAGAGAAATTGTTAATACATATGTAAATAATAAAATGTACAGTGTTAATACTTATAAATGTACAGTGTTACTTCATGCAGATGTCAGTAAGTTTACATGTCAATATCAAGTGGTTTACATGTAAATATTGAAGAGGTTTACACATAAATATCAAAAGCTTTACAGGTTTACATGTAAATATCAAGAGATTTACGTGTAAATATCAAGAAGTGAAGAATGCTATGAGATAGACATGTAAATTCTTTGATTTGAATACAAGTATGGTATGTTAAATCAGACTTTGTTTTTTGTGTGTAACTTTTGATTAAAAGGTAATGTAATAGTAATAGTAATAGTGTGGATGAAGGAAAGCTGTTGGATTAGAAAGCTTATACACATATGTTCTGCATGCATAGGTGGCGATGTTGTTAATTAAATGCTGATACTTAGTTCAAATCACACTCAAGTTACATATATATATATACTGGGTACTCCAGTTTACTCCACCATCCAAGAACTGAGCACCATTTCTGTTAATGAAAAAATCTTGAGTTGTAAACCTCCTTTAGTTCATTCAAATGAAATTATCGAAAGAGAAAAACACCCTAACATGTCCCTGAAGATAGTTTGACACAGGGCTCAAAATAAGGGCGAACTGAAGATAGTTTGACACAGGGCTCAAAATAAGGGCGAAATTTGGCTATATCTTAGCCCTGTTTAAAAAAAAAACTTTGCCCTGAACTGTCCCAAAAGCAAAGTTTTAGTAGCCCTTTGTTTTATATAATACAGTGTTTAATGTTTAACCAGCCAGTTTTATAAGAGGAGTAGTGCACTTGTTATTAGAATTATTTTTTAACTTGAAAATGAATCATAAATGACAGTATATCTGTTAAACATTGTGAAGACTGTTACTGTTCATTATTGTTTGTGTGTGTTTGTTCAACAAGGGATGTTTGTTTTTAAAAAGTTAAATGTTTTGTTTTTTCACCTAGTGTTTTGAATGCTAAGAGATGATATACCTTGTCCACCTCAATGGAATGATCCAAAATGCAGTAAATGGACCATTCCACTGAGCTTTTGAGGGTTTAATGTTTTGTTACTTCACCCTGTGTTTGAATGTTAAGGGATGATGAATTTACTTTTTTTATCCCTACAAATCAATGGAATAGTCCAAAATCAAATAAAATGGACAGTTCTATTATGTATTTAGGGATGGGTAGCTTGTCATGTATCCTATATTATGTTAATTACTATCAGCATTATTTTATATATGAACTATGCATGTATACAATATTTACTGAATATATGTATGACATTGGTATGAATGTTCAGGTTTGATTGATGCTGTGTCCATTTGTAGAATTCTGACAAAACTTAATCATAGCACTATTAAATGGGTAAAAGGGCATCATCCCCCAATAAATTGAAAGTAAAATGATTATTTTAAGAATTTACAGAATTTAAAAAAAAATAATAATAATTTAAAAAAAAAAAGTGTACATGTTGTATACACAAACCTCATGTGGTCATTGAACTAGTTCTGCTGCAAGATTAATTTCCATACCAGTGAGTTATCTCCCTTCCCTACCTATGGCAATGTTGTGGTATGTACCAGTGAGTTATCAACCCCCATACCTATGGAAATGTGGTGGTATGTACCAGTGAGTTATCTCCCTTCCCTACCTATGGCAATGTTGTGGTATGTACCAGTGAGTTATTAACCCCCCTACCTATGGAAATGTTGTGGTATGTACCAGTGAGTTATCAACCCCCCTACCTATGGAAATGTGGTGGTATGTACCAGTGAGTTATCAACCCCCCTACCTATGGCAATGTGGTGGTATGTACCAGTGAGTTATCAACCCCCCCTACCTATGGAAATGTGGTGGTATGTACCAGCGAGTTATCTCCCTTCCCTACCTATGGCAATGTTGTGGTATGTACCAGTGAGTTATCAACCCCCCTACCGATATAAATGTGGTGGTATGTACCAATGAGTTATCAACCCCCCCCCCCTACCTATGGAAATGTTGTGGTATGTACCAGTGAGTTATCAACCCCTACCTATGGAAATGTTGTGGTATGTACCAGTGAGTTATCAACCCCTACCTATGGAAATGTGGTGGTATGTACCAGTGGGTTATCTCCCTTCCCTACCTATGGCAATGTTGTGGTATGTACCAGTGAGTTATCAACCCCCCTACCTATGGAAAGTTTGGTGGTATGAATTTGGCTCTTTTTACAGTTTTAACCCAATGTTTTCCCCAAGATTTTACATTTGTGCCTGTATTTTTGTGTGGAATTTAAAGAAAGCAAGGATTATTTATACATGATAATTATTGTTATTCTGCATGTCTGTTTGACCATCTGTCACATTGTCTGTCTGTGTGTTAGTCTGACCTGACCATCTGCAGCATTTGTACTAGTATCAAGCTTTGTTAGCCAGTTATTATAATTATTATATTTTGATATTGGGAATGAAATACTAATATAACTGAAGATTTTATGATACAAAGTACTTGTTAACTGTTAAGATATTTTACTTTTAAATGTCCATGTTTTAGTGTTACCATGGTTACAAAATTTTAAAATGGACAATGGTAATACAATGATCAATATTATGTTAAACAGCAATAATAAATTACTGAAGTTAAAATGCATTGCTCTGTTTGTACCAGGATTCTAACCTGGACCTCCCATATACAGAGTAAGAACTTTATCAACTGGGCTACCTTGGTGGTCTTGCATATGTAGAAGTCCAAACTGCACACCTTCCAGTTTAAATCATTTCCGTGCATCATAAACTGAAATTTCTTTCAGTTCAGTTCTACAAAAATTACCATTTACATAAAAAAAAATTATATTTCAATTTTTGGCATATTTGAGTGTCAGCCACTTCAAGTATCTTGTAGCTGTCTTGGGTTAATGTGGAAAATTTGAAAAGTGTGACACAAAAAATTTCCCAGTTTTTGGTCCATGTGGGTACATTATTCCCCCTAATTTGGTTTGTGTATGGGTTTTACAGAACTAGTGACATGCAGTTCTAAAGTTTTTCTGGATTTTAATTATAATCATGTCACTTAATTTTGTGTCTTTTAAATCTGGTAATTCTCGTGTTATTAATGTGATTTTATTTATAATAATCTGTTATAAGATTTATATATTTTGACGATATTTGTCTAGAGATGTCCTCCCCATTTTTAATTTGAAGATTATTTTTTACGGTAAATGGACTTTGAAAATACGTTTAAAAACACCTTTATTTTGTCATTATACATGTATTCAGTTTCTTTTGTTTTGCTCATGGAAAAAAATAAATAATAATTATTTTTTAGAAACTTACAAGTTTTAAACTGTAATGCACAAGCTTACATTTAAATCTCAATTCACCGACTGACTGGAGTGCCGCTGCAGCACATCGGTGTAATTATAGGAATGACAAAGTTGAATCACCATTATGTCACAATAGTTGCATAAATGGTGTTCACTGCTGTACCACGTGATAATGTTTGTAGAATTTTGATTTCCATTCAACATGGAATCATATCAGCTAACATATTCCCATAAACAGCTGTAATTGTGGGAATTTGTAATGTAAATGTCGCTTTAATGGGTGTTGATCATGTGATGTAAGAGCAAACCCCATTACGATATTTTTACTAAAAAGGGAACTTTTTTATAAGATCAAAAAAGTATATGTTCGTCACAAAGCATTTATCATAAAAAATTATAAAGGGCTCAAGGGTCATTGATTTGTTTTATGTGAAGGTAATACCAAACTTCTTAAGCGTGAATGAGTGCTGTTAATATACTTGTTTTTTGTGAGCATGTTATTTTCACAAGTCTTAAATGAATAAGTAGGTATTCAGGCCCAGGTTTCACAATCATTCCTTAGCCAAGATTTTCATTACCGGTAACTTAAAATTAGCAAATTTTCGTAATTTCATATTGGAGGTACTGATGAATATTTTTGTCAAAACTAAGTGCAAATGTTTTAGTGTAGAAATGATTATAAAAATGACACCTTAAATTTCTGAATATGTTAGAAATTAACAAAATTATAGAGATTTGAAATTGTGTCAGATTTAAGTTAAGGAAAATCTTAGTTAAGGAATGATTGTGAATCTGGAGCCTGATGCTGTACCTATTTTTGCTGTGTATCTTTTTTCATTGCTCTGATTATATCGTGATTTGAGATGGGAGAAAAGCAAGAACAATTGAAATGTAGTCATAGAAAAATATTGAAATAATTTTTACGAAAGTGCAACAGAGACTTTATGTCAATAACGAGAAAAAGAACTTGCCCGGTGAGAATAGGCCTAATTGTCAAAAGTATTGAAGTAGTCTCTGTCTGGAGTTAAAAGTTGTAATGGATTTTGCCAGAGTACCTCTTTATCAACACCTCAGTCCTGTGTGGAATGTTTTGAAAACCTTTATGTCACATATTTCCGCAATAACGTCATTTTTACAGGAAAATGTCTACTGAAGCAAATTGGTTTCAATGGAAATAATCATTTCGCATAAATGTTAGGGGGTATCACGTAGTATACTGGCGAAGTTCATTGATAGATTATTTCATTGTGGATAGGATTTCATAGAAAATTTGTCTGTCCCAAAAGTAGTTCTGCTGTCAATTTTTACTGCAAAGTAAAACATAATTGAAAGTATCAAAGTCCCAACTTTTACAGAAGTTCTGTATGTATGAAGTAGTTAGTTAAGATTTTCAAAGCGCACAAAGATGATTTTTAATGATTTGTCATGTCATAATTTCTTTTAAATTTTCTGAAATATTTTGAAAAACTACCAGAAAATAATAAATTAAAAAGGTATGACATCATAATTTTTAATGTTCTGAAATATTAAAAAAAATTATCAGAAAATTAAAAATTAAAAAATTGAGACATGATTATTTTTAATGTTCTGAAATATTAAAAAAAATTATCAGAAAATTAAAATATTAAGACATTCTTATTTTTAATGTTCTGAAATATTCCAAAAATTATCAGAAAATTAAAAATTAAAATATTAAGACACGATTATTTTTAATGTTCTGAAATATTCGAAATGTTATCAGAAAATTATCACAAAGTGTGATAATTTTTAATGTTGTGAAATATTCAAAAAATTTACCAGAAAATTAGCAAAAAGTATGATAATTTTTAATGTTTTAAATATTCAAAAAATTTATTAGAAATTTAAAATTAAGTACGACATGATTATTTTTATAACGACAATATAATTTCAGTGTAGTAGTCTTGGTCCATTTTACTTTTTTTTAGTGGTATTTTAGTTTTTTTCTATGTTTATTTTATCATTTGTTAACACAGTTACCATATATTATCAGGTTTATGTATACCGTCCATTTTGTATTTCAGTTGTTTGTTTGTTATGTTTATGTCTGTACTCCGGTCAACAGTCTAACCTTGTTCACACAATAAAATGGTTACACATAAATCAAGTATATTGTATTTTTTCTCCAGTTTTTTATTACACACTTTGCAGGTGTAGTTAACTAAATAGGAGGTGTTTACCCTTCCGCAGCACCCGGCCTCACTTCCCTAGTGGAACTTCGTGTGTTTAACCTAATTTGCCAGATTTAAAGTTTTTACTTTGCTTTGGGATTGTGATTTTGATATGTATTGGTTTGTTTGTTTTTTATTATCTTTTACCTTTCCAAGAGGGGGATTTCCGTCCTTCCTTCTGAAACTCTTGTCTGCGCAAATTCTACAAAACTATGAAGCACTATTTCATGAAACTTTGTGCAAACAGGGCTCTTGCTGGGTTGTTTTTGGGGCCGAAATTCTGCCCCATTCACAATTCAAAATCATGTGTTTTTTTCACAATCACTTACCCATTTTCACAATTTTGAAAATTCCAGTTTTAAAAACAGTATTTTGGAGTTTTCTGTAACTTTAAAGGGTTTTTTTTTTGTTTTCACTATGTTGGTCATTATGATGTTAGTTTTCACATTTTCAAGGTCCCCGGACCCATTTATAAAAGGGTTAGGGAGAGCCCTGGCAAAGCATCAACATTAATAGGAGATGCACATACTAGTATCATTAACCTTACTTGGTTTGCTTGTATCCCTGGGAGTTATTGCCCTTTGAACATAAGTGCAAATCACAAAAAAAATGTTGGCGGCGATACTAATTCACTGGATTTACTTGTAAATGTGTTAATTTTAGCATGTACAAATTTAGAGAGTTTTAATTTGGGCAAAGTCATTTGGTAGTGTGTATGGATTTATCCTCAATTATCATTAGGGTAACTCTACATGGACTTGAGTTATTATGATTCTCATGAATCAGTTTGTGTGCTATTATCATATTTAGTTTGGTGATGGCTACTGTATCATTGTGAAAATTTCTAAAATTAGTACATGGCTAAGTTAATGTGTTTACAGTATAAAGTGGGACATAATGGTGTTTTATATATATACACACCAATGAAGATTACCTCTATATCTCTTAATATTCAAGAGGATTATCGGTAGTTCTGGAGAGGTAGAGGAAACCAGGGTACCACTCAATTTTGATTACACACTTTGCTGGTATGCTAGCTAAATAAGAAGTGCTTACCTAGCACCCAGCCTCACTTCCCTAGTGGAAGTTCATGTGTTTACCGTAACTTCATTTGCCAATTTCAAAGTTTTTATTTGTGAACATGAATTAGTATGTGTTTTTGATTGTAACACTCGTCAGTAAATTTTATGCAATTAATTGGAATATGCAAAAAACAGAATCTGTGCTTCATGGGAAATATCGATCAATGCATATGTTGGATAGAGTCCTTTTTAATACAAAATCAATAAATTAATATACATGTACTACATTAGAAATAAACATAGACATATGTTTATTTTGATTTTAAGGATCTTTATTCTGCACATTTATATATAAGCTTTAACACACACATGAAGGTAAAGGCCATTTAAACTATCCAACATAAGAATTTATTTAACAAAGACATTGCATACAATTTGATTTTCAAAATCAGAAGATTAATACAGTCAAACCTTTCTATAAAGGTCAACTACGAACTAGTAAAAGTTGCTTTTAGGGACAGGTGGCCTTTTATATACAGATTTAAATATCGTGAATAAAAATCATTTGGGATAAAATTTTACAGGCTTTTTAAAACAGGTGACCAATATATACGCAAAAACCACACATATGTAGTTTTCTGACATAGCTGATCGCTCGAGTTTATTGTGCTGACAGATACATTACACGAGTGCGCTCTGTGCACGAGTGTAATGTATGCGTCCGCACAATAAACGAGTGTGATCAGCTACGTCAGAAAACCACATATGTGGTTTTGTATTTATCACATACCCTACCAAACTAAATGAAAAGCTTTTTTTGGCTTAATCTGTCAATGATTTCACAATCAACTATTTTATATTGATTTTTGATCCGATTCGAAAAATCTGATACTCAACTGGAAAAACTGCTAAAGAAGTAATTAAAAACAACAGATAACTCTTCGTTTACACATCATTGGTTAACATTTTACTTATACCATCGTAAACACTGGAAAAAAATTAAAAAACAAACATTGATTTTTCAAAATTATTTAACATCGTCCTCGATTTTCCAAACTCGAAAAATTCTCCCAACTTAACATGATGTCACATATGTTATAGTTCCAGCTACTATAGTGATACGGAATATTGTATTGCACATGTGCAATAGGGACCTTTGTATCACATGGCAAGAAAATGTACATGTAATGTATTGCTATAGTAAGATTCAATGGGTATGCGATAAATTGAAGTAGCCTTTAAAGGGAGGTTGACTGCACTGATCTTCATGGTTCATTTGTTGTGGTGAAGTGGAGTAATGGTGTTTTACACCCCAGAGAAGATTCTTTGAAGTTTCCGTTATATTAAGGTGGTCAGTTCAGGGAGAATGGAACCACCAACCTTTGCCAAGTGAATGGTATGGCAAGAAACTGAAAATTTAACAGAAGATGTTAACTGAGTTGGTCTTTGTCTCTGTTATCAATGCCTTATAATGTTAGTTGATTGATTGATTGAACGGAGTTTTATGTCCCAGTCAAGAATATTTAACTTATATTGTTATGCTAACAGCTGTGGGAAGTGACAGAAATCTTTATTTTTGCAAAGTGTACTAGTAATTTGCAGGGAGGGTTTGGTAAAGTGCCACACCAGCCGGGACACGGGGCATCAGTCCTTAAGGTTATAATGTTGGTGTAGAATGATATAGAAAACATAAACAAATAAAATTCTCTGAACAACATAGGTTTTTGGGTTCTTTTGTTTAAAAATGTCAAGTTATGCATTTCCATATTGAAATGAAAATGACCTATGGGTATTGCATTGGATGCTGATAAACACTATTGACAGCATTTCCAGAGAAAACAGTAACAATATGCAGTAAAACCTTCTTATAATGTTCCTCAATAACTTTTGTCACCTCACATATCACCAAAGTACAAGGTTTTTGAAATCCCCTTGATATCTTTGTCATCTCACTTACTGCCACAGTATGTTGAAGTTCCAGAATCTGTATCTTCTATGTTGTTCCGTATACGGGTAAGTCACAGTCAATTTATCACCAAACTTCTTTGTAATTCTAAAATTTGACTGAACAGATGGTAGTGATAAATCAGGCACTAAATCAGATGCTAAACTTCTTTATAATGCTAAGATTTGACTGAACAGATGCTAAACTTCTTTATAATGCTAAGATTTGACTGAACAGATGCTAAACTTCTTTATAATGCTAAGATCTGACTGAACAGATGCTAAACTTCTTTTTAATGCTAAGATCTGACTGAACAGATGCTAAACTTCTTTATAATGCCAAAATTAGTAGTGATAAATTATGGATTTACTTTACATGTAATCCTTTTTCAGCTATGTGGCCTAATGGATAAAACGTCATTTTACAAATCCAGGGTCTCTAACAGCTGTGGGTTGGAGCCCCGTTCAAACCACATGTGGGAAAGTGAATTTTCCTTGCAATTGGCCTTTTTTGGTTCACCTGGTACCAGCATAATGTGACTGGGGGAGTCGTATACTTGTCTGCGGTGTACTGAGCTTGCACGTTAAAGTCTCCCGAGTGTGCGCTAGTACAAGGCAGACCATACAACACACTGGCACTTCACATGCATACACAAACTTGTTCATAGATTAATTCATAAAGATTAATAAAATAGTTCTCATCAGGAATAGCTGAAAAATTGCTGATGTGACGTTAATCAATATTCAACCAACCAACCAACCATTTTAACTACATTTGTATCTCTATTTCAATGTTTTGGCATAAGCAACTATATTAAAACAATCCTAATGTTAATGTTGAAAATTCAGTTTTCAGCAGTTATTTGATAATATCCAGATTTATTAAAAAGCATGCATAGTTGTCGGGAAAACAACACAAAAATCATTTTTAATAACCAAGTCGATAAATCTACTTTTTTGGCAGTTGAAGCTTTTCAGATAAAACAATCACTGTTGCAATGAGCAGGCTTACACAAAAGCTGAACAGCTACACATGCTAAGACACAGGGTCATGAACAGTCCATTTCCTGTTTCCATGGAAAAATGCTGCAAGAAGGCCCAATCATAATGCAGCAAATACGAAGCTTGAACAATCCTTTCTTTGGCAGTTGAATTGGAGACATGATAGGGATCGTATCAAGATGTCCGTTTGTCTGTATTTTTACTCTGATAATACTTATGTATAGAATCTAACTGTTTATCTCGAAGCCATATATGTGATCGTTTACTTTTGATGAATTCAACAGCTTCTTCTGGTGTCCAACCATGTTTCTGTTTATTATAAAAAATAAATAATAATTAAAATTTTAATTCTAACATACATTTTTTGTTTGCAGTTAACAATTTTACAATCTGACTAGTCTGTGTGTGTTTCATTACCTTACTACACAGTGTTGATAATAACAGCCAGTCCCACTGTCTGAAACTGGTAACTTTTGGGAAGGGCTGGTTACTTTTCCAAATATCTTATATACAACAAGTTTGATGTCTCTGTGTTCAGGATTGCCTTGGATATATTTGACGTCTCATAGTTCCATGTTCCTTTCACACAATTTTGATTACACACGTGATGGGTGTAGCTAGCTAAACAGGAGGTGCTTACCCTTCCGGAGCACCTGGCCTCACTTCCCTGGTGAAAGTTCACGTGTCTAACCTAACTTGTCAGTTCCAAAGTTTTTACTTTGCTTCTGGATTATGATTCGGAAATGGATAAGTATGTTTGTTTTTGAAATACCACAATAGAAAATGTTGAAATTATCAGACAAGGACTGGTTAATATTTCAACTTGTTTCCAACATTGATACTACATGGTTGACAGCCTGTAACCTTTGTGCTGTTTTTTCCTCAAGCGAGGAACTATACTAGGATTTCGGGATATTATGCCTAGGTATAGTCCCGTTGCTATGTGTTGTCAAGGACAGATGATTTATACATAAAATAGTATTCATGTAGTTATCCAATGAGTTTTTAACAAATTAATATGTGATTTACTGAAGCTGAATCAGTAACAATGCCATTTGTAGTTAAGTTGAGTAATGATAAATTTTGTCCAAGTTGAGAATATTTCAGAAAACTCCATGAATGGTGGAGGAAACAAGAGTGCCATGAGAAAAACTTAACAAATTTTCTCGTACTAGGATCTGCCCGAGTGGAGTGGAGTTGGAATAATTGAGCTTTACGCCCAAATCAAGATTCTTTAATTGCAAGTATACTGAGGCAGTCAGTTCATGGATGGGAAAGAAAACCATGTTTCCCAGAGAAAACCACAAACAGTTCAGGTATGATGGAGGCAACCAAAGTTCCCCAAGAAAACCATCTACCTTCAGTAAGCAACTGACAATGGATCTTCCAGAGTGGAATTTGAACCTAAGCAGTGAGAGGCACCCAAACTCTTCAGAAGTATCGTTATATTGCAACAGGACAAAGAATCACAGACTAGTATGGTCCCTCTAATAATACTATAACCAAACCACTGAAAAATTACTTCAGTGTCTATCCAAAATCAAGAAATATATAATGAGTGCGAAATTGTTTTTTTCTTGTTTTCTTACTTTTGTGAAAATAACTGAATTTACAGTATGCAACCCTTTCAGTAAATTTTTAAGTAGAAGACACATTTCTTAACGTAGGCAGCAAGTATGAAGTGATAAGTATTGCAAAAACATATTCAGAAAATGTAAACTTAGTGGACAAGTACCAGATAATACCTTGCTTGCTTTTATTGAAAACACCCAGTACCATAACCACAACACAAAACATTTACTCCAGTTTGGTCTGATTTGAAGAATTTCATAATGAGTGCGAAATTTTTGTTTTCCTGCTTTCTTACTTTTGTTAAAATTCCCGAAACTACAATCTCATATCAAAAACAGGTTTTAATAACACCACACTCACATGTATTAGGTAACATGCGACGACGGTCGTGCTGCGTGTTCTACCAGCTTTACAGTGTACGTACACACTCTCATTTCTATCTCCGTATATCTGTATAAAGTCTACAGCTTTCTGTATGTTTTCCTGCGTAGGCGTCCCTGTGTAATCTACTGTTTGTAGTTTTAGTTGCTCTACACCAAGTTTTCTCCATTCCTACCAAAATGAATGTATTAAAAATTAAAAGTAAATAATAACAGCTATTATTCAAATAAATAATACATGTAACTATTTCTTGAGAAAATTATTAACCACACATAAACATATGGTAAAATTTAAAAATTTTGAGTTAAAAAATATCATAAATTATAGTGAATAGATGGGATAAAGTGGGAATGAATTAACTTATGAGACGTTGGATTTTGACAGATCAGTATTTTATATGACTTTAATATGACTTTCATAATTTTCTCCCCATGAAAATAAACCACATTAAATCATATATAAGTGTTCAAGAATTGGAAGAAGTGGTTGGAATTATTAGGAGGTGTTAATGAAGAAGAACTGATTAACAGCATGTTGAACTCGAAACCTTATCAATTTTGCCCAATTATCACTATCACTTATCAAATGTTCATGGGGTGTTGGATTTACAACCACCCCTCACCCATACACACATTGTTGTATTTTTACTTATGTCTTATGACAACATATTTTTATTCACAGATATTAACTTGAAACCATGTTTCTTTAACCAAAACTATTTCGCAACTATTATCTTTTGTGATATGGACTTCAAGTAAATATTTGGTATAGATCTAACCATTTTCAAAAACAAACTTGCAGGGATTAACTTTGCCGATTATTTTGTCCACACAAATCACTCGAAAATTAATGGCATGCGAATAAAAGTTGGTTTACAATATCGAGACTTACTTCCTCTGAATGAACCAGTGTCTTGGTCTCAAAATCTTCTGTAAGGGAGACAACTCCTCTGACATTTTCTTCCTCAATCAGCTATCAAATATATGTCAATAATAATAAGAATTATAATAATTACATGGTAATGAATAAATAAATAAATAAATAAATAAATAAATAAATAAATAAATAAATAAATAAATAAATAAATAAAAAAATAAATAAATAAATAAATAAATAAAATAATTATTAAATAAATAAATAAATAAATAATTTCAATAGATTTTAATGTAGACAAAATAGAATCAATATTCAATTTGCCTGTAACGTTGACTATTAACCTCATCATAAATATAAATCATATTTTGTTACAAATAATGAGGGGCTTCAGTGGCCAAGTGGTCTAAAGTGTACATTGCACTTACAGATCACAGCCCCTCACAATGCCGGGGTTTGAATCCCACTCTAGCAGATCCTTGTTTGAGAAAGTTTGTCAGTTCATTTGCTGAAGGTCAGTAGTTTTCCCCGGGTACTCAAGTTTCCTCAACCATCTTTGAACTGATCACCGCAATATATATAAAGTGAAAGAATCTTGATGATGCAGGGGCTCAATATTTTCTGTGTCAGAGGTCCAGGACTTATTGATTTTACATTGGGACCTTGACATTTAATGAAAGTCTGATGGACCTGTCATTTTATACCAGGATAATAACATTCCTTTTTCCATATATGACAATAGAATTACGCATGGACCTTTCAATGGTGATATTGGAATTTCAAAGCTTTATGTGGAACTTGCCAAAAATAAAGGCAAAACATAATTGACATATCGCCAGCCATGCCTTTTATGTTCTGACACTGGGCGCCATCACGGTACTAAAGCAGCGTCACGACAACTAATGACATACTAGTATCAGTGACATCATTAAATGGCACAATTCAGACCAAGTTTTCATTCTTTTGTGTGTAATTCAAGCATGCCGGACCTTTGTTGGAACATCGTGGGCGTGGCCGGCGATCCGTCAATTTTGAAGCCCTGTGGTGACATAAAACAATATTACTCCATTACTCCACAAGTAACGGACATGATTGACTTGGTTAACCTTACCTTTAAGCATCCAGTGTTCATTGTTGGATTTTTCAGATGGGGTTATTTTTAAAAAAAATATAATTGACTTGGTTAGCCTAACCATTAACCATCAATAGCATGCTGCTTTACAAAGAGCACAGGTGTGTATCCTTAACTAATGAGGAACATTTAGCACGAATCAATCTCAGGAAAGGATCATTTAGTTGCCATGGATTCAGCTTATGTTTCATGAAAATTCAATTGACATTATGACATCATTGTGTCAACATTTCTGTGCGATTAAAATATAGCCAATTACCTTGGTAATTAAATGATCCTGTCTTGTTATCATTCCACACCAAATGCATCATATTATTAACTCACCCATTTTGTGACCTGTTTGAGGGGTAAAGCGCCTAGTATAACAGTTTCATCAATTCTGTTAAACCATTGTCGACTTGTTATCTGGGTCATCAATATGTTGTAAGCCAGAGTAGGATAAAAGGCGATTTTGGAGAACAGTGACATCTTTCATTGTGCATTAACACTAATGATGTTTATTCTGAAAAAAAACAAAAACACATTTATTGATGACTTATAGCAAGAACACCATATCAAATTCAAACTTACTGAAAACCACAGACTCAAAATGTATCATTGACGAGATCACTCAAAGAAGCTTTAAAATGCTTCGTCATGTTTTTAGAATGGAAGGGAAATGCATAACCAAAGAAGCATTAAGATGGACACCCCAAGGGAAAAGACCTCGCAGAAGGCCAAAAACAACATGGCCAAGAACTGTAGAAGGTCAACTGAAAGATCTGCAGCTGACTTGGGGAGAGGCTGACTCAAAGGCAAAAAATAGATCTAAATGGCGAAATCTTGTATTAACCTTATGCTCCACATGGAGCGAAGAGGATAGGTAGGTAGGTATAGCAAGAACAATTGTGGCAATATCAGAATCTTAGTTGTCATGCCTATCTTAGTAAAAACTTTGAGTCCTGCTTTTATATTGAAAAATTTATTATGCTGAAAATCAGTAAAATAAAAACTTGAAATTTTCATACGGTAAAACCTCATCTTATTGCCCCTTCACATCTTGCCAACTTGCTTATTAATTAAAACCATACTATTTTTCAATAACTTTGTCATCTTCCTAATCATCACACTTCATTTTGTAATTTAAAGTCCAAATACCCGTTTCTCCTTTGTTTTTCTTTATAAGCCTACAATATGGTGATAATGAATCAAGGTTTTACCGGTACTGTATTTAAGTTGCCATTATATACAAATCAAAGCAAAAAAAAATAAAAAATAAATAAATAAAAAATGGAGTTTGAAAGCATACCATGTGATTAATACTTCTCAAATTTTGTATGGAACATTTTGGAGAATGTGTATGTTGAAAGTTCCCAGAATAATATAATTTTTGCAGGAAAATGTGAACTGAAGTATTACCATCTCCAATGAAAATAATTGTTCCACAGAAACATTATGTTATGTTGTACATTGGCAAAACCATCAAGAAAAAAAACCTTATTTTCAGTTAACATAATTTCTTTGTAAATCCAAAACAAGTTATCTATGTATATATCAGGGCCCACAAATCGCCGAAATCGGCTAAAAATCACCGAATTGGCAAATAAACCTCTGAATTGAAAATCGGCCAGTCGTTTTTTTCCCCAATAAACCTACTAAATTTTGTCTTGTCAATATTTATATATATGTTTTATGTTTCATAATAAAATGTTTTAAACTGTATCAATGTTCTATTTTATTTTGTTTGGGCAAAAGACATTAACCTGTCCACTTGGCCTCTTATCTAGATAACTCAGTTGGTAGAAACCTTGTTCTGTAATTGGGAGGATATAGGTTTGAACACGGACCAGGACTAAAAATATGAAAGTGAGTAGTGACTGTTCTTTCGCCAAGAACTCTGTACTTACTACAAAATGAAAGTCACAGTTCTTTTGGATGGAAACTTAAAATAAACAAGGTCCAGTGTCACTGTGGCATGATAAAGAACACTTATGTGTAATGCCATTATTGCAATGCACAGGCAACATTTCTGTACTTTCCCCTATAACTGGCGACATCTCAATATAAGTGAAATATTCTTGACTTAGATGTTAAACACCTAAAACTCTTATTTAGGTAAATACTAGTATTTATTATGGGCAAGTACATTTATGTATAGGGAACACAACTGTTTATTTTATCTACATAATGACTAACACACAATCAGAGCTGTATATTACTAGCTATATAAATCCCTGGCAAAATATAGTTCCTTTGTATTCTCCGTTAAAATTTCGACTAAAAAACCCACCAGTGATTTTTAAAGACTTGATATTATCATCAGGGTTTTTTTTTTAACAATTTTGCTAAAATAACTTTTCAGTTTTTTTAATGACTTAAACTCCTGCCAGAGAGATTTACATTTTATTCAGTTGGAATAAATTTCAACACCCCAGTCCAACAGGTGCGCTCAAAAGGTGGGGAAATACAGAAAGAACTAGCAGTACCAATGCTTTGGTTATAAATCCCACGTATGCATACTTGGAATGATGCACGTGAGTTTGACCACTATTTTGCAAAGCTGTAAGATGCTTTGATAACTGCTCACCATAAAACTGATTAAACCTTTGGGTCTTCAGCAAGCCCCGAAGGAGTTACTTTCAGAAAAGACGAAATTTCAGGTGATTGGAGCTCTTCTAGCAAGAAAAGTAAAAGAAGTATAAAAAGGGAGCAGTAATTTACATTTATTTGCAAAAAATTATGAATTAAACAAAAACCTGAAAACTACATGCAATAAAAATATTCAAAAATTAATTAAAAGCCTTATTATTCACGAATAAGCTGTTCACACGAACACCAAAGGAAAAAACAAATCCGCTAGAAACCATCTTTAAAATCTGAATGCTCCCTCTAAGTCCCAAAGGTGACTGACTGTTTGACTGTGTTACAAGTTCACCACAACAATGTCAGGACTACGGGTGTTAGTTGGGTGCAAGCGGGTGATTGATTATGCTGTGAAAGTAAGAGAAGTATACCCAGATGGCTATGGCGTAGCTCCACTAAATTATGCGCCGCAACTTTAATTTGCAAGAGTTTTCACTACTTTGGAAAAGAGGGGGGGGGGGGGGGGGGGGGTGGTAGCACACAAAATTGACAAACTACAATTTACTCGTTGAAGTATCAACTTGAAGTCATTTAGTTGTAGGTTTTCTTTACTAATTATTGAAACTACATAGATTGAGATAATATCCAGGATTGAACAGGAGTTGGACCCAGGACCTCCAACCTCACAGAGTCCCACACATACCCAAGCTCAAGTCAAGCAAGTGCTCTTTTTGTGTGTGTTATGTTTGTACTACTTGAGTTATCCCGATTGTAGATGAATATATGCATGCAGGATTTGTGTATTTTAAAAATGTGCATAGCTGCATTTAGTTAGAGTTGAGTAATGGTGTTTAACGCTCAGTCAAGAATATTTCACTTAGACGTCGTCAGCTATAGGTTAAGGTGCAGAAATTTTGCCTGTGTGCTGTGCTGATGGCATAATACAGCAGGGTTCTTTATTGTGCCATGCCTTTCATGACACAGGACCTTGTTTATTTTCAGTTCCCATGCGAAAGAACTGTGACTTTCATTTCCCAATGGCAAGTGCTTTGCGAAATAACACTTACCACTCACTTTCAAGTCTTGGGTCAGACCTGGCCAGGGATTGAGCCCACAACCTTCCAGGGTGGTTGTGCTTCTTACCACTTGTGTGCCTATCCAACTTGAAGCAGATCCTAGCATTAGAAACTAGAAAGTTTGTCAGCTTGAAAGGTGTGATGTCGAAGTGTTTTACAATGCACCTGTCATGATTAGGTTGGAATCCCACTTGAGGCATGTTGTTGACCAGTAGTTCTACCTTAGTAAATTTGGTTTTCTCCACCTACCCTAAACTGAAGGTCTTAATATATTAAAAGGAAACGAATCTTGACTGGGACATAAAACTCTTTTACTCCACTTCACCAACATATATTTACAATTACAATATCTTTGCTTCAATAAAGTATTTAACATTGACTATACTTTGCAACTTAATAGAGACAATGCTCCATGCGCTGACATGATGACGTCAGATGTCAAATGCTCTCGTTGACTGACAGGAGACGACCCATTTGTATGAGAAGATGCACAACAGCACATTTCAACATTGTTTTCAAATTAACATGGAAAATGTGAGACGGCAATAAAATTAATTTTTATAAATATTGTAAATATAAGAAATAAAGTAATTTTCCAATGTCTTTATGAACTTGCAAAGTATAATGGGCTGTCTTAAATTTTAGCACTAAAGGCTTATTTCTTAAGGATATAACATACCCCATACATGTTGTACTGTTCCTTTTATTGTAACAGATTCGTGTCAAGCCTGATAAAAGTGGGGTAGTAACAGATGGAGTTAAACACAGTATGAATCCATTTGATGAGATAGCTATTGAAGAAGCTGTCAGAATGAAAGAAAAGAAAATTGCCAGTGAAGTTATAGCTTTATCATGTGGTCCAGCACAGTGTCAGGTATATTAGTTTACAGTCTATATTTGAATGAAAATAACCGCCAGGCCTCCAGTTAATACTTTGAACAAATAATATAAAAAGTTATACAAGGTTTTGGCAGGTTACACGGCCCTGTGTACCTGTCAAAGATTTATGTACCCTAAGGCCCTGTATAACGTTTTTGTCACCCTTCAAAGCGGTACTGGTTTGATCTTTTTAATTTCCATTTTGTATTTTGTGTGACTTGTGTACGTTGTGGCTATGTTTGTTTACTGTAACTAGATATCTGAGATTTACAAGTTACTTCCCCTTACTGCTAAACGTTGCATGCGTTTATGTACCCAGCAGATTTCCAAACATAGTTCTGTGTATCTCGGCAAGTTAATCAGTCGCTATGTGAAAAATTTCTTTGATGGGGAACAAAATAATATAGTCTTAGATATAAGGAATGGGAATAACTTTCCAATGAGAAGAGCAGAATTGTTTGTTTTATGCACATAGATTCTTCCCATCAAACAGGAAACTGATCGTCAGGGCTTCAAAATTATGTTTTGTAAAGGAATGTCATGGGTCTTTTGCCTTTATTTTTTGCAAGCCACACATAAAGTTTTGAAAGTGAATGAATATCAACATTGAAAATTATGTTATCATATCGGGAAAAAGTATTATTCTGGTATAAAAAAACACAAGAGTTGCTCTCAGATGGACAAAGGAAGTAAGGCAGACCCCAAAACACATGGAGGAGAACTGTGGAGAAGGAATTGAAAGAACATAGACTAACTTGGGGAGAACTGGAGAGGATGACACAAGATAGTGGAAAACTCTAGTCCTTGACCTATGTGCCCCCCCGGGTGTAAAAAGGATTAGGTAGATATAAAACAGACTTTTATGGTTTAAATATCAAGGGTTCCAATGTAAAACCAATAGGTTCCGGATCTCGCAACTATGTAATTTGGAACCTCTGTCAATTATTCAATACTTTAATCAAGCACATAATGTCTGGTCATAATTGATCAATTGTAATTGATAACCGACACTATTTATGGCCTTAATTGTTGTTTTTGGAAATCATAGTAACAACATTCAATTTGTAATGGACCATTTTGAATTACCATATAAATCTTTTGCATTTTCAGGAAACCTTGAGAACAGCACTGGCAATGGGAGCAGATAGAGCTATTCATGTTAAAGTTGAAGGCAAAGATTATGAAGGCCTACAGCCTTTACATGTGTCTAAGATATTATCACAGGTAGCTAAGGATGAGAAAATTGATATTGTTTTAGTAGGAAAACAGGTAAGTTTACAAGGCTTAAAATTTATGTTTTGTATTTGAGAGTCTAGGACCATTTGGCTATATTTTTCGCCAGTCCAACATACAGATTTAAAAAGTCCAATATTATCATTGAAAGGTCTGCAAGCAAGTATTTTATTCAGATAAAAATGGCAGATCAACATACTTTTACAGTTAAAATATCAAAGGTCCCAATGTAAAATCAGTAGTTCCTGGACCTTGGACCCAGGAAATTTTGAACCCTTGGCTATAAAGGATATCTACTTAAAAATGGTTATTATAGTATAACTCACTTAATTGTACATATGTATACATTTGCTGCTAGTTAAAATCTTAAAGTCCTCAAAAACTAAGATATACTACCTCATGCAAAGTGTTTCCTTAGCTAAATTTGGTTAAATATATTTTGCTCCTTTGCATATTATTGTAACCCCTTGGAAAAAAAAATGGTTTCACAAATTTGGTCTAAGCACTACTGATGAGGAATTGTGTTCCAAAACGGCCATCTAGTGCTGTAAAATTACAACTGGTATAATATGTAATGTATATATATATATATATATATATATATATATATATATATATATATATATATATATATATATATACTATAAAAGTTAAAATACAGAAAGAAAACTACTAGGCACATTTTTTTATTTTTATATTTGCCAACATACAGAATTCTTAGAATTTTTCTTCCATCATTGATTTTGCAAAAGACAATTTTTTGAAAGATTTTTTGTACCCTTAGGTCAACTTGACCCTGTTTAAGGAGTCATGAACAAATTCTGGACACCCATTCATACTTCTAAATTTTCTTTGAAATTTGTTTAGTACTTTCAGAGAGAAGTTGAAATTGGTGTTAACAACACAGGCATACACATATTCACACACATGCGACTATGCCATAAGACCATGAGCTAAAAATATGAAGAAATTTTGGGAAAAAAGACTTTTATATGTACATGTAACAAGTCAATATACCAGATTTACCTAATGTTTGAGATTTAAGTACCCATATCAATGTCTGTATTGTAAACCAACTTTTATTCACATGTGATTTCCACAAAATGGTCACAAATGCTAACTTGTTTCTGAAAATGGAATACTGTATGTATACTTAATATTCAGCTATAGTCAATATAACAGAAGTTAATAGACATGAAACGGCTTTGGTACGACAATCATGAAAGCAAATAACAACAAATAAATGTTGGTTTATAGTATAGTTACTGTGGTGGTTATTTTATGAATGTTGTAAATTTTTATTTTTCTAGGCTATAGATGATGATAGTAACCAGACTGGACAGATGACCGCTGCATTATTAGACTGGCCACAGGTTTGTTATATAATATCCAGTTCTCTATATCAAAAGTTCATTGTTCCATTAATTTCTGTTTGAAAGAACTCAACACTCAATGGACTGCAAGTGGAGATTTTATTTGGATTGACTAGTTTCGACGGAGAAGTCTTCGACATCATCAGGATAGTTACAATAAAATTATGAGAGTTAAATTACAAAAATCTGTTAACTTGACGCCGGGACTTCTCCTGCAAAACTAGTCGATCCAAATAAAACCTCCACTTGCAGTCCATTGAGTGTTGAGTTCTTTTATATTATTTATTCATAGTCCTGCCCCAGCACTATTTTCCCAACAACGCCGTACATCAGATGTTTATTTATTCAGAAAGACTGTACTAAATCCAGTAGGACCCTAACAACAACTCTTACAACACAACCAAGGTGCTGGTTCACTTTATTGTCAGTTTTCTGTTGATCAGTGATATCATCTGAAACAAATTTAAGTTTATTTCTCTGAATAGAGTTGCTAAATCAACTAGAACTGCCCTCTAAGAGCCGCATACCATAAACCCCTTATTAAAATTTTACCTTATGGTATGTGACACATCATCTCATGTTGGTATACAGTTGTGCCAGTTTGATTGATGTCTAAGTTATGGTGTGGACACAATTATACATGGAAAACAGTAGATACAATGTTCATTTTAGAATTTTCCGGGAGACATTTTCAAAAACTTTCATATAAAACAACATAACATTAATAGTTTGGCATTCATGTAGTGTTAAATATAGCCCATTAAGGCCTTAACAGTGGGGTCATTCAGCAAAATAGTGGATCAATGGCCCCATGGAACACTGCAGATAGACAGACATGATGATGCAACTTTTTTTACATCATTAAAATGAACCATAAAAATGCAAATTTTTATATTTTAAAATTTACATTAATTTAGGCAACATTTGCATCAAAAGTAGAAAAGAACAATGGAAATTTAACAGTTGTCCGTGAAATAGATGGAGGTTTAGAGACGATTAAAGTTAACATCCCAGCTGTCCTGACGGCAGATTTACGATTAAACGAACCTAGATATGCCACATTACCAAATATTATGGTAGGTAAATTATGTAGATTATGAAGGTTATGGGTTGAAAGGTCAAGGTCACAGTAAAAAAAAGGTACTATTGAAAGGGTTAATTTTGTAGATTATTAAATTTCAAAATTACAGATTACACCACCTTTCACTGCCTGGGATTAAATCCCATTGTGACATATCCATTTGTGAGAAAGTTTGTCCGTTCGCTTTCAGAGGGTTGATTGTTTTTTTAAGCACTCTCGTTTCCTCCACCATTTTGGAACTGACCACCTCAATATAAGTGAAAGAATCTTGAATGAGGCGTGAATCATTACTCCACTTGACCCATCTTATTAAATTTTCAGCCACTCTTAAAACTTTGGTATATAATTATATATTATTTTTATTGCAACTTCAAACTCAAATTATAAAATGGAAAATGGGCAAATAGACCCCATAGATTGGAAAAAAACCAGTTACATACAATTTTATGCCTTTTACACGTTAAACTTAAGATTAAGCTTTCTACTTTCAACCTAAAATTCCTAGTTTTTTTTAATGAAGGATAATTGTTTCAGACATAATTAACTGATAATTAATGAAGGATAATTGTTTCAGACATAATTAACTGATAATTAATGACCACAGTATGGAGAAATGTAGTTTTAGTTTTTCTATGAGAATATTGCCTTTGTTTGACCTTAATACATCCCATTGAGTTTATGCTAGCATGATAAGGCCTAAAAAAATATTGTTTGGTTCGGGTCAACTGACCCTACCAGCTACCCTACCTAGATTTTTCTCTTACATTACCAGAACCAAACAATTATTTTTTTAGACCTAAAGTATGTATACATGTATTTCTAAGAAATTTTTTTCATGAACTAATTATCAGAAAGCCAAAAAGAAGCCACTAGCAACTAAAAGCGCCTCAGATTTAGGTGTAGATATAACCCCTAGACAAGAAGTTATCAGTGTAGAGGATCCACCTGTAAGACAAGCGGGACAAAAAGTAGAAAATGTGGAGGAATTAGTCAAAAAATTACAGGATGCTGGACTTGTTCCCTCATAGGGGTTGTCTAAATGTAAGTACAGTTAAATCTGTCTATAAAATGCTGGGCTTGTTCCCTCATAGGGGTTGTCTAAATGTAAGTACAGTTAAATCTGTCAATAAAATGCTGGACTTGTTCCCTCATAGGGGTTGTCTAAATGTAAGTACAGTTAAATCTGTCTATAAACCCTCTATGAGTTGTCTAAATGCAAGTACAGTTAAATCTGTCTATAAAATGCTGGGCTTGTTCCCTCATAGGGGTTGTCGAAATGTAAGTACAGTTAAATCTGTCTATAAAATGCTGGGCTTGTTCCCTCATAGGGGTTGTCTAAATGTAAGTACCACTGCGGTAGCTTAGTTGGTAGAGTGTTCCCTCTGTAAATGGGAGGTCGTGGGTTCGAACCCCAACTGGATCTGATACAAGACTTAAAAGTGGGTAGTGACTGTTCTTTCGCCAAACACTTGGCATTACGAAATGAAAGTCACGATCTTTAAGATGGGAACTTAAAATAAACGAGGTCCCATGTCAGGGTGGGCTTTGCATGATAAAGAACCTTGCAGTATAATGACATCAGTGCAATGCACAGGCAAAATTTCTGCACTTTGGTCTATAGATGAAATGTCTTGATATAAGTGAAATATTCTTGACTGGGATGTTAAACACTACTCAACTCTTAATGTAAGTACAGTTATACTGTCCTCTTCTGTCTAAAGAAGCCTCAGTGGGCAAATGTTGTAAAACATCAGCTTGTAGATCTCAGTCCCTTTAATGGTCGATTTGAAAACGCCAACTTATGGATGCTGGACTTGTTCCCTCTATGAGTTGTCTAAATGCAAGTACAGTTGAATCTGTCTATAAAGGCCACCTGAGAAAACCAGTAAAATGGCCTTTATGGGCAAATGGTTCTTATATATACAGGTTCAAATCATGGACAGTTTGAATTTAAAAAATAAAAATAGCTGAGTGTATTTATCAAGTCTCCAGTGTTCAATCTAGGATTTTTCACAGGGACCATTTTCAAAAACTGTCTTCTAAAACACCAGAACATCAATATTTCTGCATTCATAAAATGTCAAATTTTGTTGCCTTAAGCCTAAGCAATGAGATCATTTGACAAAATAAGGATCAATGGCCTTATGTCCCTTTATAGAATGAACACTGAGTTTCTCTTTGATACATTATAATTATGGTTAGATTTTGTTTATAAATCTGTTTCAGTAATACACATTTATACTTTTTTCTCTTTTTTTTTTGCAGTTAATAAATGGCATAATTGGTGTGAATTAATTAAGAACTGTGAGTAAAATAAAGACTTGTTAATCAGTGTGAGCTAGGAATAAAATAAAGACTTGTTAATCAGTGTGAGCTAGGAAAATAAAGAATTACGATATATGGATATATAAACTTTGATTATTGTATCATTATTTCATCCAATCAGAGTTCACATGTCTGTATTGTTATTTTATATTTATTCAATAAATCATCCAATGGTTGAATACAAAATTAAAACTTTTTCTTTATTTTTGCATATTGCACGTTGGCAGCAGACAGACTACATGAAAAAGTTAAACTCATATAATCAAGATGGATACTGTAAAGGGTATTATTTTAGCTGGGTAAAAATTTCATGTTTTATGAAATCTGGCATTTCACGTAGGTGTAATTTTCACATAACCAATATTAGTTGGTGTATATTCTATATATAATAATATATTTACCTGTATGGTAGACATTTTCACTTGTTTGAAATTTTCATGGTAATTTCTCTAGTGCCAAATAAGCGAAAATTTTACCCATCCAGAAATTTTTCCCTTTACAGTACTCTAATGATTAGGTAAATATTGGTTTTGACATATCTGTTGATTTGTGGCTTTATCCACTGTCTGCAGTTCTCCTTTTTAAACCTTGATGCTCATTTACATCATGATGTTAGATATGCAGAGGTGCTATAATAGTTGTCATAGTAATTAGTGGACTCTGCTAATAAAGGTGATTGGAGTTTAATGGAATACCATCCCAGTCAAGTTCTTTCATAATAAAGGAGATAGGAGTTGAATGAAATACCATCCCAGTCAAGATTCTTTCATAATAAAGGTGATTGGAGTTTAATGGAATACCATCCCAGTCAAGATTCTTTCATAATAAAGGAGATAGGAGTTGAATGGAATACCATCCCAGTCAAGATTCTTTCATAATAAAGGAGATAGGAGTTAAATGGAATACCATCCCAGTCAAGATTCTTTCATAATAAAGGAGATAGGAGTTTAATGAAATACCATCCCAGTCAAGATTCTTTCATAATAAAGGTGATTGGAGTTTAATGGAATACCATCCCAGTCAAGATTCTTTCATAATAAAGGAGATAGGAGTTGAATGGAATACCATCCCAGTCAAGATTCTTTCATAATAAAGGAGATAGGAGTTTAATGGAATACCATCCCAGTCAAGATTCTTTCATAATAAAGGAGATAGGAGTTTAATGGAATACCATCCCAGTCAAGATTCTTTCATAATAAAGGAGATAGGAGTTTAATGGAATACCATCCCAGTCAAGATTCTTTCATAATAAAGGAGATAGGAGTTGAATGGAATACCATCCCAGTCAAGATTCTTTCATAATAAAGGAGATAGGAGTTTAATGGAATACCATCCCAGTCAAGATTCTTTCATAATAAAGGTGATTGGAGTTTAATGGAATACCATCCCAGTCAAGATTCTTTCATAATAAAGGAGATAGGAGTTTAATGGAATACCATCCCAGTCAAGATTCTTTCATAATAAAGGAGATAGGAGTTGAATGGAATACCATCCCAGTCAAGATTCTTTCATAATAAAGGAGATAGGAGTTAAATGGAATACCATCCCAGTCAAGATTCTTTCATAATAAAGGAGATAGGAGTTGAATGGAATACCATCCCAGTCAAGATTCTTTCATAATAAAGGAGATAGGAGTTAAATGGAATACCATCCCAGTCAAGATTCTTTCATAATAAAGGAGATAGGAGTTGAATGGAATACCATCCCAGTCAAGATTCTTTCATAATAAAGGAGATAGGAGTTGAATGGAATACCATCTCAGTCAAGATTCTTTCATAATAAAGGAGATAGGAGTTGAATGGAATACCATCCCAGTCAAGATTCTTTCATAATAAAGGTGATTGGAGTTTAATGGAATACCATCCCAGTCAAGATTCTTTCATAATAAAGGAGATAGGAGTTTAATGGAATACCATCCCAGTCAAGATTCTTTCATAATAAAGGAGATAGGAGTTGAATGGAATACCATCCCAGTCAAGATTCTTTCATAATAAAAGGTGATTGGAGTTTAATGGAATACCATCCCAGTCAAGATTCTTTCATAATAAAGGAGATAGGAGTTTAATGGAATACCATCCCAGTCAAGATTCTTTCATAATAAAGGTGATTGGAGTTTAATGGAATACCATCCCAGTCAAGATTCTTTCATAATAAAGGAGATAGGAGTTTAATGGAATACCATCCCAGTCAAGATTCTTTCATAATAAAGGTGATTGGAGTTTAATGGAATACCATCCCAGTCAAGATTCTTTCATAATAAAGGAGATAGGAGTTTAATGGAATACCATCCCAGTCAAGATTCTTTCATAATAAAGGTGATTGGAGTTTAATGGAATACCATCCCAGTCAAGATTCTTTCATAATAAAGGTGATTGGAGTTTAATGGAATACCATCCCAGTCAAGATTCTTTCATAATAAAGGAGATAGGAGTTTAATGGAATACTATCCCAGTCAAGATTCTTTCATAATAAAGGTGATTGGAGTTTAATGGAATACTATCCCAGTCAAGATTCTTTCATAATAAAGGAGATAGGAGTTTAATGGAATACTATCCCAGTCAAGATTCTTTCACTTATATTGATGAGGTCAATTTCTGTGTATTGAAAGAATGTTGAAGTAACTGAAAAACATTTATGTCATGTTGATTCACAAAATTTCTCAAAGATTCATTGTAAGATTTGAACATAGCAAGGGGTCAAATTTGGACTAAAATAGGTGTCTGACAGCTAAAATTTTGCTTTAAGTCCATCTTTTTGCTACATGTTGCCAATTTGGCTACCAAAATATCCGCCATCAAAATCTGACTGACTGTTTCCAGATGAAGCTTGTATTACATATTTACAATGATTTTGTTACATTTTTGAAAAACTGCCTTTTTTTTAAAATTGGGAAAGATTTTGAAGTGCAAAAATACAACAATACAAAGTATTGAACAGCAAACTACATAATGGAGCACATATATTTTCAAATGCTTAAGATCTTTATTGCAAAGATTTTATATTATTACAATATCTAATATTTTCTGGGTAAGGGCAACTAGATTGAATTTGCTATAAAGTAAAACCTCATTATAATGCCCCTCGATAACTTTGCCACCTCACTTATCGCCACACTATTTGGAAGTCCCAAAATCCATTTTGTTTATGTTTTTCTTCGTGATCCTTCCTCAATTTATCCTCAAACCCCTTTATAATGCCAAAATTTGACTGAACAAATGGTGGCGATGAATCGAGGTTTTACTGTATATCACTGTTGTCTTTGGAAATTTTAGTGGTCAAAGTGGGAAAATTTAGACTATTTTCCCCTTTGGAAACTACCGTTATTTGGTAGTAATTTTAGTCAAACAAAATCATTTTTTATGACCGAGTAAGTAAACCATTTGCCTTTTCCTTTTAAAAAACAGATTATAAGCCTTGTTCTTTGAGGCTTTCAGGGAAAAATCTTTATAGTTTTATTTCCCTGGCTCTTGCATTAATGATGATGGCTGTTGTTAAATGTAAGCTTATTATTTATCCCCTGTCTGTCCGTCCATCCGGAATTCTTGTCTGTGCTAATTCTCTAAAACTATGGAGCACAATTTCATAAAACTTGGCGCAAAGTATCAACATAGATATGAGATGCACATATCATTAATCCGAGTTGGTTTACTTATTTTCTTAAGAGTTTTGGCCCTTTGAGCATAAGTACAAATGGCAAAAAAGAACCTGCTGATGGGGGATTTTGCTTGTTTACCAGTATTTTTATTGTATAATAAAAACCACAAGTCTATATACACATGTGTAATACCACTCTTTTATCATTAGTTAATGATCTCTTACAATTATTGTAACATATGATGCCATATTTTAACCGGCATAACATGCTTTTTGTAGCAATTTTTGACTGCTATATTACCCGAGAAAAAAGAATCTCTCTCAATCCCACTAATGGTTGGTGGATCCTACACTGATTAGTTTCTTTCTGACTGAATGACCGACCGTGATTGGCACACCCAGAAAGTGTATGAATGTGGATGTGCCCTGATTATTATCCATTCATAGGGCTCATTTTAAAAATGTTCCTTATTTTTCAAGCGCAGAACACCTTGTAGTATATTATCTAGCTTAAAGAACACGGAACCATAGACTGCCAAATATATTCAGTAAAGCTTTGGATACAGACACATAATACCCGCTTACAATTTTGTGATGATGACTGCAGTAAAACACCCCAGATGCTCCAATAAACATGGTCTTGCAATAACTACAAGTCAACAATTTATTTGTAAGCAGCCCACTTCGTATAAAGTTCCCCCAGTACAAACAAACTAAACTACAGCATATCCACTGTAAAACAAATACACCATAAGCAGGGCCAGGAATATTGCTGAATGAAAAGTTGAAAATAGAAAAATTGAAGTTTTCCCGTTTGTCATACAGCTGCATTTAGGATTATTTAAAGAGAAAACAATATCTGTATATCTGTTAAATTCTGTTTATGGAGTTATGTCGACATCGTATAAAGTTCTCCCAGTAAGAACAAACTATACCACAGTATATGAGCAATGAAAAGTTGACAATAGAAAATTTGAAGTCATGTTGTTTGTCATACAGATTCATTTAGGATTATTTAAAGAGAGAACAATGTCTGTATATCTGTTTATGGAGTTATGAATGATTTGTCGACATTGTATAAAGTTCCCCCCAGTAAGAACAAACTATACCACAGTATATGAGCAATGAAAAGTTGACAATAGAAAATTTGAAGCCATGTTGTTTGTCATTTAGGATTATTTAGAGAGAGAGAGAGAGCGTTATCTAGAGTTGAATGATTTGGCGAGTCATCTCCCAGATTTAACAAAATTCTACGTAAATTCTGCTTCATAGGAATAAAACATATCACACAGTAAAACAATGACAACTTGCAAAATAAGCGAAACGGGTTTATTTCCACTATGGAAGGGGTACCGGTTGGGTGCGCACTTCTTATCTTTCTAACTACAAATTACCACGTGTAAATCGAGGTTTGGAATGAAAGCAACACGGAACTCTGAGAGGTTATATAAAACCAGGATAATTCTGGATACAGAGACATGATACTTATCAACAATACTGTGATGACGGTCATAAAACTTTTTGAGGGCATTGACAAGCTTAAACTTGCAAGATTCATTTGTCAACGATTTATTTGTAATCGTCTTGCTTCATTACATAATAAGTACCTGTAGTGGGAATAAGATGGATCACAGCGGATTGTGAAACAAATACAATGCCCCATAAGTAGGAGAATAAATTACATTGTGGAATTCATCACAATTCTTTATTTTACGTCTTAAAAGTTCGTCATTTTGATCAAGTTCATACACTTTTGGCATGATACTAAAGTAACACATTGTACTAAGTTCCATGACCCATAGCTTTAATTTGCCTACTTAATTATGATAAATTGCGTTTATTTTAGGTTGAATACTATCTCTGTTATTTAAAAGTCGTACCGACCATTTTACGTCTTTTAAAAAGTTACAAATTAAAATTAAACAAGTTAAAAAAAATTAGCTTTTTAATGGGGTTTTGACGCTTTACCACGTGACGCACCCCCTTAACTTTGTGTGGAACACTTATTTCCAATGGATAAAGAATCGCGTAAGATGACACTTTCCATTAAAGCGATGTTATTCTGTGAATGTTTTTCAAATTGCATATTATACCAGTTTAATTTTACAGCACTAGACGACGACCGTTTCAGAATACAATTCCTCATCAGTAGTGCTTTGACTAAAATTATGAAACCAAAACGTTAATAGGTATTGATCCCGTGGCACAGCGGCGAACCTTTTTCAATATATTTTTCATCAAAAATAAATATATTGCGAAACAGCGGCGAACCCTATTCATTTTTTTTATCAAAACTAAATACATTTACTGCGAAACAAAAGACAATGTTATTTTTGTAAGAAGTACTTTTATTTATTCATCAATTTCTCGTAACACTACAAAGCCGTTGAGCTGATGAAATGTCAAAACATGCATCTTTAACTTTTGTTCAGAATTGCCCTAACTCTTGAATATAAACTTCATGCTGCACAACTTGTTTCTTCTTTATAACATGAACTAAATCTCCCTGATCAGATTTATTATCTTGTCTGTTACTGGGTGCGTCTTGATCATCAAGCTCAGGATTGACCATACATGTTTTCTGATATTCAGTACCTGGTTTTAAAACTGAGGTTGAAATATCAATCTCCTGAATTTCAGTTCTGTTCATGCTTTGATCTAGTCTTTTATTTAAAGTTCTGTTTTGAAATATTTCACTATTTTCATCATCATTTATTTCCCGCTTGGAAACCACGTGTTTATGTCTATTTGAGTATTCCTCTGTACACATGGCTGATTCGTTGGGAACATCAGCACACTTTTGATATATACAAATGTCTTCATGGACAATAGTATTTACTTTATTGGAAACAACTGACTTTAGAATACCCTTTGTTTCTTTAGTATCTTTACAACAGTTTATCTTAGAAACAAGCGTCTGCCGAATAAAAATATCTGATGTCTTGTTGGTTTTTACCACACGCGGCTCCGCCTCTGTATCAGTACCAATTACGCTTATCAAATCTGTTTCACAATCCATTACATCAGTGCCATTATCTAAATCTATTGATCCGTTCTTGTTTTCAGACTCTTTATAAAATTTGCCGTTTAACTTTGACATTTCGCAACCAATGCACCTATTGTCCTCTTCAACGTTTGAAGTTTTAAATTTTACATCTTTGGAATCATTTTTCTCAATTTGTTTTAATTTTATATCATGTTCGCAATCAATATAGCTATTTTTGTCAACGTTTGAATTTTTTAAGCTATCAATTCTTATATCTTTAGTATCATTTTCCTGATTCTGTTTCAATCCTCTATACTCATAATGACATTCTGTTGTATCATAATTCTGTAGAGTTGTTATTGGAGTTTCACAGACTTGAACAGGCTCTTGACTTACAGAGGAAGTTATCTCAGTTATATCAGAAGACGTATTATCTGAATGTATGATTATTTGATCTGATATAACACTAAGATGTATTGATGTGGAATTAGAAAGCGTCTCATGTGATTTTCCATCGATATTCGAAGAGCCAGTTATATCTCTATCGTGTTTCGGAGCATCACTCTCAAATTCATCTAAATAATCAACTTGTACTTTGTCATGCTTTTTCTGAATTTTTTTTCTCAAGGCGTCCTTGACATGTTTGGATGATAAAAAACACAAACTAAATATAAAACCATGTAAGCCTGAAAACGTGATGAAAATGTAATTCAATACACGTACCTGGTATAATTCAGCAAAAACACCAACTAACCAAGACACACCAGATATACTGCAAAGTTTAACAAACATGGTGATGTAAGATTTGGTTGTGTGGATTGAGCTATGTAACTTGACATGTCTAAGTCTATAGATATGTAGTGCAGAAACGCATAAACATATCACGTTAAAGAAGACAGACAAAAGAACAGGACCCACAAATACTACGAGGTTAGAAGGAAATGTATTTGGGAAACATTCATGTTCTGTATTAATTATTTTGATGTTACGTACGTGATAAAAATCAATAAATATTGAAGGTATCACAACAACAAAAGGCAAACAATAACCAACTATGAAATTAGCTTTACCAAATCTATCTTCCACCATACTTGAGCCACAATTCTTTGGACCTAGAAATTCCCATACTGACTTGATTTTTAAAGTTATATACAGCACGAAAATATTGATCCATATGAAGAAGGAAAGCCAGGTGTAAAGTGACAGAAAACCAATAATAAAACATATTGTTGGATAGTCAATCAGCCCAGAACCAAATACAAACAGCAGGTGCGCTGTGAGTAAAACAGATATGACATTGGTTGCCATGTAGCAAGAAGTATTTTGCTCAATATTTATGCATTTGATGAAGAATAATGTAAATACCAGAGAAATTATAGAAAGACCCATTGTGAGATATGTGACTATAATTTCTATAGAAGAGTCCTTTTTAATGAGGGGAACTTGACCATTCATCTGTATTTGTGAGTTATTGCCCTTTGATAGATCTTTGTAAATAGACACTGATTCATCCTTGAGGGGTTTCCTTAATATGTCTTGATCAGAAAACAACTTCACAGTTAAATTTACGATCTTGCCATGCTTGTTAACTGTCGTTGATATGTTACATGTTTCTGGCAGTTCTTTTACTTTTTCGACCAAAGTTTCATTTTCCACTATATATAAATCTCTGTCTAATAGATATGATTCATACTTCATCATATTAACCATTCGTAATATTGTTATATAATTGTCCCGGCTAATATTATCATCATTAGAACTATTTTTATAGTATATCATCACATCATCAAGAGAATCCTCCGCTGTTTCTTTGTATAACCAAACAATATTGTTGACAGCATTTTGGAAGAGATAAAATAATTTTGCTGATATTTCTTCCACAATTGTAATCAAAATATGAAATTTAACCGAACAATATGTGTAACCCCCCTCTTTTTTTGGTTCGCAAAGATCATCAATGCGAACATACGTTTCTCTAAGTAATGTTTTGGATAAACGTAAACATCTTAAGCAAAATGACCAAATAAACCTTTCAAAAGTTTGTTCATCTGTATTGTTGGTAACAGTTAATCCATATGAAGCCATTACAATAGTATTTTTCAAAGTAACCTTCTCGTCTTTTGGCTGCGTTTGGTTGTCCGTGTCAGATATACAAAGACCCTATAAAATAATAAAAACATACACTATCAAAATCAAACGTAAACCATGTCCAAATCATGATCCGTAGCAAAGTAAAATCTTTGAACCTGATCAATTAAGTTAAACACTTGAACTTCCGGATGCTATGAAAGGATAAACGCCTCATGTTTAGCTAGTTACACCAGCTTCGTGTGTAGTCAAAATAGGGCGTCAGATATATCCAGAGATATGATACTTATCAGCAATGTGATGACGATAATAAAACTGGTTGAAGTCTTTGACATTCCTAGGCTTACAATATCCCTGCTTCAACAATTAATTTGTAAAAAGTTGTATAAAGTTCCCGTAGTGGGAACAAACTCTACTATAGCGTATTAATTGTGAAACAAATACACCATAAGCAGGAAAAAGCAAATATATTGCTGCATGTAAAAGGAAAGATGATGTAGGAAAAACCTCAAATAAGTTTTTGTTTTTGTAATCAAATTTAGCCAAGTTGTCAAAGAACACCTATCCGGTACAACTTTTTATAACTTTCTGTAAATGCAAATTAGATAACACAATCTACGCAAAATGACCAATAAATATTTTTTAATCGATCGAAATCACAATCTCAAAGCAAAACTGAAACTGACAAATTAAGTTTAACATGTGAGCTTCCACTATGGGAATTAGACAGGGTGCTTCGAAATGGTATGCACTGTTTAGCTAGCCACAATCGACACGTGTGTAATGAATATTGAGAATGAATAGAACATGTGTCGTCAGATTTATTGAGAAATTAGGTTAAACTCGTGAACTTCCACCAGGGAAGTGAGGCTGGGTTCTCCGTGAGAGTAAACATCACCTGTTAACCACACTCACCACGTGTGTAATCAAAATTGGATGAAAGGAACATAAAACTATGGGACGTCAAATATATTTCGGGCAATCCTAGACATAGAGACATCATACTTATCAACAACATTGTGATGACGACCATAAAGTTTTTAGAGGAACTTTGATAACTCTTGAATTGTTTAATTGTTAATAAAATACTTACTGTCTTCAAATCCAAAGTCCTGTTCTTACAATCATTCTCATAATCGTTCCTTGTCTGGATACCGAATCTAAACACAATGGTCAAAGGTTTAAATCTAAAGCTTTGTGTTTTTGCCATTGGATCTTTGCAATGAAATATGACATTTTCATCCCCTAAACAAAAGTAGTTGTTGTATGCAGTTAAACAATGCAATCTAGAACATTCTGTTCTGAAAACAGGATTTACATAGGCATTGCATCTATGATCACCATGGGAACTATTTTTAGGTATGTTGGTACACACCCTTGGCAACATTAATAAATCTGAAGAGGGTTCGAACGTAGGTTGGCAAAATGTTAGTAACATTTCTTTGAAAATGTTTAGATTGGAATTATCATTGACCAACTGAATTTGTTTCTGGTTTTTTATTCCGCAACGTCCCCCACTAAAGCGCATGGTCCATGGTATATAAACTTCCTCGTTGTGACAAAAAGCACAAAACACATTAATGTAAGTCAGGTTAGTTCTTGTACTGGTGACTGGCACGAACTTCTCTCTGCTTAATTCACAAAGTTCTTTAATTGTGGAGTTTGCAAAGTCTTGGGGACATTTGAGGACCATTTGATGGCCCCAATCAAAGCCAGAGAAAACACGACTTGCGTCCTGCTGAATTAAACATGTCATATACTTCACCATGTTAGAGTGAAACCTTGTTGTATCAGTGGTAATGTTTTTTACAGCGTCAAAACAGCAATCCTGGTAAATAGGACAATTATCATCACATTTACAATTAGGAAACATTAGGTTTTTGTTGTATGAACATGTTCCATATAATGCACATGGGTCTTTGTGATGCAAATCCCGTTTCACAAAATATCTTTCTTGATTTTTTTCCGACAGTTGATTTTGATCGCTATATGTTAGTAGTTGTACTGTCTTCTGTAAATTTCTATTTGTACCTTGGCAATCCAGATGACAAATTAGTTGAATGAACAAAAATAAATTTAAAACAAAATAAAATGTCTTGAATCTTCTATCACCCATTATTGTTTATTTTTCTTGAATTTTTTCCGACAGTTGACCTTAATCGCAATATGTTACTAGTTGTTCCGTTTTCTGTAAATTTTTATTTGTACCTTGGCAATTCATTTGAGAAATTAGTTAAATCAACAGAAGAAAACTTGAAACAAAATAAAATGTCTTGAATCTTGTTTCATCCATTGCTGTCTATCTGTCCTCGTATTTTAATGCACATCAATTAATCCAAGAGAAGCGAAAGTCTTAGTCATAGCAAACCTAATGCTCAGCTACTTCTAACGTGTAATATTGAAATTTTACCTATATAATTTAGCGATTTGTATGTACCACGTAGGTATCTCTAATATCAAGGACTTCCACTACGAATCATTATTAAAGCAACTTTATATTCCTTATATAAGCCATAAAACCGATTTCTAATCTGTATTTCGCTTTTATAACTGCTCATTTCAAGATCTTAAGAATATTTAGATTTTTATAATTTTCGTTTGAGCACTACTGATTTTGTTCCGCAAAACTTGTGCTGCAAAACTGATCTAGTAATAATTCTAACAGACTTACATAACAATTGTGTTGATTATGTTGCTGTCCCAGCTGATAAGGCTTCAAACAACATTGTTCTCGTTTGTGAGATATTCTACATTGAATGTCTTACGAAGAAGCTTGGCTTAGATAGTATATCAGATAACCCTACATGTATTAATTTTACCGAAGATGAAGTTCTTTCCAACCATAAAGGAGTTCTCGAGTCTTTAGATATCAATCTTAAAGAGAAAGAACTTGACCTTCCTTACTTGTATTGGTTTCCTTAATTCCATAACAATCCATACAAGAAAAGATATATAGCAGGTTCATCTAAATGTGCTACTTAATTTTGATGGTCGTCAAAGATGATCTTTAGTCTTTTTATTCAGGAGTCTTTTTTACATCTGACATCAACCAAATGTGGATTCTTAAAAATTATA
This sequence comes from Anadara kagoshimensis, assembly GCA_021292105.1. Classification (NCBI taxonomy): domain Eukaryota; kingdom Metazoa; phylum Mollusca; class Bivalvia; order Arcoida; family Arcidae; genus Anadara; species Anadara kagoshimensis. The sequence continues at coordinate 27,433,126 of CM037866.1, forward strand.
AAGAATTGAATGAACATCTTGCTTCTAATACTTTATCTCGTGTAAAAAAGTATAAAAACATTTGATTTTTCTACACAATACACCACTATTCCTCATTCTAAATTGAAAGAACGTCTAAAAAATTATTCGCTTTTACAAAAACGGTAAGCCAGGATACAAAAACAGGGATTCTGAATATTTTGTCAATCATTATAAGGATTCCAAAAAATATACTGAAGATACCATCAATAAAATGTTGCAGTTTTTGATGGATTATATATTTCTTGTGTTTTGATAATATAATTTTCGAGCAAACAATCGGTATACCAATGGGTACATACTGTGCACCATTGCTTGCTGGTTTGTTTCTTTATTCTAATGAAGCAGAATTTATGCAGAATCTTGTTAAATCTGGAGAGAAGACTGTCGCCAAATCATTTAACTCCACATACAGATGTACACTGTATAGATGACGTTCTGTCTCTCAACATTCCTTAATTTGGAGACTGTTTGAATGTCATCTATCCTAGCGAGTTTGAAATAAAATACACACACACACACACACACACACACACACACACACACACATATATATATATATATATATTTAACAGTGTTTAACAGTTCAGTCCCCGGTTTCACAATCTTTCCTTAGCTAAGATTTTTCTTAACTTAAATCTGGCAAAATTTCAAATCTTTATAATTTTGTTAATTTTCAAGATATTTATGAGTTTAATGTGTCATTTTTAGATCACTTCTAGATTAAAACATTTCCATTTAGTTTTGACAAACATATTCACCAGTGGTTTCAAAAAGAGATTACAAAAATTTGCTAAATTTAAGTTAAGGAAAATTTTAGCTAAGGAATGACTAATTTAATAATGTCATGACGTTTGTCACAACTTCAAATGTACGGTACAGACCTGTCGAAAGTTTAACACTGAGCTAACGAAAAGGAATCTAAGAAAACTGAGATATACGGTACAGACCTGTCGAAAGTTTAACACTGAGCTAACGAAAACTGAGATATACGGTACAGACGTGTCGAAAGTTTAACACTGAGCTAACGAAAACTGAGATATACGGTACAGACCTGTCGAAAGTTTAACACTGAGCTAACGAAAACTGAGATATACAGTACAGACCTGTCGAAAGTTTAACACTGAGCTAACGAAAAGGAATCTAAGCTCGACAGTCGAGTGGCAGAGATATAGGTAGATAGCTGCCAAGATGTAGCACCTATCGAAAAGCTGCCATAGTTTATTTAAATAACTAGGGACCGAGATAGGCTGCCGATTGGCATTTATCGTAAGTCTAGTGTTAAACTTTCGACAGGTCTGTACTGTAGCCTGTCGTGGGTGTCATGATTCTATTATCGTAACAAAATTCTGTTTTCTGTTTGGGGTGGTGCGAATTGTTCGTTTATCCGATATTAATTATAATAAAGGGCAAACTTTCAGTTACAAAAATGAAACTCTCCGGGATAATTTGACAAGAAGACTTATTTCCATTCAATATTACATTAATTAAACTCATTGCTTTTATGTTTATACTGTGCATAAAGGCTATTTTGAACATGGATATATTGCGATTAAATATTTAATTCTAATTTTTTGTTAAAATTTTAATTATATTTCAGCACAGAAAAGAGAGACCCAAGTGGAAAAAAATATGTTTTGTTTTAAATCGGTCTATGTGAGTGTGTACATACCATAAATTTTGCCATCTTTTCAAGAATATCAAAATGGTTAAGTATAAATACTCCCATTAGGTGCCTCATTATCTTTTGGTTATATGTAGGTCGACCAGGTGTGATTTTTTTTTACTCAATCACGCAGGTGAAAGGTAAATTTTTACCCAACATTCATTTGTAATTTGAGGCTCAAATGGTTAGCTGGAATACATATTTTCTGTCAAAAATGTGATTTTTGCTATATACAGACGTTAACCAAAACATGCAGCATTGACAAAAATATACTTTTTAGTTAGGTCTCTGAATAATGAATAAATATGCACTGTTGATTTTTGCAAGCATTTCTTTATTGAAACGTAATTTACAATATTCCATGTTCAAAATAGCCTTTATGCACAGTAAATGTGATTTGATCAATGTTTTTTTTTTGTTAAAAGAGCTGGTTTAATAATGATTGCTTTCAAGCGCAAGTGCCATTGAAAACAGGGAGTGGTTGTAACAATGTCTTTGCTTGTTAATTTGAAACTTGTAACCGTATCTTTTCTATACGCACGAAAACTTCTTTGTCAACCTTTCTCATTCACTCGATCGATAATTGTTCTCCATACAGCTTTGATCTACAAGCACTATTTATCTATATGCAGTACGGGCCTGTCGATAATTTAACCCTGAGCTAACGAATAAGCGCTTAATCAACAGCTCATCTAGGCCCCTTTGCTGGTGGCATTTCAGAGCTTTTCGGCAGCTGCTATCTATCACTTGGTAGCTTTTTGGCAGCACGAGTATACCGTACATATCTTTTTCCATATAGATATACATAAAGTAAAAGTATAAATTATGTCAATAACACACACACACACACACACACACACACACACACACACAGGTATATATATATATATATTCAATTTAGGTTACACGTGTTTCCTTGTACACGCATGAGTAACCTATAACTTTTAAAAGGTATAACTACTAAACTTTGACATTCACGATGTATAACTGTCTGGCTTAATTGAATGATCACGGTGTATAACCATTGTTGCTGTCTATTGATATATATATATATATATATTATATATATATATATATATATATATATATATATATATATATTATATTATATTTGTAAAATTATAAAATTTATAATTATGTACCTTTCTATGTCAATAAACATAAACAATTTAAAAATCTATCACTCGGTAGCTTTTTGTCAGCTGCTATCTATCTTTGGACAGCTGCTTTCTATCTCTGGGTACCTCTTCGCCCGATGCTATCTATTTCTCGCTAGGTTTTCGGTAAGCTGCTATATATCTTTCGGCAGCTGTTATTTATCTCTCGGTATCTTTTCGGCAGCTGTTATCTATCTCTCGGTATCTTTTCGGCAGCTGTTATCTATCTCTCGGTATCTTTTCGGTAGCTGTTTTCTATCTCTCGGTATCTTTTCGGCAGCTGTTTTTTATTTCTCGGTATATTTTCGGCAGCTGTTATCTATCTCTCGGTATCTTTTCGGCAGCTGTTATCTATCTCTCGCTAGCTTTTCGGCAGCTGTTATCTATCTCTCGGTATCTTTTCGGCAGCTGTTTTCTATCTCTCGATATATTTTCGGCAGCTGTTTTCTATCTCTCGGTATATTTTCGGCAGCTGTTATCTATCTCTCGGTATCTTTTCGGCAGCTGTTATCTATCTCTCGCTAGCTTTTCGGCAGCTGTTATCTATCTCTCGGTATCTTTTCGGCAGCTGTTTTCTATCTCTCGATATATTTTCGGCAGCTGTTTTCTATCTCTCGGTATCTTTTCGGCAGCTGTTTTCTATCTCGATATATTTTCGGCAGCTGTTTTCTATCTCTCGGTATATTTTCGGCAGCTGTTTTCTATCTCTCGATATATTTTCGGCAGCTGTTATCTATCTCTCGGTATCTTTTCGGCAGCTGTTATCTATCTTTCGGTAGCTTTTAGGCATCTGCTATTTACCTCTCGGTAGCTTTTAGGTATCTGCTATTTACCTCTCGCTAGCTTTTAGGCATCTGCTATTTACCTCTCGGTAGCTTTTAGGCATCTGCTATTTACCTCTCGCTAGCTTTTAGGTATCTGCTATTTACCTCTCGCTAGCTTTTAGGTATCTGCTATTTACCTCTCGCTAGCTTTTAGGTATCTGCTATTTACCTCTCGCTAGCTTTTAGGTATCTGCTTTTTACCTCTCGCTAGCTTTTAGGCATCTGCTATTTACCCCTCGGTAGCTTTTTCTGACACTGGCTATTTATATCTCAGAAGCCTAGCATCGACTCATTTTTTAGCTGAGTGTTTAACTTTCGTCAGATCTGTATTAAACTTGTATTATGTGAAAAGACTTTTTTTTAATTTACTCTCCATTAATGACTGATAAAATTTATTTCTAAACTCCTATAAAGAGTGTTATTACATCTATATGTCTGTAAAAAAAGTCATTTTTATAATTTGAAATAGTTTCCATCGTGAACATGTGATGTAATTTCCAGTGTGTCTTTAAGTAGCAAACCCATTACAGTTAATGCCAGGGTGAATTTGACTCCCTTTACAAATGTTTTATCTACAGTACAGACCTGTTGAAAATTTAAAAATAAGACAACGAATTAGTAGCGAATAAACAATTCACTTTGGTACCTCGTTAACGATATCTCGACATGCTTTTTTCGGCAGCTACTTTCAATCTAAATAGCTTTTCGGTCACAGACTTTCGACATCTCGACAGCCGAGCTTTGATATTTTTTCGTTCGTTCACTGTTAAACTTTCGACAGGTCTGTACTGCAAATTATTGATTGAATGTTTTACAATCACACACCTAATCTCTTAGTCTTCGGTACCTCAGTTGGAAGGGCGCTCGCTTTGTATATATTAACTGTTCGTTCGCCTAGTATTCGACATTTAGACTTAAAGTCACGGGGTCCTTTGGAAGAGATCTGAAAAACCGATACCCCTTGTCGCGGCAGGCGTGGCACGTTAAAGAACCTTTCCCGGACACTGCCCTGAGCGCAAGTACCGGTTATAATCGCCTCACACTTCCGGTTTTTCAGCACGAGTATTTATCAGTTCGGTTTCAACTGTCGATGGAGTTATTTTTAGTCTGACAGTAATTTAACTTTTGATTTTCTCATCAGTGATTTTTTTATTAACGGAAGTCCAAACAGTCAGTGTGAGATAAAAATTATAAATCTAAAAATTATGACAAGAACAGACCAACTACGTACAAGAGAGTTTGTTAAATAATTTCGATCTTTTTCTATTTTGGGACCCAAAAGGACATGACCCAGAAATGTATATATATCCACGTATACCACGCATCCACCTATAATACGGTGAACCATTACTATACCTTAAACTGTGCCTATAGTTTGAATAGATGTGTCTTGATAACAAGTCATTTTAAAATGGTCTTATGATTGATTGATTGAATGAGGTTTAACTTCCAAGTCAAGAATATTTCACTTATATCGAACGTCACCAGCTAAAGGCAAAGTGGCAAATTGTTTTACCTTTGCAATGCCATCAGGGAAATATGCAGAGAATGTTCTTTAACGCGTGACACGGGGTTCGATTTTTAAGGTCTCTTTCGAAGGACCCTGTCACTTTCTTTTCTAAATGCCGATAACTTGGCTAACGAAGAGTCATTACCCGAAAGTACATGTAATATGATGTTATGATTTAAAACCACAATAAAATACGAATGAATCATTTTATTTAATTAAAAATTCCAGGTGAATGTTTTCTCAGTATTAAAATTAATTTCAAATTTTTACTTTGCCATTTATGACGAGCATAATATTTTAAATTAAGGAAATGTTTTTAGATTTAATTTAATCTATTGAATAAACAGAACAGTCTGATCCGATATAAAGAGATAATAATTCTAAAGATTGTATACACGGCTATAGTATGCTCAAGATAATGATGCTTATTTGAGTAATAAGCAGAGTAGAATGCAAGTGATTGGGTACTGTCCCTACCAACAAGTCTAGTTCTACATAGCTTATTATCCAAACTAAGCGACTAAATTACGTGTATTGGCGAAAATACGTGGCAAATATAAACAAATGAGCGTAGAATGTTACTTAATTACTGCTAGATGCAGCGACAGTCATTAGGAAGGTCCTGATAATAAGGATTGAAGAGGGCTTTTATAGCACATTGCTAATAGCACAATAGCAATGAGTTATGAAACTAATAATTAATTTTTATTATTTGAATGGGATCTATGTCCAAGGCAATCATATTTGACTGATATCGAGCCGCCACTATCTAAAAATCAAGTAGCCGAATTGTTTAGCTCAGATGAGCTATTGCTATCTATCTTCGTCCGTCGTGCGTCGTTCATCGTGTGTAAACTTTTCACATTTTAATCAACTCCTCCAAAACTACAAAGCCAAATTTAATGATATTTGGCTGTAATGATGTCTGGGTGAGGGGCTTTTAGACTTGCACAAATGAAAGGATTATGTTCTCTTGGGGCCTCATAAAGGGGAAAATTGTGAAAATCTTTAAAAATCATCTCCTCTGAACTTACAAGAAGATATAGCTTAGATATTTCATGTGAAACATACTTAGAGCACATAGTTTCAGATTTGCACAAATCGTAACTGTGGGGGCCAAAATGGGCAAATGGCAAAATACTTAATGGCGAAATTGCTAAAATCAATGCATTTGTCAATATATCTTGAAAACTATAAACTTTTTGTATAGGCATGTATATTAGAATATTGTAGGCATTTGCACAACAATAATTTTGGTATATGAATGACGGTCATAGGTTCAAAGATCAAGGTCATAGACGCGAACGAATACTTAAATGGTTAATTATCTCAAAAACTATAAACTTTTTGTATAGGCATGTATATTAGAATATTGTAGGCATTGGCCTAACGATCATTTTGATATATGAATGAAGGTCATAGGTTCAAAGGTCAAGGTCATAGACGCGAACGAATACTTAAATGGTTAATTATCTCAAAAACTATAAACTTTTTGTATAGGCATGTATATTAGAATATTGTAGGCATTGGCCTAACGATCATTTTGATATATGAATGAAGGTTATAGGTTCAAAGGTCAAGGTCATAGATGCGAACGAATACTTAAATGGTTAATTATCTAAAAAAAACTATAAACTTTTTGTATAGGCATGTATATTAGAATATTGTAGGCATTGGCCTAACGATCATTTTGATATATGAATGAAGGTCATAGGTTCAAAGGTCAAGGCCATAGACGCGAATGAATACTTAAATGGTTAATTATCTCAAAAACTATAAACTTTTTGTATAGGCATGTATATTAGAATGGTGTAGGTATTAGCCTTACGAGCATTTTGAAATATGAATGAAGGTCATAGGTTCAAAGTCAAGGTCATAGACGCGAACGAATACTTAAATGGTTAATTATCTCAAAAACTATAAACTTTTTGTATAGGCATGCATATTGGAATATTGTAGGTATTGGCCTAACGATCATTTTGATATATAGATGTTTTAGCTGTTTATAAATAATATATTGTAGCTAGACTTCAGATATGTTATACGTAGCATTCTTATATAATAATTATTATAATGAATTTGCAAAAATACTTGCATATTATTGGCCCTTGCTGCTGAAAATTTTGACATTCTCTTTTATTAATGTCATTGACCATTGAACCTCCGCATGAGATATGTACTCAGCTTCAGGTGAGCGTTAAGGCCCATGGGCCTCTTGTTTTACTCTTGCAATGCAGCCAGGGCGATGTGCAAAAAAATGTGCTTTAACGTGTCACGCATTCCGTGGCACGGGGATTAAATTTTTATGGTCTCTTCCGAAGGACTTTAATTTCTAAAGGCCGAGTGCTTGGCGAACGAACAGTCACTGCCTGAAATCAATATGATATTATAATTTTAAACCACAACATGATACGAATAAATCATTGTATTTAATTAAAAATTCCAGCTCAATGTATCAGTTTTCAAATTAATTTGATTTTTTTTTACTTTGTCATTATAACGATTTTGTTATTTCAAATTAAGGAAAAGTTTTTAAATTAAATCCTTTACTTTATTTAATAAACAGGACATCTCTGTTATATGTTATATTTCATCAGATATAAAGTGTTTTATAAAGATAAAATATCAAAAATCAAATATTTTATGTTTTCTTAAAATTAAAGAGAGACTGTGAGTGAATAGGGTTTTACGTTCCAGTCAAGAATAATATTTGACTTATATCAAGACGTCACGTGCAAAAGGTGAAGAGGCAAAAATATTGACATTTGCAATGCGTTCAGGGCAATGAAGGGAAGATTCTTTAACATGCCACGCCTGCCGTGACACGGAGCATCGGTTTATGAGGTGTAGTCCGAAGGACCCCGTGATTTTCATTTCTAAATGCTGATGAAAGAACCTTGACCTTTGACCTTGACATTTATTGGAAGAAAATAGCAAGAAAAGATCAACAGTGAAAACTCTATACAATTATCTTCAGTTGTTATTAAGTTATAATAATAAAGGTCTCATTTCAAACAAGAGGCCCATGGGCCTTAACGCTCACCTGAGGCTAAGTACATGTCTCATGCAGAGGTTCAATGGTCAATAACATTTATTAAAGAGAACTCCCAATTTCAGCAGTAAAGCAGAATTAAATGCAATGATTTTTGCAAATTAATCATACCTTGTCCCAAGATTGCTACATATAATATATGTATAATAATAATATATATAATATATAGTCTAGCTACAACACATTATTTATAAACAGCTAAAAAAGTAAAAAGTATGAAACTATGACCTTCATCTATATATCAAAATGATTGTTAGGCCATAACCTACAATATTCGAATATACATGCCTATTCAAAAAGTTAATAGTTTTCGAGATATTTAATCAGTTCAGTATCCTTTCCCATCTGTAACATTGACCTTAGAACCCAATACCTTAATCTATATATCAAAATGATCTTTAAATCAACTCCTACAATATTGCAATATACATGTCTATACAAAAAGTTAATAGTTTTCGAGATAATTAACCAATATGGTACTTGTTCGCATCTATGACCTTGACTTTTGAACCCATTACCTTTATCTATATATCAAAATGATCGTTAAATCAATTCCTTTAATATTGTAATATACATGTCTATACAAAAAGTTTATAGTTTTCGAGATAATTAACCATTTCGGTATTGTTTTGCATCTGTGACCTTGACCTTTGAACCCATGACCTTTATTAATATATCAAAATGACCATTGTGCCATTACCTACAATATTCTAATATGTATGCCTATACAAAAAGTTAATAGTTTTGCAGATAATAAACTATAACGGTAATAGTTGTGCAACTTTGACCTTGACCTTTGAACTCATGACCTTGATCTATGTATCAAAATGATCATCATGTCAATACCTACAATTAACTGAAAATCCCATGCCATTATCACCTGAAATGTTTAAAAAATAGCATTTTTTATCAAATATCAAAAACAGGTATATGACCTTGACCTTTGACCTTGACATCTTTTGGAAGAAAATAGCAAGACAAGATCAACAGTGAAAACTCCATACAATTATCTTCAGCCGTTATTGAGTTATAACAATAAATGTCTCATTTTCAAAATTACACAATTTTACGCAAAAAACGCGTAACCTATTTTTCGTTAAATTTTCATGAAAAACACAATTTTAATGTTCCCAGGTATGCTGAATCTAAATATCTAATCAAAATTTGCCTGCACCTTTTGCTTTTAGAGAAGAAGATTTTTTTGACTTTTAGCTATTTTAAGTAACGGCGGCCATCTTGTTGGGTGTGGCCAAACCCCGAACAATTTTGAAAGGCTGTTACCCAGGCATGATAATCACCAAGTTTCATCAAATTTGGCCCAGTAGTTTTGGAGGAGAAGATTAAAATGTAAAGTTTACACACGACGGACGACGCACAACGGACAACGGACGGTGATAGATTGCAATAGATCATCTGAGCCTTTGGCTCAGGTGAGCTAAAAATTACATAAGTTTACGCAAAAACCTATTTTTCGCCGAATTTTCATGAAAAACACAATTTTAATGTTCCCAGGTATCCTGAATCTAAATATCCAATCAAAATTTGCATGCACGTTTTGGTTTCAGAGAAAAAGATGTGTTTGTCTTTTGGCTATTTTTAGTAACGGTGACCATCTTGTTGGACGTGGCTTAACCCCGAACACAATTTTGAAATCTTGTTACCCAGGCATGATATTTATCAAGTTTCATCAAATTTGGCTCAGTAGTTTCGGAGGAGAAGATTTTTGAAAAATTGTTAACGGACGATGACGACAGACGACGACGACGACGGACGCCAAGTGATGGCAATAGCTCACATGGACCTTCGGTCCAAGTGAGCTAAAAAGGTATGTTAATATTAACATATGAACATATAAACTTCTGATTTCATTATCAGCAGAAACTAATTAATTAATCGACGCAATTAACTACAAAAATAGAAATTTTCTGTCAATTTTCATATTTAACTTTAACAAATTGATGTTTTCGATTTTTCTACAGGACATAACAAAATAACCCTGGGTCTTTTCCTCAATTTTCGCATTTTAAAATTTCTCTAAAACTGTTTATGAAAATAGATAACAATCCATCACTTCTCTAATGAGATTGAAATATCGGCATAAAAAGAGCCAGAGATAGTCTATGATAACCATACATACATTGAAGAATCCAACTGTTTGTTGACCAGAATCTAAAAGCGGGAAAACCAAAGGTAAGTTCTAACACTGCATCGTAAAACTTTGTTAAATTACTTCATAAAAATACTTTTCTAATAATATGGAAATTGCAAATACTCTCTAATTTAAATTTCTTGAAATGGTGTACAATTTTCATCGTTAAATTTCCCAATAAAAGTTTGTTCAAGATATTACAGCAGGTGCTTCCTGTTGGCTAAGAAGTACTCGCCAACTGTTTCAGCCATGTCTTTTTTCGTTTGTTTCTGGCTTCAGAAAACAGATCTACCGACAACTGTACAGTTTGACTGAACTTCCGTTCCCCTGACACCGTGAACAATACATACCGCATCAATTGTAAAACTTTGTTACTATTTATTTAGCCTATTTCGGAGAAAGCAAAATCACAAAATATTCTATAAATTTCAATATGACGGGTACAAATTAATGATTCTTTTACTTACATGAGCCGAGTCGTTACTAAAAATTCCTGTTTCGGCTCCATCCTTGCTTAATTTATCATTTTATGCGAAAAATATAACCTAGGTGGGTGTTTACAATGGTAATCTTTTTTACGAAATGGCGGGGTTCTTTATGTTACGTAGTCATGACAAAAGAGTCGACTATTTACGTAGGTTAGTGTAGCTAAAAACGGATTAATTTTTGCGTAACTCGGATGACCAAAATTTATTTAATAAAGCAATAAAGTGAACTACCTTTCTGCATTTTCAAACTTTTGAAAAAATGACGTAAATTCAAACGTTTAAACTCAACCCGATCTTTGAGCTACCCTTTCATTGTGCCCCTTGCGAACCTACGTAATACTAATCTATGCCCGAAGCACAATCCAGAAGCAAAGTAAAAACAAACATACCAAACTTTGGAACTGACAAGCTAGATTAGACACAGGAACTTCCACCAAATATTAAATTCTTCCGTCATCATTACGTCACACGATACACACCGCCATTTTGTCAAAATTTTTACCATTGTAAACACCCATCGAAAATACGTTTTGGTGCATTAAAGGAGTTATAATGCATGGATTAGAATGAAATTAGGATTGTTAGCAACGACTCGGCTCATGAAAGTTATGATTAATTGATTTTTAACCGCGCTATTCAAACCTTGAAATTTGAAAGATATTGATTTTTGTGAAATTAAGTTCTGAAACAATCGAAAAGTCAAAGCGAATCACCAAATAACTGGCTATGGAGAGCGTGATTTTAGCATTGGACTCGTGTTTGCGCTTGTGCAATACAAATCGCAAGGACAGTGTTTAAGAAAGTTTAGTTTGGATTTTTTTTCAAAAAAAAAAAAAAAAAAAAAAAAAATCAGTCCATTTCCCAAAAGGTTTACTCACTGATGAGTTAATTCATAAGTACGTAACACCACAAGACACGTTTTCTATTCAAATGTGAACGATAAACAAGAAATATGTTTTATCAAATAATGTTTTGGTTCCAATTTTAATGTCATTGCGTCGTATTTTGGCATGAAAGTAAAAATTTGGGATATTTTTGACAATTTTCATAATGCAAGAGTTACACCCCCTTGCCTTTTGTGGCCATTTTGTTTCGCATTTTGATAGTTATGATATGCGTTAGATTTCTGATAATCTTAGGTCTTTGGAGAAAACCAAAATCATGCACCTTGTGACAAATAATGCAAAAATGAAATGTGTATACCGGATTTTTAGGCCTAAAAAGCGTCTAAAAGACGGAAACTGTAGTACGAACACGTAGCAATTGACTACACGTCCATTTATTGTGCAAATGTAGGGGGTCGAAGTTTTTTAAACAAGTTAGAGTAAGCCGTTAAACGTCTTACAGTGGTCATATATATTGCATATCCAGACTTATCAAGGCTCTCGAAAGTTTTATGGTCATCATCACAATATTTTTTATAAGTATGAGCTCTCTGTATCCAAAATTACCCTGGATATAATTATTTGGCATCCAGTTTCATGTTCCCCTTCATTTTTAATTTCCATTTCACGCGTGGCGGGTTCAGTAACTAGGTAAACAGGAAGTGCTTTCCCTTCCGGAGCACCCGGACTCACTTCCCTGGATTAAGTTCGCGTGTGTTAAAGAAATTTGCCAGCTTCAATTTTTTTTGCATTCGGATTGTAGTTTAGACAAGGAATGGTATGTTTGTTGTTTTTAAGTACATCATTTGAACAAGATATCAGGTGTCCGGTAAAAGTAGCAGGCTGTTAATGGGCGGTTTTATAGGATCACAATAATGACCTGTCCTTTCATTAGGGAAAGTCATATAAAAGTACCCATCTAATTTATGGATAGTGTTAGGATTCGAAGTATCTGTTGTGGTCCTTGCGTTAACCGGCCGTGTAGAATAGACAACAACACGTGTTATGGCGTACGTGACTGAATCTTTATTCCGGAAACACACATGTCGTGCATAAAACATAAATAGGAAAACTGATTGGATATGACAGTATCTACACACGACACTTGATCAATGTTCTCATTGTGAAGACGAAATTAAAACTAGTGATCTCCAATTCTTCATTCAAAAATGCACTCATTCATAATAAATTGAATTCTAAGGTCAATCGAACAGGTTATTCTTGTTTGTTTATACCATGGTTTTTTTTTCAGATTCCATGATGAAAGGCGCTGTAATTATATTCTGTTTGTCATTGTCTGTTTGGGCAGTTAGTGGTATATCACTTTATCAAGCAAAGCAAAAACTGGTAAGTCTCTTATATTGGTTTTATCATTGGGTAATAAGATATCACGTGAGACAATATTGACGGCCATGGCCGAACTGTCAATTGATACACAAACAGTTGCCCCTTTAACAAAACGCGTCAATATGATCATGATTGGGTTTTGGTTAAATGAAATAGTTTATAATGCAGAGTCTTTGTCGGAACATGCATTGATGGCGTGGCCGGCGATCAATCAATTCCTTTATTTTCTAGAACATATCATTTCATTTCTATATAATGAATTTAAAACAATATATCACACTTCCCGCTTCCTTGGCTTCAGACATATGCACCTCACTTCGCCGGTTGCTCTCTTTTCCTGTGCGCAGCTCTGGGCGGCACCAGGACGCCTTGTGATAAGACACGTCACCCCGAAACGGTGGACGTCGCCGGGTTGATCTGGTTGCGACCAATCGCTAGGGTAACGGTGCTGCTGACGTAGTCCTACTACAAGACGAACGCCGTCGGGTTGATCTGGTTGTGACCAATTGCTAGGGTAACGGTGCTGCTGACGTAGTCCTACTACAAGACGAACGCCGTCGGGTTGATCTGGTTGTGACCAATCGCTAGGGTAACGGTGCTGCTGACGTAGTCCTACTACAAGACGACCGCCGTCGGGTTGATCTGGTTGTGACCAATCGCTAGGGTAACGGTGCTGCTGACGTAGTCCTAATACAAGACGAACGCCGTCGGGTTGATCTAGTTGTGACCAATCACTAGGGTAACGGTGCTGCTGACGTAGTCCTACTACAACACGGACGCCGTCGGGTTGATCTGGTTGTTACCAATCACTAGGGTAACGGTGCTGCTGACGTAGTCCTACTACAACGAACGCCGTCGGGTTGATCTAGTTGTGACCAATCACTAGGGTAACGGTGCTGCTGACGTAGTCCTACTACAAGACGAACGCCGTCGGGTTGATCTGGTTGTGACCAATCACTAGGGTAACGGTGCTGCTGACATATTGCAAAATCATAATTAGTTTGTTAATTTGCATAGCGGCCATATTGGATTCATGTTATGGTTAATATATAAAAAACTTTATATAGATCGCTTCTTGTGGAGTTTTCTCGACAAATAGGATAAAATTTGCTGATATATATTTTGAATGTACACCGCCTGGCATTTTTTGGGTAGTAACAACATAAATGTACTAAATTAAAAAGCCGGCCATTTCAAATTAAAAATCCGAAGCGTGTGATAATCCAGTTCCCATTATGAAACGTGGAAATTTCATTCAAAATCTTCATTTTCTGCAAATTTTACATCTACATATAATATGATCATTTTGACATCATCGACTTCATTAGGAAATGAATCGAACATAAATATGCATTCAAACTAGATATTCACAAAATTTAATTATTAAAATTTCGCATTACCTGAGTGTATTGATGAACAAGATAATATCTGTGCAATTTTTTCCTCATACTGTAAACGTATTTATTTTCGCGGTCAACTAATTTTCGTTTATTTTGCGGTCGTTTGTACTGCGCGAAACTTAATACAGAGAGAAAATTATATAATGATATAATTATATGTTATAGTGCATATTTTAACCCTTTCAATGCCAATGCGACATTTATGTCGTCCGAGAGTTCAATGCCAAAACGACACAAAAGTCGTTTAGGGGTTCCGTGCCAAAGCGACATTAATGTCGTTTTTAAGTATAAATATTGATACGTGTTTTTTTGACCAAGTACTTGATGTTTATGACATGCTTAGAGTAATATCCGATAATAAATCACTTGATGTCATTCTCAATCGTCAATTCCGTGACGTAATTACTAACGTGTGTAATGACGTCATTAATAAAAGTATCTGTGACGTCATATATATCGTCAGTAGCACTATAAGGTGCACAATATGGAATAAATAAGGTCATATAGCGTTAAGGATGGTCTTTATTTCCCATAACTTAAAGTATAACATGAAAAGTTTAATATCATAAGAAAGGAAAAACGCGCTTTTTTTAAATGGGCATTTAGATCATAAATTTACTTAGTAAAATATTTTAACTTTCGCGACTCTTTGTTGAAAAACGCGTCAGAAACGGTGTAACCCGTAAAAAACGCCTAGTGCGATTTCTGTTCATTTTCAGACCAGCGATGAAAATATCATCAAGTTAAATACCCCGATCAGAGGTTTATAACATGAAAGGGTTATCATCGGCTTTACAAGAAATATACATGGGCATGATGCCTTTTTGACCGTCAGTTAATTATAATGTCACAAAAAGACAGGTTATTGTATTGTCAGAAAAAGTGTGTATGTAATCTTTTGGAACAAGGAAAATATAGAACGTTTTTAACTGTGCGTTTAACTTTTTATTCAATATACAAATTCATGTAAACATATATGTAATGTTTCCCCATGAAATTCCCACCATCGATAACCATAGCGTTTTTCTCCATGTATGCGGTACAAGCTTCTACTCTAAACTGGCACCGAGTTTTGAATGTATGCTATATATATAATCTGGATTTTAAATGAATACCCTACTGTTTTACGCATAAAAATGAAAGATTACTTTTTTACGTAATAAAGCAAATAGCGCAGGCAACCTATGTGTAACCATAATCAAATTTGGCCATTATGCGCCATAACGAAATGCTTGGCAGTGGTTGACTTATCAACGAGACGGCGTAAAATTCACGAAATAAATGAACATTCTTACATACGTACTTACATCAGTACGAAGTGTATTTATTTTTTGATAAAATGATTATAATTATAGTAAAAAAAATCCGTTAATATATAAGAAATTGTCCGTTTGAACCCTACGAAGTAATGGCGATTCTTATGTTGTCCTAATATTCTTGCTTTCTGTTACTCAAAAGTTCGAATTTTTATTATCTTTTTTCTCAAAACCGAAATCCTTTCATCAGAAAGTGCTAAATGTGTAATCTTTGGTTTACAACCTCTTTATATTACAAAAATCAGGAAAAAGCCATGGTACAGTACAGGCCTGTCGAAAGTTTAACACTGAGATGACGAAAAGGAGCCGAGATTCAGCTGCCGAGGGGACGAGCTGTAGACAGTTAGTGGCCAAAAAGCTGTTCACTCTCGGTCCCTCTGCAACTAGAACTGTCCATAGCTCAGCAACTCATTCGGCTCCTCGGCACTTTGAGTTGTCCACAGCTCGGCAGCTCATTCGGTCATGACCAGGACTTTAAGTGCAAATTTAAAATAAATAAATAATTTAATTAAAAGTAAATAAATTAATTAATAAATGAATTAATTAATGAAGTAAGCAATTAAATGGACGATGGAGTACCTAATTATTTTAAGAATTTCCTAAATCTTACATTCCATTAATAATAAATAAATAAATAAATAAACAAATAAATAAATAAAAGAATAAAAATTTATTAATTAGATTTTTAGAATTTCCTCTGATTATTTTTAGAATTCCCTAAATCTTTTATATTCCATCAGTAAATATCAAATAAAAAAAAATGAAAATAAAAATTCATTCATTAAATGGACGATGGAATACCTGGGGTGGGGGAAGGAGTGGCGGGTCGAGTTGGCCCAAAAAGTGTCAAGCAGCTGCCAAAAAGTTACCAAACTGTTGACAGCAGCTGCCAAAAAGGTGCCGAGTGTAGATAAAGAAGAGCCAAGCGTAACTGCTGAGGAGCCGAGATGAGTTGCCGATTCAACACTAAAGATACCTCAAATGCCCTGGATAACAAGAAGTTGTCTGCTCGTCCCGACCAAATTCCTACTACATGTATATGCTATGTAAATGCACCTATATGACTCTAACTTCTACAGCTCGAACACCCCCGCTCGCTCGTGCAATTTAAATATTTTCCAGGATGTAAATTTTATGAAAATCAACTTCCTTCGGTCGAATACATTTTTTTTTGTCACAAAGACTCGGTCAGTCATTGTAAACAAAATGCTTTCTGAAGCATGTAGTTCTGAACTGTTTTTTTCTGACGCGCACAATCGAAGACTTTAGAATGCTAGTACACTCACGATTGTCCGAAATGTGGCAGAAAAAACATTGCAGACCACTCAGGTGATTGTTAAGGCCCAGTGAGCCCCATGTTATGTCACACATGGCAAGTAGCTACAGAAGTAGCTAACCCTTCCAAAGCACCTGACTTCACTTCCGTATTAGAAGTTCGTGCGTTTTATTTGATTTTCAAAGTTTAAATTTTGATTTTGAGATAGTGAGTAAGGTTTGTGGTTGATTTGTAGCTTGTACTTGTGATATCTGTGATATCTGTGGCCTTTCTGCAATGTTTTAACTAGCTTCTAACTAGAAAATTGTAATACGTTACTTTTAAAAAGGACTTTATGTTAATAAAAAAGTAATATTTATTTTGGTTAATGCCTACATCTGCTATGACATTCAATCATGCACTATAAATGGAGTACTTGGGAGTTTAGTAACAAATTGATAGAAGGGCATAGCATAGCAGGAGAATTTTACTTTGGTCCGTAGACATGTTCATGTAAGATTATCACGGCTTAATTTAAGGCACTTCATTAACAAATCTCTGGGAGAAAAATATGAAATGTGCTGTTTGTACTTTAACCCGATTGTCATGTTGAACTCTGTGCTGGGCGTTGTCATCGTATTTATCACACCCGCTTTTCTTATTCAAGGCCTGTACATCTATACATTAAAAGATTGATTTGGCACCATATTTACTCATAATAACATGTTTATGAAGCATTAAATTTTAAGTAAATGGTGAATCTAAACATGTATTTTTAACATTCAGCAGGGGCGGATACAAAATTTTTTGAAAGGGGGAGGGGTTGAGATCTATACAGGATTATTTGAAAAGGAGGGGCGAGAATTATATCAATGCTAGATGCGAGCGCCGAAGGCGCGAGCTTCCAGAGACGATGGGTCTAGGGCAGAGCCCCGATGGGGGCCAAGAAAATAATTTTAATCAGTCAATATCTCACTCTCTCTCTTTAAATTTTTCAAAGGGGGGTTGCAACCCCCGCAACCCCTCCCCTAAATCCGCCACTGTTCAGGATGACGCTATAAAAACGCGCACCATAAGTGTACATTTACACAAACCAATTACGGCTTCTTAAAACTCCTGGCACTGATGTCGTGATAATTGCACACGTCAACAATGACGTGACGTAATACATTTTCAAACATCTGGCATTGAAAGGGTTAAAAAAGCTAAATTTGAACTATGCGGATATGTTTAAGTTTCATATACCGCAAAAATAAATATACGCGAAATTAAATACGTTTACAGTATGAAACACCTTATCAAAGCAATCACCCGCTTTTTTGGAGATTCTGACGTGGTTTGACCGAGTTTGACCTTTCGAAGTGTAAACGGGTGGGGGCGGAGCTTCACGTCTGACTGTGGAAGCCAATGCTGTTCCAACAAAATAATTTCATCAACCACCAGTAATGGGTAAACAGGTGAAAAACTTTAATGCAAAATGACGATTATTCAATATAACCACTGCGGTAGGTTAGTTGCTTAAGTGCTCGCTCCGTAAGTAGGAGATTGAAGGTCGAACCCCGACCGGGTCTGAACCAAGACTTGAAAGTGGGTAGTGACTGTTCTATAACACTCGGGAAAGCCACGGTTCTTTCGAAAGGAGGGGGGGGGGCTTAAAATAAACGATGTCTGTGTCAGTCATGGTAGAGAACCCTGCTGTATATAATGCCATCAGCGCAACGCACAGACAAAATTTCTGCACCTTCGCCTCTAGCTGGTGACGTCTCGATATAAGAGAAACATTCTTCACTGGAACGTTTAACACCATTACTCAACTTCACTCAACGATTATTCAATCAGAATTTTTCGTCATATTGATTATTGTTTTTGATAGGTTGCGCTTGGTGATTCCTCGAGTGCGTATAGCGTTTTTGATCAGAACGATGATGATTCAGTGACCTTAGATGAATTACAAGCTCTGCGATTTGCTCGAGGATGGGATGGCAACATGGATTACAGAAATGCTATTCTTACAGAGATAATAAGCGCTGCTAAAGGGCAAGGATCCGGTCCTGCAGACAAATATGATTACACTGGTAAGTATAGATTATGTACGAAAGCCTATTAAGCTCATGAATAAAAAATATTAAAAGGCGTAATAACGCAAATTGAAAAGCGTTATAACGCGAAATAAAGGCGTAATAACGCTAAGTTAAGATGCCTTCAATAATGATGTGAAGGTCCTGGGGTTTAATCTCTAACCACCCACACTTTACATACATATTAAAAGTGTGTGTGTGTGTGTGTGTGTTGTGTGTGTGTGTGTGTGTGTCCTGCACAACTATATGTAATGTAATAAGCTGTTTTATATGTATTTATTCTATGAAAATAAAAAAAAAACAGTGCACATCATGATCCTGCGCTTAAATGAACATACTATTTCAGTAAAACAGAAAGAAAGGTTTCTTTTCAATGTTAAAGTGTTGTTTGTTTCATAAAGAGTATCAATTTATATATGGGGATGGAAATCCTTTAAGTAATCTGAAATATAAATAGAGGATCTTGCATGAGTGTTTATGTAATATTGAATTTATTAAACGAGTTGAATAATTTTTTATGCAACGAGCCTTGGCGAGTTGCATAAAACATTATTCAACGAGTTTAATAAATTCAATATTGCATAGACACGAATGCAAGATTCTATTTATTATATAATCCCATAAAAACTGTTTTTTCGTAGATTTAAAACTTGTCTTCTCATTATAAAGAAAACAGCCGATTGACCGAAACACAACAAGTTCACGTAAATGTGTACATGCGCCAAAAATTAATCCTACTGAAATATTAAAAGTAAGCAATAGTCTGTCCTCAGGATACAAAAACAAAACAAACATTTTCAATTTAAATACAATGTATCTTCTTTTTATAAGAAAAGTACAAAAATATAAGCTTTAAATTAGAATCAATAAACAGTGTCAAATGAAACAAACTGTGGATCAAGTCAATTGTGTGACGTCACTCTGAAATGACTTTATGCTTTATGACGTCACACTCATTCAATACGATTTTTATTGTATGACCGTATTACATGGATTATTGAGTAGATTATATAATAATATACAATTATGGACTTTTTAGTGGTTGTATATGGTGTGATATTCACCGGAAAAATAAATATTGATCGAGGCGACAGCCGAGGTCAATATTTATTTTTCCGGTGAATATCACACCATATACAACCACTAAAAAGTCCATAACTGTTTTATTATATAATTTAGCCACTGTGTCACTTTGGTTGACAATGTTTTCTCAAACCTGTGACCAGGCAATCTATTTTACCGATATTATATTTCCCTGCCCACCCTCGTTGATCACACTAAAATTATCCCGCATTGGTTAGATCAATCTGACTTTTTAAGTCTGATTCTATGAAAAATAAATGGCACAATGAATTGCACACTACATTGTAAATTGATAATGCCATAACGTTAACGTTCTGTGAAAATAATAACAAGACACAATCACTTGCGTATACACTTAATTGATGACGTTCTAATCATTTTACGGAGAACGTCAACAAAATTGATGACGTACACCGAATTTGATATTCACCGGAAAATCCGTGGTATATGATGTGAGATCCAATGGTCACGTGTTACCGTTTTAGCCAATCATAAAGATGGAATTTATTAATTATATAATAAACATTGATAAACATTGGCAATATACACATGGCTATTTATTTAAAAGGTTCCTGTCCAATTGTCAATCGCTAACTTTTAACAATGATGAAATGACATTTGTGAATAGATCTGCAGTTGCCTGAAGCTATTCAAACTAAAACCAATTTGTTTGTGGCGAGGGCTGTTAACATTCTTCAGGGAAGTGACTGCTCTATATATAGGCAAAAAGGCATTATAACGCCTTTTAATTCGCGTTATTACGCCTTTTAATTCGCGTTATAATGCCTTTCAATTTGCGTTATAACGCCTTTATAAAGGCATTATAACGCCTTTCAATTCGCGTTATTATGCCTTTCTAAAGGCGTTATAATGCCTTTATTTCGCGTTATTACGCCTTTATTTCGCATTATAACGCCTTTCAATTCGTGTTATTACGCCTTTATTTCGCGTTATTACGCCTTTTCATTTTTTTTATTTGTGAGCTTAATAGGCTTTCGTAAATTATGAAATTAATGAGTTACGGTTCTTAGCGATAAAATCGGTTACTAGTAATTAGGAGATAACCAGGCTATGTTACATTCGAAGAGTTCCGACGTGTAAAATACATAAACACTGTGTATATGATATTTTTATCTAACATTTCCTATTAGGTCATTAAAGTAAAAAAAAACAACAATACTTTATGTGAAAAAAATACTTTTTACCACAAAAAAAAAAAAAAACAAACACGCTGAACTATGTTATGACATGTTTTGTAGTAATAACGTCATTGTTTACATTTGACAAATCGGATATTCACCAATGACGTCATAATGAGAAGTGCACGTGTACTTTACCGCCAATGTTGTATCACCACAGTGGTGATACAAGATTCTGTATCACGCGTGTTCGATCAAACTTGTATTTCATCAAATCAAACAGGAAAAACTAGTCTAATGTTAGAAAAAAATAATGCTCAGATTAATTGAATAGATAAATAAATAAATGAACGATGCTAGAGTTAGAGACTTAAATATCGTTACGTCACAAATATAGTTCTATCACTGTCACTAAAGCACTGATATCCATAGGTATAATAACTTTATTGTTCAAAATACAGATGTATAATAAATATCGATATTTAAATATAACAAAAAAGCACTGATATCCATAGGTATAATAACTTTATTGTTCAAAATACAAATGTCTAATAAATATGATTGATATTTAAATATAACAAAATCTTTGTTTACAACGATGAATTATGTCATTACGTTTATAAAGAAAAGCACGTGTACCGCGATGTAGATATCGTGGCATAGACAGACCGCGACGCCATAACTCTGACCGTAAAACGTAGATTTTACTGCGGTCGGGGTTCAATCAAAAATCTTTGCATTAGAATGGATAATTGGCGGGACGTAAATAAAAAGGGTCCTACTGTTTGTTTAGTGGGTTTTTTTCAGAGAAAGCAGGAACGAAAATATAAATATTTTATATATTTTCAATTGGACGGGTACAAATCGATTATTTTTTTACTTACATGAGCCGAGTCGTTACTAAAACCCCTTTTTCGGCTCTATCCTTGCTTTATATATCCTTTTATATTTACAATCGCAATACTTTTACTTATATGAAACAGGTCTTCCTGACTATCTCCATAACTTCATGGAGAGAGTCGCGCACGCTACCCAATTCTGACTGGCGTATGAATACATAACTCCCAATACACATTACCCGAACTACACTATCGATCCGCAGTTGGGTTTTGCGTTGTCTTCCATTCAGCCATCAATGCTTACAAATTCAACATTTAATAGTTGTTCGTTTAATTTTAATATGAAAATGTGACTCTTACCATTGATTACCTTTTAAGTGAAATAAAATATTTACGATAAGCTGAGGAATTATGTTTATTTTTCCGTCACCTGGAGACGGATACGGGCGGAGCTTCACGTCAATCACGTCAAGTTACGTCAGAGTGGGCGGAGTTACGGTTCTGTCAGATCCAAT
The DNA here is from genome assembly GCA_021292105.1 of Anadara kagoshimensis. Lineage (NCBI taxonomy): Eukaryota > Metazoa > Mollusca > Bivalvia > Arcoida > Arcidae > Anadara > Anadara kagoshimensis. Next base: position 27,455,846 of record CM037866.1, read on the forward strand.
TGCTGTTCTATCAAATGATGTGCATCCAGCCACAGAGAGTTGGTAAACAAGTAAATTTAAGTGCCATCCAGAAAAACACTCGTGTTTTCGTATATTTTTGAAAGATTGTAAATATAAGAAATGTAATTTTACTTTTTTCTACCATGAGGTCATGTGGAGAGAACGAGAATGGCGCAAATTTAACATGAAGTGCGAAGCATTTCTTAAATAGAATCATCAGGATTTTGATGTTAGGAGTCTTGTGGATTTATCATTTTTTTTCAAAATTATTGACATTTGCCAAAACAGCATAATCTATCTGTTTGTGACCTATGTTTGTTCTTTTTTGCAATAATATTTTTTGTGCATTTTCACTCGCTCGCCTGGATTGTGCGCCTGAAAACAAACGTTTTATATTTTTTTAAAGTAAAAAATACATTTAATTTTTAATCGCTCGCTTACCTTCATTTTTGAAAAATATCATAAAACTAAAATTAATTTTGTGTGGCCTTACTGTGTATCCTTTGGGTTGTTTATATCAATTAATAATTAATTAAATATGATTTTTGTATTTTCAGATCACTCAGTTGTTATGGCTGCCAGTCCACCCGTGTAAAAAATAATTCTGTAACTTTCTCTGTGTACAAAATACTAAAACCCATCCTCAAAAAGAGGTTTATTTACAAGTGTAGCAAAAAGATGATTGTTAATGGGGTTCACCGCTGTACCAAGTGACACCTTCTAACTTATGTTCGGAACACTTATTTCCAATAGATATGGAATCGCATAAAATGACGTTTTCCATTAAAAACGACGTTATTCCTGGAATTTTCGACGTTGACGTTCCCAAAAACGCTCCGCACAAACGTTACAAGACATTGCGGCGAACCTTATTATTCAAAATTATCAATTCACCTCATTCTGATGTCAAATTTTGGAATTTACGGTTCAGAGATGTCGAAAGTTTAACACTCGCCTAACAAGAAAGAAATGGATGCTCAGCTGCCGTGTGGGCTAGATATGGGCAGCTAGAAACTGTCAAGCTGCCTAGAGTGGATATATACAGTTGCCGACATATAGCTAACGAGGTCCCGGAGTTAGCTGCCGATTTGACACCAACTCGTTAGTTTAGTGTTAAACTTTCGACAGGCCTGTACTGTACGCACGAAAAACACTTTTAATTAAGATTTACGAAATTAAACATCCAATGTATTAATATTTCGACTGGACACTAAAAAAGTGCGCACAAGTAAGCCTCATTTGGTAGAGACAGTTTTACTATTTCTGTCCATAGAAAAAAGAGCGAGTACTTACGAGCGTAACCCGGCGGGAAAGATATGTTTTCAAATTATGGAGAAAGTAAATAAAATTTATGTAAATTTATCATACTCTTGATTTTAATTACAATCAAAGCTGTCTATAAAGACCGACCAAGGGAACCAGTAAAAGTGGCCCTTATGGGCATGTGACCTTGATATACAGGTTCAAATTCAGTCAAACCTGTCTATAAAGGCCATCCAAGGGAACCAGTAAAAGTGGCCCTTATGGGCATGTGACCTTGATATACAGGTTCAAATTCAGTCAAACCTGTCTATAAAGGCCACCAAAGGGGACCAGTAAAAGTGGCCCTTTTGGGTATGTGACCTTGATATACAGGTTCAAATACAGTCAAACCTGTCTATAAAGGCCACCCAAGGGGACCAGTAAAAGTGGCCTTTATAGGCATGTGGCCTTTATATACAGGTTCAAGTACAGTCAGACCTGTCTATAAAGGCCACCCAAGGGGACCAGTAAAAGTGGCCCTTATAGGCATGTGACCTTGATATACAGGTTCAAATACAGTCAAACCTGTCTTTAAAGGCCACTCAAGGGGACCAGTAAAAGTGGCCTTTATAGGCATGTGGCCTTTATACACAGGTTCAAATACAGTCAAACCTGTCTATAAAGGCCACCCAAGGGGACCAGTAAAAGTGGCCTTTATAGGCATGTGGCCTTTATATACAGGTTCAAATACAGTCAAACCTATAAAAAGAAATTGGGATATAACTCTACTGGCCTTTATAAGCAGGTGGTCCTTATATAGAGGTGGTCTTTCATTAAGGTTGGACTGTATTACTATTTTCTTCTGAATATTAACTAATCGCAGCTGAACCACGTGATACCCTCTGACGTTTGTGTTTCTTATTTCCAATGGATACGGAATCGCAAAGATGTCTTTTCGGGAATTTGCGACGCTAACGTTTTCCAAAAAAGGGATTAAAATTGAATATTAAAAGTGGGAGAAACAGGATATAACCTATTCGCACACGCATTCGGCATATCCTTAACTGATTCACAACTGATTCTGAAAGTTCTTGAAGCATTCGTAATAGATTCCTGTAAATCGTAGTGAATTCTTGACATGTATTCGTGCGATTGCATCCGAATCCAGACGAATCCCACGAATGATCCGTAACTCTATCGTAACTAAATCGTTCAGCGTCACGAATTGGATCTGAAAATTGGCAAAAGTCTACGAATCATTACGAATCCAAAAATGTATCAATTCGTGGCGATTCGTGAAATTATTGGTCTGTGTGGAATAGTGGCATAAACAACTTAAATTTGCGACGTTAACGTTTTCCAAAAAGCTTCGCACGAAAGCCAAGAGGTGTTGATGACGTGGCACAGGATCAAACCCTATACCTGACAGAATAATAATAATAATAATAATAATATTAAGAAGAAGAAGAAGAAGAATTAGAAAAAACAAATGCATATAAAAGTGAAAAACAAACATACGAATCAATTTTTAAATCTAAAACTCCAAAACACTTGAATTTCTACCCTGGAAATGAGGCCGCGTGCTATGGAATGGTAAGCACCACCCGTCTAGCTAGCTTCAACCGCTACAAGGAATGTAGAAATTGAGTTTGTATGCAACATACGCAATCGGAAAGCAATAACTGTCTGGCTGGTTGAGCCGCTTACGAAATCCAGAACTTAAAAGTAAATGGTGGAGTACAGGTATTTTACGTTTCAGCCAAGATTCTGTCACTTATATTTAAGTGGACCCTGCCTGGATTGGTGGAAAAAACGCCAGACTACCCCCAAAAAAATCCACCCGTTTTCGGCAAGCGAACTGAAAAAGTTTCTCACAGTAGCAACTCTCACGAGTGGGAGTTAAAGGCGCTGCTATTCGTAAGAATGTGCTTTAGAACAACTTTTTAACAACTGAATTAAACGTTCTTGGCAAAACAATTAAAACACAAACATACCAATCCATGTTCAAATCACAGCTTCAAAAGTCAAACACAAACATACCAATCCGTGTTCAAACCACAGCTCCAAAAGTCAAACACAAACATACCAATCCATGTTCAAATCACAGCTCCAAAAGTCGAACACAAACATACCCATCCATGTGTAAATCACTACTCCAAAAGTCAAACACAAACATACCCATCCATGTGTAAATCACTACTCCAAAAGTCAAACACAAACATACCGATCCATGTTCAAAGCACAGCCTAAAAAGTCAAACACAAACATACCGATCCATGTGTAAATCACTACTCCAAAAGTCAAACACAAACATACCCATCCATGTGTAAATCACTACTCCAAAAGTCAAACACAAACATACCGATCCATGTTCAAAGCACAGCCTAAAAAGTCAAACACAAACAAACCAATCCATGTTCAAATCACAGCTAATAGTCAAAGACAAACATACTAATCTGTGTTCAAACCACAGACCCAAAAGCTACACAAATATACCCATGGCAATATTGATTATCTTGAGGCTGATCAATATGAGGACCTCGAATAATAATAATATTAAAAGTAACGTGCAATTCTTTCGCACACATAAACACACGAGCGCGCACGAGAGAGAAGTTGACCGGTAACCCGGAGAAAAAGAAGCCGATCTTTGTCGAGCGAAATGTCAAACGCAATCGACCAAACAGAGCCTAAAAGTAGTTGAAATCTAATGTTATAGTCACTAATGACCGGGTCACTGACCGGATTTGATCCGGGCGACAGATAGTGATTAGTCCAGGAATGGAGTGCTTACCTTTCCGGAGCGTCCGGCCTCACTTCCGTGGTGGAAGTTCACGTGTTTAACCTAACTTGTCAGTTTGAAAGTTTTTACTTTGCTTTCGGATTGTGATTTAGACATGGATTGGTATGTTTGTTTTTACTTTGCTTTCGGATTGTGATTTAGACATGGATTAGTATGTTTGTTTTTACTTTCTTTGGATTGTGATTTAGACATGGATTAGCATGTTTGTTTTTACTTTGGTTTGGGATTGTGATTTAGACATGGATTAGTATGTTTGTTTTTACTTTGCTTTCGGATTGTGATTCGGACATGGATTGGTATGTTTGTTTTTACTTTGCTTTCGGATTGTGATTTAGACATAGATTAGTATGTTTGTTTCTACTTTGCTTTTGGATTGTGATTTAGACATGGATTAGCAAGTTTGTTTTTACTTTGGTTTGGGATTGTGATTCGGACATGGATTAGTATGTTTGTTTTTACTTTACTTTCGGATTGTGATTTCGACATGGATTGGTATGTTTGTTTTTACTTTGGTTTGGGATTGTGATTCGGACATGGATTAGTATGTTTGTTTTTACTTTACTTTCGGATTGTGATTTCGACATGGATTGGTATGTTTGTTTTTACTTTGGTTTGGAATTGTGATTCGGACATGGATTGGTATGTTTGTTTCTACTTTGCTTTCGGATTGTAATTCGGACATGGATTGGTATGTTTGTTTTTGATGATTAGCCAATACGGCGATATACGTTTTAGACTATCTGGTTACTTTGTTATCTAACCTTGATGTGGTGCCTTTGTTTGTTTGTTTGGTATGACCAATGACAAATACTGTCTAATCTCCACCTCGTCACGCCCATAAAATAGGTGTTACTAAGTTTTGTGAGCACTTTTGCAAAACTTTTTCTCTTCGTAAAGTTGGATGAGAAATAGTTAGTAAATGACATAAACAGACACATATTATCTGAATTGGGTAAAAACAATCTTGGGATTTTTTAGAAATCACAAACATTTTTTAAAAGCTGGAAACCCTAAGCAAAGCAATTGTGACCAAGCGATATTGCAAGCCTAGGGCTATCAGGACCAATAAAAAGTTTTATAGCCGTCATCAAAATATTGTTGATAAGTATGATTTAAACATAATTGATGCCCTATAGATCTTTACAACAAAAACTATAAAGTCAAATCCTGTAAACATTAGTGATAAACAAAAACAGGATGATGTTATTTTGTTGGTCATCTCCAGGTTGTTGGTAAAAACAGTTACCAAATGTAAGCCCTGACCCCCACCACCACCGTCGTAAGATAGACCTATATACACTCCAGAGGTACAACATGATTGAATACAGTACGGGACCCGCAGTCTAAGGTTGTTGGAATATATGGCGGGACACATGCACCTATGACGTCATAACTACTACCAGCAACTAAAGTCATTAAAACACCAGTATCAAATAGTAGCGTAAAGGACAACCTGTCGTTTATCATTTATACCACTTAATATGTGCCTACTTCTTTTTGTCTCGTGTACTTGGTAAAGTGCTCGCTCCGTAAGTGGGAGGTCATGGGTTTGCACCCAGACCAGGTATGACCCAAGACTTAAAAGTGGGTAGCGACTATTCTTTCGCCAAGCACTTGGCATTAGGAAATGAAAGTCACGGTTCTTTCAAATGGGAACTTAAAATAACCGAGGTCCCTTGTCTTGGTAGGCTTGGCCCGATAAAGAACCCTGCTGTATAATGCCATCAAGGTAACGCAGAGACAAAATTTCTGCACCTTCGCCTATAGCTGGCAGTGTCTCGATATAAGTTAAATATTCTTGACTAGGACGTTAAACCCCATTACTCAATTCAATTCGTGTACTTGCTTGCGTTTCTATCTATATTTGATATTTAAATTACTATTTTAATTCTTCAATGATTATTTCTGATTGGTGTAAAAACTTGTTGCACTGACAGTTCAGTTGTCAAGTTCCGGGCACACTGGTTTTCTCCACCATCCCATAAGTCTGTCTCAATATCAGTGAAAAAATCTTGACTGGGACTTTAAACACAAATATTTCAATCTGGCGACCAAGAATTATCCATCTCGATAAAAGTGAGAGATATTTTGACCGGAATGTATTAACCAATACACCACAGCACCATTCAAAAATTGACTGCTTCCATGTCTTGACAGGGACGTAAAAACTAAATTACTCTACTCGGCACAATTTTAATTGTTGAGGCCGTGGTGCCCTAATGGATAAGACGTCAGTCTATAACTTTAGGGTCTCTCATCGCTGTAAGTTCGAAACCCGCTAATCCCACAAGTGGGAAAGTGAACTTTCCTTACTGGCCTTTACTGGTTCACTTGGTGTCAGGTAAATGTAACTGGGGGAGTGGTACGATTGTCTGCGGCATACTGACTCGGTGAGCTAGCACCTTAATGTCGCATCGAGTGCGCGCTGGAACAAGACAGACCATAAACACATTCACATTTCACATGCATACACAAAACTTGTTCAAAGATTAATCCATAGAGATGAATAAAGTACTGATGCGGCGTTAAGCAGAACTCAACCAACCATTTAAATATTTATCGCCTCGCTATAGCAGTATACAGTCGTGATGTGTAAACGATCAGTGGGAAACTGTGACCAGACCGTCGTTCACAATATTGTACCACTGCGGATGTTTACTCCATAAGTGGGAGGTCATCGGTTTGAGCCCCGACCGGGTCTGATCCAAGACTTGAAAGTCAAACCTGCTATGTTGATAAGAACCAAATTAAATTTCCCTTGGCCCCTGACTATCTGCAGGTGTGACTGCATTTTAAAAATAAATAATTAGAAAAACAACAAATACCAATATTATACATTATGACATTTTATTGAAATTGTATTGACTTTGATATTGAGTCTACAATTATTATATTGTTCACAGTAGCTTTATTGTTTGAGACCAAAAGTTGCAATTTTATCATAAAGTGGTCAAGAAATACAATTTCAGGCTAAAGTGAATGGGGATCTCAGAGCAGCAAGAGCCCCAGAGATGCAGTGTGTAGGCCCACTGGCGTGTAGACATGCCCTAGCACTTATCAATCTTGCCCCAACTATGGGTAAATAGTCGGCCAGATGAGGGTCATTAACTTTGAATAGTAACTCGCCTAGGAGAAGGAAAACTCCGATATAAAACCTGGATAGAATGGCTTCATCAGCTGTGGTAAGCAACCATTCTAGAGGAAGGTAACCTTGACAGTAAATCCCTGGTCCACCAGGTTAGAGGTTGAGCGAGGGGGTAATCTCCCCTTCTCATAAAACAAGTAGGATTACGGAAACAAGGACAAGGTCAAGACACAATATACATAACATATATAAATACAAGATGGTCATGAGGCCTTGGGTACTCACCTGAGAATAATTTAAATTATGCACATTTTTCCTACAATGTAATGTATAGAAGGTTAATGTATTAGTTCTTTAATAGTTATATGAAATGAACAGCTTACTGACGTATTGTATTTTCATAATTTCAGTGCACATGTAAAATGCAAGAATAAAGTCGTATTTTCCAAGAAACTCACAAAAAATTGTCAAAACTTAATACAAATATACCGACCTAATAGGAAAAAAATATTTTTCATTCATGAAAAAGTGATATTAATTCTGTACATAGAGCAATATTTAAACTTTTTAACAAAACAACAAATATGACCATTTCAAAACTATCCCTTCTGTGCCTTCTTACTTGGAACAACTATAAACGTTATGTCATAATTAAAATATTCATGATGATCACACCTGAAAAACCCGAGCAACAATGACCTACCTGGCCCTAAATTTGAATGAGGCCCAATTGGCTTATAAACTTGATCAAATTTCCAATATTTTTGTAAAATTTCTCTATGTACAGGAGAACTGAACAATAATGTTTTTAATTTAAAATATAATTTGGTTAGGTAAATGCATTTAAAATGCATTTTATTGATAGTTCAATGCAAACATTTTCAATTAAAAGAAATAAAGAATATAAACCACGTGCACTCAATTTATGAACACAAAGATGATGATTTTGTTGTTTAAGATCAATCTAGGCAAGTATAATGAAGATTGGATTGAAAAATGTGGAGTCTAGAGCATATACAGTATACATTGCTATGAAGTACACCCATGTATAAAGTCCACCTCTCTATTAAGTCCACTTTTTCAATCAACTTTATTATTATTTTTTTATAATTTCAGTCTAAAAGTTAATGCAGAAATTTTAAGCAAGTAATTTTTATATTCTTAATGGATAAAAATTGTGGTCTTTATACACAGGTTATACTATACAAGGTTTTTTTTTATGTATTAACCTAGTGACCTACTTATTGGCCCTACATGACCAATATATATACAGTCCAGCCTGATTTAAAGGCCACCTCTATATAAGGACCACCTGCTTATAAAGGCCAGTAGAATTGTATCCCAATTTTTCTTTATTCATATTATTTGAACCTGTATATAAAGGCAACCTGCCCATAAAGGCCACTTTTACTGGTTCCCTTGGGTGGCCTTTATAGACAAGTTTGACTGTACTTGAAATAGATTTGGTCATGAAGATCATTCTGGGCAAGTTTGATCAAGGTCGGATGGAAAATGTGCTGTCTAGAGGGTTAACAATATTTTTCTATGATTTGACCTAGTGCCCTAATTATTGACCAAGGATGACCAAATTAGAAAAATCAACTTGATTTGGTCAAGAAAATCATCCAGAGAATGTTATATAAAGATTGGACAAACTAGAACTGTCTCTTGAGAGCCAAATACCAACCCCCTGCCACCAACATTGACCTCCTGACCTTGACCTTTGACTTATGCACATAAATTTGGTATGTGACACATCGCCTCATGTTGGTCTACATTTGTGCCCAGTTTGATTAAAATCCATCTATAGACATGGAAGATATGGATCAGATACAATATTGGGAGTGACAACCAGATCAACAGATAGACAGACAAGGTGATTTTTATATACACCCCAAACTTCGTTTGTGGGGATATAAACATGGATTTTATGGTGTAAACAAGGTTTTCCTATGATCTGACCCGATGACCTATTTATTGGCCCAACATGACCTATTTACAGAATTGACCTATATTCAGTCATGGAGATCATTATGGGTATGTTTTATAAAGGTTGAATAAAAAATGTGGTGTCCAGAAAGTTAACAATGTTTTTCTATGATTAAGATCGATTGGATTCTTAATGGCCCAATATCACCTATTTGCAGATTTGACGTATATATTTGACCTCATGGAGATCATTCTGGGCATGTTAGAAGAAGATTGGATGAAAATTGTGCTGTCTAGAGGGTTAACAAATTTTTTCAATGATTGGACCTAGTGACCTACTTATTAATAATATATGACCCATATATGAACTTGACATAGTTTTTGTCAAATTGATCATTCTGGACAAATTATATGAAGATTGGACAAAAAAATAGACTCAAGTGTTAACAAGGTTTTTTATGATTTGACTTAGTGACCTACTTATTGGGCCAACCTCTCTAATGTAAATACAGTCAAACCTGTCTATAAAGGCCACCTAATGGAACAAGTAAAAGTGGAATTTAAGGGCAGGTGGTCTTTATATATACAGATTCAAATAATATAAATTAATAACAATTGGGATACAATTCTACTGGCTGTTATAAGCAGGTGACCCTTATATAGAGATTACCTTTAAGGCAGGTTGGACTGTATATAGCAATATTCAATTAAGAAAAAACATTCTATTTGAATTCTATTGAATTCATTCAGTATTACGAATGAGAGTCAGCACTAACATGTTTAACATGAACTGTCCATGAACCTATCGAAGTTTCCTGATTTTAAACACCATGAGGAATTGCTGGCCATCCTCCAATTCCTCATAATCAGACACCTCTTCCTGCATGTATTTTGGACAAAGGATGCCAGATATCTGGTCCTTTTCTTTGCTCCAGGTTTTCTTAAATACACCTACAGAAGTTTCCTGATTTAAAACCCTTAAAGAGTTGCTGACCATCCTAAAATCCCTAATTATCAGACACTCCTAGTCTATGTATGCCAGATATCTGGTCCTTTTCTTTGGTCCAGGTTTTCTTGGAAAAACCAATCAGTCTTCTAGGGATCTACAATTATTAATACCATATTATTAACAAAAACTAAAATGATTACAGTATTTAAACACATGAGTCTGATACTAGTATACTACTATAAGTAAGGCTGCATATTTGACCCATTAAATGTGATGCAAATGAAAAAGTTCACGACAATATCCATTGCAACATGAAATTGACCATAAAATTACATTTCATTCTCTTCTGATGTATAAACTAGAACAGTCTTTTGAGAGCCAAATACCGCCCCCCCCTTCAAACATGGCCCCCTGATCTTCACCTTTGACATATCCACATCAATTTAGTATGCAACATATCGTCTCATGTTGGTTAACATTTGTTCCAAGTTTGAGTAAAATCCATCCATAGACATAGAAGATATTGAGCTGACACAATATTGGGATGGACATCCAGACAAATGGACAGACAGACAGACATGTTTATTCCTATATATCCCCCTAAACTTTGTTTGCAGGGGTATAACAAATATTTATTTCTAAAGTTTCATAATATTGACTATGACTAGACATGTAACTATATGCACTGAACTGATGTTTTTCAAGTTGCAATGTGAATGCCTATGGCTCTCACAAATACGTGAATGCCTATGGCTCTCACAAATATGTGAATGCCTATGGCTCTCACAAATACGTGAATACTAGAATAAGTATTTGAAATAAGTCCCAGTAACAACGAGAGTTAAGTTATGGCATTTAACGTACCAGTCAAGAATATTTAACTTATATTGAGATGTCGCCAACTATAGGTGAAGGTGCAAAAAATTTGCCTGTGCAATGCGCTGATACCATTACACAGCAGAGTTCTTTATCGTGCCAAGTCTACCAAGTCACAGGACATCGTTTAAGTTCCCATCTGAAAGAACCCCGACTTTCATTTCATAATATCGAGTGCTTGGCGAAAGAACATTCATTACCCACTTTAAAGTCTTGGGTCAGACTCGGTCAGGGTTGGAACCCATGACCTCCCACTTACGGAGCAAGCACTCTACAAACTGAGCTACCTGGTCTTCCAGTTACAATGAGCTTGAACATATGAGTATATAACGGCACATTTTTGGCTAATATAATTTTTTTTTATTCAGACATTCACTTTCATTTGCGGTTTATTTTTATTTTAAATAACTCACTCTCGCAAAATGTTAATGATAGTGATGTAATTATACAGCTGATTAAAAACTAGAACAGTCTCTTGACAGCCAAATACACCCCGCCCCTAACATTGACTTCCTGACCTTGACCTTTGACTTATGCACATCAATTTGGTATGTGGCACATCGTCTCATGTTGGTTTACATTTGTGCCAAGTTTGATCAAAATCCATCCATAAACATGGAAGATATGGAGGGGACATGATAATTATTGGGATGGATAATTAGATGGACAGACAGACAGAAAGACGGACAGACAGGTTGATTCCTATATCCCCAAAACTTCTTTTGCAGGGGTAACATCCCTGATGCAATGAAACTATGATGCATGAGAAAGAAATGTATGAAAATCATTGTAACTGAATTGACATTGTACTGTCCTAACACAGTAAGTATAACCAGAATACCATAGCAGTAGATCAACCTTATTTGGCACTGTGCATTATGGTATGTAATAAATGGTGAAAAGCTACAAATACACAAAACAGGGACTGATAAGAATCAACATACATAATGGTACATGTCTAAAACAATGCATGTAAATATGTAACAGCTCTATATAAGTGACTAAGTAACAGCTTGATATAAGTGACTAAGTAAATATGCCAAACAAATACAACTAGCAATGCTGGATGGCAACAGGTAACAATGATTACAACATGGTATGACAATACATATACTATGTACAAATGTCCACAACTTGTCTGTAGCATGATGAAGGGAACTTGCTATTTATGATTATAGCAATAAATCCACAGGACACAATTTATGGACATGTAAGCATAACATGCGAGTGATGTGGCTGACCAAATACATGAAATGTGTGTAAACAAGTTTACATAAGTATACGTGTGTGACATATAAGCAGTGTGAAATAGGTTCTAAACTGATATAAGTACAGTATGTCCCGGATATTTTGAACTCGCATATAATGAAGCCCCGCTTAAAATGAAATGCAAAAAAATCCCCTGCAAAACGTCTTCTTTTTATGACTTAAAACTACCCGCTTATATTGAACTCGCTTATATTGAATTCCCGGTTATATTGAAGACTTTTTATGGTCCCCCAAGTACAAATACCTTGATTTCTCCCTGGATAAACTGAAGCCATTTTAAACAGAAGTGTGATCATTTTAGCCTACTTCACTCGGGTTATTCTTTGTCAGATCGACGAGGCCACGGTAACTGAATTTTAATATTTACAATGAGTAGTTTTCAAGGTAAATAAATAATATATGAATTATATTCAGTTGTTAGTTGTTTTTATTTAGTTTAATAAGGAAATGGCATCCACGCCACAGAAAAGAAAACGTTGTCTTTGGATACGAAATATGAGCTGATTAATCAAATTGACAAAAAGTTGAAACCGAAGGCCCACCCCAAGATCGATAATTTACGATCGTTAAAACTCATGTTTTTTCCTCAAAATGTAACCTCGGTTTTACAGCCCATGGACCAAGGCATTATTAATTCAGTCAAGGTGCATTATCGTAAAATGCTCATTTCTGAGAAAATTAAATGTGTTGACAAAAAGGTTGACTTTGTTGTGAATATTAAACACGCGATTGAATGGATTAATAAAGCTTGGTTTCATATTACCGAATCGTGCATTCAGAAATGTTTCGCCAAGTCGGGATTCAAGGTAAATGAGAGTTTAGACAGTGAGATATCTTCTGTTGACAGTGATAATGATTCCGACGATGATATTCCCCTGGCACAATTGAGAACAGTTTTCGAGTCACCTGTATCTGACATGTTATTTGATGATTTCGTACACATCGACGATGATTTGGTCACAAGAGAAGTGTTAACGGATGACATGATTTGTGATCAATTAAAAACAGAAAACACAAGTGACGATGAAGACGATGACACACACACATTACCAGACGAAATAGTAACAGAGACTGAAGCACAACAGTGCATTGATAAATTAAAGTGCTTTGTACAGCGACAGTCTGACTCTGATACAAAACTTTTTAATTCTCTAAATATTTTAGAAGAATATATTTCAAAAGTCGGTAGAAAAAAACAAAAACAATCAAAAATGACCGACTTCTTTATGTCATAATGTGAATTAACTATGTATTAGATTATATAGATATCATTGTGTATTTTTTGTAAATAAATGAAATTTGTATTAGAAATTGTCTTTTAGGCTTGTACCCTGATATATTGAATTTTGGATATATTGAATTATTTCCCCCAGTCCCATCAACTTCAATATATCCGGGTAGTACTGTATGTATCGGACATGATCTCAATATGAAAATAGCTAATACACACCACATGTTCAATCAATCACAGTCAGAGATGCTGACAAAAATATGCATTATAACCAAAAAATACACTATCTGTGTATGCAGTTATAACATATAGTAAGAGATACAAATAATAAACCTACATTGTGGCCTGACAAAGTGTTGGCACTCAAAAAACGGTAATGTAAACTAGAAACTTCTAAAACTCCACACATCTGTTCTGTCCTGTTCTATTAAACCCCTCCAGTATTGGAGCACCTTTGTTAGCATGAAACAAGAACGACTAAAATAAACAGATTAATAAAGGGAGATAATACAAAATCTTCAAAATTACGGTAATGTTTAAAGAGAGGTAACTCTCATACACTATTAAATGTAACAGTACACTCCCCGTCTGGTATCCGAAGGTATCACTTTAATTTTCACTTGAGAACTATCACAAAATTATGAGGAAAGAATCAACACTAAATCCAAGACGGGACGAACCAACACTATGGGTTTATCATTGCTGATTGTACGAAGTTCCATTTTTCGAACGACATTATCTTCGCTTGGAAATGTACGGAGTATGATTCCTATAGGCCAATTACAACGACTCTTTTCAGGATCTTTAAGCAACACAATATCATTAACACACAAATTTTGCTGAGTTTTTGTCCATTTCCTTCGGGTCTGAAGAGTATGGAGATAATCCGTCCTCCATCGTTTCCAAAATACGTTCGACAGATGTTGTACTCTTCTCCATTGTTTTTGTAGAAGATCTTTAGGGTTGGTATCACTTAATGAAACACTCGCCTCCATGATGTCAGTTTTTTGCGTTAGAAGAATCGATGGCGTTAGAATAAATGGATCTTGAGGATCCACAGAAACTGGTGTTAATGGACGAGAGTTGGTTATAGAACTTGCCTCTGCTAAGAATGTGGTTAAAACTTCATGTGACAACACCTTGGTATTTTCAAGTAGCAAGGAATCCAAAATTCTCCTTGTAATGCCAATCATACTCTCCCACACTCCACCCATGTGGGAAGAGTGGGGAGTGTTGAAAATCCACAGGGTACCCGTATTGTACAAATAATTCTTTACAGGGCCATCTTCCACCTTTATAGCATCAATTTGTAACGAATCCAACGCTCCTGCAAAGTTTGTTCCCCTGTCCGAGCGAAACTCGGTGACCTTACCTCGAATAGCTGTAAATCGTTGAAGTGCATTTATGAAAGAAGAAGCAGTCATTTCTCCCACCACCTCTATGTGGATGGCATGAGTAACCAGACACGTGAATAATGCTGCCCATCGTTTGCTATTTGCACTGCCACCTCGAGTACGTCGCACAACTATTTGCCAAGGGCCAAACATATCAACTCTAACTGAGGAAAACAGAGGTTGACCAGGAGTTACTCTGTCTTCTGGTAGATCAGACATTTTTTGAGATTCCAACCCATGTCGTAATTTCCTACATATGACACACTTGTAGATAATTGACGAGACTAAATGTTTACCACCTGTTACCAAAAAACCATCAGACCTAACCTTTCCTTCAGTCAAAAGTCGATCCTGATGTTTAACCTTCTCATGACACATGCGGACAATAAGAGTAGCAACATGACTTTGCCCTGGAATTATAATTGGATTTTTGAACAATGAGTCAGTCTTCATATGTTTAAGTCTGCCACTAACTCGAAGAATTCCGTTTTCATCTAAAAACGGATCTAAACATGCAATGGAACTCGATTTATAAAGCGGTTTCTTATTTCGAAGACAGTCTAACTCATCTGCATAAGCTTCTGCTTGCACACATTTTGAAACAAACATTTCAGAATCCTTTGACAACAAAACATCAGGTTTCACGGAACTAACATGACCTTTACGTAGACGGAATCTTGCGATATAACGTCGCATCAACAATACTGCTTTAACTGCTGAAGTCCAAGCTGAGAATTTTTGGAATTGTTTCACATACGAACCCAAGCAACTGTTTGAGATATTTGTTTTAAGAACAATTGGCCTGATTTCCTTATCTTGATCAGGTAAGACAAGTTGGTGCTTCTCATCAACTGAATCCGATTCCTGAACCTCACTGTGATCAATCTTAAATGATTGTGGCGGACCACTTAACCATAAACTATGCATAATATCAGAGGCATGTACACCCCTTGTTCCTATATCACCTGGATTGTCCTCGCTTCTAACATAGCTCCACTCTTCTGATTTACTCTCAGATGTTATTTTGTGAACACAATTTGCTACATATATCATAAAACGCCTTTTTTGATTGCAGATATAACCTAAAACCACTTTACTGTCTGTAAAGTAGCGTACACCATCAAACTTCATTTGCAACTGATCACGAGCTATTTGAGCTATCTCTATTGCAAGCACTGCTGCACACAACTCCAATCAAGGGATTGTATGTCCCGACATGGGAGCAACCTTAGATTTGCCAAGAATGAACCCTGTACTTGATGAACCATCTTCACATTCTACCCTTAAGTAAGACACTGCAGCAATAGCTTGTTGAGAAGCGTCTGAAAAAGTCCACAATTCTTTATGCACCGAACAATTCATATTTTGCATGTATGTTCTTGGAACACAAACTGATTTCACTTCTGGTAGCGAATCAAGACTTGAATCAAGTGATCTTGCATGTCGTAGAGCTTTATTGTAGTTGTTTGGTAAACGCATCCAAGGAGAGCGAAATGGCAGTGGGGCGACCCACTTCCCGTTCACACCCATTTTCATCTTTTGGTCCATAATACTCAAGAATTGTCCATCTTCTGCTGACATTCCCACTTTATTATCGTTAGCAGTAACCTCAAACAAATCCTGCATGTCACATTTATCATACATTACTCCAGTCTTCCTAGAATCTACATGTAATTGCTCCTGAACCTTTACAGTCTGAGGACATGGTTCCAATATCAAACAACGGGCTTCAGACACAACATAAGTTTTACATGAACTAGTTACACATGGTGCATGCGTACCGGATAAGCATACATCTCTAATGATCGTCCACCCTAACGGTGACCTTTGAGCAAACAGTGCTCTAGGTGGTCCTAGTCGTTGTTCCAATACATGGTGAGCTTCCGGGAGGTCTCTACCAATAAGCAAGAGAATTTTGCAAGTTTCATCAAATGGTGCAATGCATTCTGATATATCGCACATGTGCTCAGCAACTTCCGGTGTTGGTATCTCAAAATAATTGTCAGGTATATCATCACATTCCAACAAGTTATGTTAAGCCAAGTTGAGCCATCCGCAGATTCTACAATAATGTCTGTTGTGGTTCTACCATACTTGTGTGCTTGACCAGAGCATGATGTCAACAAATACTTGGTATATTCAGAATTTACATTCAGTTCATCACAAAGTTCCTTTCTATAGTGATCTATTGCTTTGATCGTCGAGCATGGCATATGCTTGTAGAACTTAATTGTGATCGCCTTTCTTATATACCGTAACAGGTATAATTCTTGCACAAGATTTGCCTTTGAACCCTAATCCACATATTTCAGTGCAGGACGAATTAACTGGTAATTCTCTTGACTGGCTTGTTGAGGGCTCCCCGCCGTGAGACTGTGCAGGGTTAGAATTATCCTTTGTGTCTATATTAACTTTCGGGTTCTGATGAAGTGCACTGCAATGTTGTGTACTCTGACAAACGTTACATTTGATACGACTATGGCATTTCTTCTTAACATGATTAAAACTGTCACAACAGAGATAGCAAACCTTTTTCTCTTTTAGCAAAGCCCTGCGCTCTTGAATCGGTTTTTCATGAAAGGCACGGCAATCGTTTAATGTGTGTCTAGCATTCTTGTGAAGAATGCATTGAAGATTTTGCATGGACAAGTTATTATTCTTGTTAAATGTTGTTTCCTTAGCTGAGACAGGGTTCTGCCTTTCCAGGGATTTATCAGGGTCTTTTGGGAAAAGGCCCTAAACTAAAAATTGGGAAAAACTATCAACTTTTTGCTCATTTTGGGAAAACTTTGACATCATTTTTGGTGCCATTAATGATTAAATCTAATGCTTTTAGTATATTGAATTGATTGAAGATTGAGAAAAGCAGCCACATTTATGACCAGACTTCAGCTATGTATCTGGTACAATTTTCTAATTAAGAATTTTCTCAGCCCATTTTGGAAAAAATCAATGTTTTTCCATTGGGAATGGGGCCGAATTTCGGCCCTAAATAGGCCCTTGATAAATCCCTGCTTTCAACCATGGTTTTTTTAGTAGTAACATTACGAGTCCTTGAATTAGACTGAACTTGCTTATTTCCAAATGCTGTATCAAATACGAAACATGGGTCATTTTTAATCCAACTCATTTCCTCAATGAATTTGACGAACTCACTGAAAGGTGGAAACAACACTTTGAACCATTCTTTATATTTGACCGCACGTGTGACCCATTTTTCCCGCAAGGAAGTTGGAAGCTTTTGAATAATTGGTCTGATACCAAGAGAGGAGTCAAAATATGCAAACAAGTCTTTATACTGTGGTTGTTGTTTAACAGAATCAATTTCAGTAAGTATATCGAGAAGTTCATACAACCCCTTACTGTCTATAAGTTTCGGCAAATTAGACAGTTTTGCCTTGAGGGCAGCTTCAACAAGTTCGGCACTACAGCAACGTTCATCTAGTCTATGCCGTAATCTTTGTAGACCCAGAGATGGGTTATTAGCACAAGCAGAACGTATGCTTAAAGCATGTTTTAAGGACTCTGGTCCTAACCAATTTGTAAGAAGACCTATTTCTTCTAGTGGAGTACAACCAAGATCTTTTGTCATACTTAAAAATTCAGATTTCCAAACGAAATAATGTTTGGGTCTATCGTTAAAGTGTCTAAACTTGGCACAAATTAAATCTCTTTTCAAAAGATACCTTGCAATGTCATACTGTTGCTGATTTGATGAACAATGGGAAGGCTTTACATTTTGCTGAATACTAGTTAGCGGTAGACTTGCATTAGCATTATAAGGTGTGAAGGGTTGAGCTTGTGGTGACAAAGTTGAAATAGGTTGTGCTGGTGTTTTTAAGGCTTCATTTATAGAAACATTGGTGTTATCTGGATTACCAATACTGTCAACATATTGTTTAGTCCTTTCAACTGAACTTTCGCATTCCTTTGGAGGTTCTATTACTGAATTAGTGTCAGATGCAAAACTTAATTCCCGGGCTAGACAATTGGCTTCGGCTGCCGCGACTTCCTTTTCTTCTTTAAGTAAATCAAGTTCAATGTTTATCTTATTCCTTTCCCTTTTGAGTGTTGCTTCCTGTTGTGCAATAAGCAATTTTGCCTTAGAGCCTTCAGCCTTTGCTTTGACACGTGCAATTAGACTCAACCAGTCCGACCTAATTGAGCCATTATACGAACCAGATTTTTTGCTTGCTGTAGAGTGTCTAGAACTATGATGTGAACCTTGACTGTGTTCAGATGTGGGGTTTAAATTAGTGTTCATGTTCGTGTTTGAGCAAACTTGATCATCACTAACTGTTGTTCTAGAAATCATTTCATTTAATATATCTTGTGTTATATTATCTTATATTATTATGTTATATTATGTTATCTTGAAAAATGTGTTCAAAAGTCGAGGAATGATGGAAACTAACTGTCAGTCGTGTCAGATATGGAACCGGTAGCGTGTTTTTGAAATAACACCCCATTTCTGTAATAAACAGAAATAGAGTTTAAAGCCAAAATTGGCTTACGTTTTGTAATTATGTCATTGGAATCATGAACAATGTGTTCAAATGTTGTGGAATGATAGAAACTAACTGCCAGTTATGTCGGATGTGGAACCAGTAGCGTGTTTTTTGAAATAACGCAATTCTTGGTTTTACAGATAATGCAGATATGAGAGTTAAAACCAAAAATTGGCTGACGTTTTTAATTACGTGATTGGAATTTTGAACAATGTGTTCAAATGTTGTGGAATGATGGAAACTAACTGTCAGTCATGTCAGATGTGGAACCGGTAGCGTGTTTTTTGAAAAACACAATTCTTGGTTTTACAGAATAATGCAAATATGAGGTTAAAACCAAAATTGGCTGCGTTTTGTAATTACGTCATTGGAATCTTGAACATGTTCAAATGTTGTGGAAATGATGGAAACTAACTGTCAGTCATGTCAGATGTGGAACCGGTAGGTTTTTTTGAATAACACAATTCTTGGTTTACAGAATAATGCAAATATGAGGTTAAAACCAAAATTGGCTGACGTTTTGTAATTACGTGATTGGAATCTTGAACAATGTGTTCAAATGTGTGGAATGATGGAAATTAACTGCCGGTCATGTCAGATGTGGAACCGGTAGCGTGTTTTTTGAAATAACACAATTCTTGGTTTTACAGAATAATGCAAATATGAGGTTAAAACAAAATTGGCTGACGTTTTGTAATTACGTGATTGGAATCTTGAACAATGTGTTCAAATGTTGTGGAATGATGGAAACTAATTGCCGGTCATGTCAGATGTGGAACCGGTAGCGTGTTTTTTGAAATAACACAATTCTTGGTTTTACAGAATAATGCAAATATGAGGTTAAAACCAAAATTGGCTGACGTTTTGTAATTACGTGATTGGAATCTTGAACAATGTGTTCAAATGTTGTGGAATGATGGAAACTAACTGTCAGTCATGTCAGATGTGGAACCGGTAGCGTGTTTTTTGAAATAACACAATTCTTGGTTTTACAGAATAATGCAGATATGAGGTTAAAACCAAAATTGGCTGACGTTTTGTAATTACGTGATTGGAATGTTGAACAATGTGTTCAAATATTGTGGAATGATGGAAACTAACTGCCGGTCATGTCAGATGTGGAACCGGTAGCGTGTTTTTTGAAATAACACAATTCTTGGTTTTACAGAATAATGCAAATATGAGGTTAAAACCAAAATTGGCTGACGTTTTGTAATTACGTCATCGGAATCTTGAACAATGTGTTCAAATGTTGTGGAATGATGGAAACTAACTGTCGGTCATGTCAGATGTGGAACCGGTAGCATGTTTTTTTAAATAACACAATTCTTGGTTTTACAGAATAATGCAAATATGAGGTTAAAACCAAAATTGGCTGACGTTTTGTAATTACGTGATTGGAATCTTGAACAATGTGTTCAAATGTTGTGGAATGATGGAAACTAATTGCCGGTCATGTCAGATGTGAACCGGTAGCGTGTTTTTGAAATAACACAATTCTTGGTTTTACAGAATAATGCAAATATGAGGTTAAAACCAAAATTGGCTGACGTTTTGTAATTACGTGATTGGAATCTTGAACAATGTGTTTCAAATGTTGTGGAATGATGGAAACTAACTGTCAGTCATGTCAGATGTGGAAACCGGTAGCGTGTTTTTTGAAATAACACAATTCTTGGTTTTACAGAATAATGCAATATGAGGTTAAACCAAATTGGCTACTTTTTGTAATTACGTCATTGGAATCTTGAACAATGTGTTCAAATGTTGTGGAATGATGGAACTAACTGTCAGTCATGTCAGATGTGGAACCGGTAGCGTGTTTTTTTGAAATAACACAATTCTTGGTTACAGAATAATGCAAATATGAGGTTAAAACCAAAATTGGCTGACGTTTTGTAATTACGTCATTGGAATCTTGAACAATGTGTTCAAATGTTGTGGAATGATGGAACTAACTGTCAGTCATGTCAGATGTGGAACCGGTAGCGTGTTTTTTGAAATAACACAATTCTTGGTTTACAGAATAATGAAATATGAGGTTAAAACCAAAATTGGCTGACGTTTTGTAATTACGTCATTGGAATCTTGAAAATGTGTTCAAATGTTGTGGAATGATGGAAACTAACTGTCGGTCATGTCAGATGTGGAACGGTAGCGTGTTTTTTTGAAATAACACAATTCTTGGTTTTACAGAATAATGCAGATATGAGGTTAAAACCAAAATTGGCTGACTTTTGTAATTACGTGATTGGAATTGAACAATGTGTTCAAATGTTGTGGAATGATGGAAACTAACTGTCGGTCATGTCAGATGTGGAACCGGTAGCGTGTTTTTTGAAATAACACAATTTTGGTTTTACAGAATAATGCAAATATGAGGTTAAAACCAAAATTGGCTGACGTTTTGTAATTACGTCATTGGAATCTTGAACAATGTGTTCAAATGTTGTGGAATGATGGAAACTAACTGTCAGTCATGTCAGATGTGGAACCGGTAGCGTGTTTTTTGAAATAACACAATTCTTGGTTTTACAGAATAATAAATATGAGGTTAAAACCAAAATTGGCTGACGTTTTGTAATTACGTCATTGGAATCTTGAACAATGTGTTCAAATGTTGTGGAATGATGGAACTAACTGTCAGTCATGTCAGATGTGGAACCGGTAGCGTGTTTTTTGAAATAACACAATTCTTGGTTTTACAGAATAATGCAGATATGAGGTTAAAACCAAAATTGGCTGACGTTTTGTAATTACGTCATTGGAATCTTGAACAATGTGTTCAAATGTTGTGGAATGATGGAAACTAACTGTCAGTCATGTCAGATGTGGAACCGGTAGCGTGTTTTTTGAAATAACACAATTCTTGGTTTTACAGAATAATGAAATATGAGTTAAAACCAAAATTGGCTGACGTTTTGTAATTACGTCATTGGAATCATGAACAATGTGTTCAAATGTTGTGGAATGATGGAACTAACTGTCAGTCATGTCAGATGTGGAACCGGTAGCGTGTTTTTTGAAATAACACAATTCTTGGTTTTACAGAATAATGCAAATATGAGGCTAAAACCAAAATTGGCTGACGTTTTGTAATTACGTCATTGGAATCTTGAACAATGTGTTCAAATGTTGTGGAATGATGGAAACTAACTGTCAGTCATGTCAGATGTGGAACCGGTAGCGTGTTTTTTGAAATAAACAATTCTTGGTTTTACAGAATAATGCAAATATGAGGTTAAAACCAAATTGGACGTTTTGTAATTACGTCATTGGAATCTTGAACAATGTGTTCAAATGTTGTGGAATGATGGAACTAACTGCCAGTCATGTCAGATGTGGAACCGGTAGCGTGTTTTTGAAATAACACAATTCTTGGTTTTACAGAATAATGCAAATATGAGGTTAAAACCAAAATTGGCTGACGTTTTGTAATTACGTCATTGGAATCTTGAACAATGTGTTCAAATGTTGTGGAATGATGGAAACTAACTGTCAGTCATGTCAGATGTGGAACCGGTAGCGTGTTTTTTGAAATAACACAATTTTGGTTTTACAGAATAATGCAATATGAGTTAAAACCAAAATTGGCTGACGTTTTGTAATTACGTCATTGGAATTGAACAATGTGTTCAAATGTTGTGGAATGATGGACTAACTGTCAGTCATGTCAGATGTGGAACCGGTAGCGTGTTTTTTGAAATAACACAATTCTTGGTTTTACAGAATAATGCAAATATGAGGTTAAAACCAAAATTGGCTGACGTTTTGTAATTACGTCATTGGAATCTTGAACAATGTGTTCAAATGTTGTGGAATGATGGAACTAACTGTCAGTCATGTCAGATGTGGAACCGGTAGCGTGTTTTTTGAAATAACACAATTCTTGGTTTTACAGAATAATGCAAATATGAGGTTAAAACCAAAATTGGCTGACGTTTTGTAATTACGTCATTGGAATCTTGAACAATGTGTTCAAATGTTGTGGAATGATGGAAACTAACTGTCAGTCATGTCAGATGTGGAACCGGTAGCGTGTTTTTTGAAATAACACAATTCTTGGTTTTACAGAATAATGCAAATATGAGGTTAAAACCAAAATTGGCTACGTTTTGTAATTACGTCATTGGAATCTTGAACAATGTGTTCAAATGTTGTGGAATGATGGAAACTAACTGTCAGTCATGTCAGATGTGGAACCGGTAGCGTGTTTTTTGAAATAACACAATTCTTGGTTTTACAGAATAATGCAAATATGAGGTTAAAACCAAAATTGGCTGACGTTTTGTAATTACGTCATTGGAATCTTGAACAATGTGTTCAAATGTTGTGGAATGATGGAAACTAACTGTCAGTCATGTCAGATGTGGAACCGGTAGCGTGTTTTTTGAAATAACACAATTCTTGGTTTTACAGAATAATGCAAATATGAGGTTAAAACCAAAATTGGCTGACGTTTTGTAATTACGTCATTGGAATCTTGAACAATGTGTTCAAATGTTGTGGAATGATGGAAACTAACTGTCAGTCATGTCAGATGTGGAACCGGTAGCGCGTTTTTTGAAATAACACAATTCTTGGTTTTACAGAATAATGAAATATGAGGTTAAAACCAAAATTGGCTGACGTTTTGTAATTACGTCATTGGAATCATGAACAATGTGTTCAAATGTTGTGGAATGATGGAACTAACTGTCAGTCATGTCAGATGTGGAACCGGTAGCGTGTTTTTTGAAATAACACAATTCTTGGTTTTACAGAATAATGCAAATATGAGGTTAAAACCAAAATTGGCTGACGTTTTGTAATTACGTCATTGGAATCTTGAACAATGTGTTCAAATGTTGTGGAATGATGGAACTAACTGTCAGTCATGTCAGATGTGGAACCGGTAGCGTGTTTTTTGAAATAACACAATTCTTGGTTTTACAGAATAATGCAAATATGAGGTTAAAACCAAAATTGGCTGACGTTTTGTAATTACGTCATTGGAATCATGAACAATGTGTTCAAATGTTGTGGAATGATGGAACTAACTGTCAGTCATGTCAGATGTGGAACCGGTAGCGTGTTTTTTGAAATAACACAATTCTTGGTTTTACAGAATAATGCAAATATGAGGTTAAAACCAAAATTGGCTGACGTTTTGTAATTACGTCATTGGAATCTTGAACAATGTGTTCAAATGTTGTGGAATGATGGAAACTAACTGTCAGTCATGTCAGATGTGGAACCGGTAGCGTGTTTTTTGAAATAACACAATTTCTGGCTGACATTTTGTAATTACGTCATTGGAATCTTGAACAATGTGTTCAAATGTTGTGGAATGATGGAACTAACTGTCAGTCATGTCAGATGTGGAACCGGTAGCGTGTTTTTTGAAATAACACAATTCTTGGTTTTACAGAATAATGCAAATATGAGTTAAAACCAAAATTGGCGTTTTGTAATTACGTCATTGGAATCTTGAACAATGTGTTCAAATGTTGTGGAATGATGGAACTAACTGTCAGTCATGTCAGATGTGGAACCGGTAGCGTGTTTTTTGAAATAACACAATTCTTGGTTTTACAGAATAATGCAAATATGAGGTTAAAACCAAAATTGGCTGACGTTTTGTAATTACGTCATTGGAATCTTGAACAATGTGTTCAAATGTTGTGGAATGATGGAAATAACTGTCAGTCATGTCAGATGTGGAACCGGTAGCGTGTTTTTTGAAATAACACAATTTTGGTTTTACAGAATAATGCAAATATGAGGTTAAAACCAAAATTGGCTGACGTTTTGTAATTACGATTGGAATCTTGAACAATGTGTTCAAATGTTGTGGAATGATGGAAACTAACTGTCAGTCATGTCAGATGTGGAACCGGTAGCGTGTTTTTTGAAATAACACAATTCTTGGTTTTACAGAATAATGCAAGATATGAGGTTAAAACCAAAATTGGCTGACGTTTTGTAATTACGTCATTGGAATTTGAACAATGTGTTCAAATGTTGTGGAATGATGGAACTAACTGTCAGTCATGTCAGATGTGGAACCGGTAGCGTGTTTTTTGAAATAACACAATTCTTGGTTTTACAGAATAATGCAAATATGAGGTTAAAACCAAAATTGGCTGACGTTTTGTAATTACGTCATTGGAATCTTGAACAATGTGTTCAAATGTTGTGGAATGATGGAACTAACTGTCAGTCATGTCAGATGTGGAACCGGTAGCGTGTTTTTTGAAATAACACAATTCTTGGTTTTACAGAATAATGCAAATATGAGTTAAAACCAAAATTGGCTGACGTTTTGTAATTACGTCATTGGAATCTTGAACAATGTGTTCAAATGTTGTGGAATGATGGAACTAACTGTCAGTCATGTCAGATGTGGAACCGGTAGCGTTTTTTGAAATAACACAATTCTTGGTTTTACAGAATAATGCAAATATGAGGTTAAAACCAAAATTGGCTGACGTTTTGTAATTACGTCATTGGAATCTTGAACAATGTGTTCAAATGTTGTGGAATGATGGAAACTAACTGTCAGTCATGTCAGATGTGGAACCGGTAGCGTGTTTTTTGAAATAACACAATTCTTGGTTTTACAGAATAATGCAAATATGAGGTTAAAACCAAAATTGGCTGACGTTTTGTAATTACGTCATTGGAATCTTGAACAATGTGTTCAAATGTTGTGGAATGATGGAACTAACTGTCAGTCATGTCAGATGTGGAACCGGTAGCGTGTTTTTTGAAATAACACAATTCTTGGTTTTACAGAATAATGCAAATATGAGGTTAAAACCAAAATTGGCTGACGTTTTGTAATTACGTCATTGGAATCTTGAACAATGTGTTCAAATGTTGTGGAATGATGGAAACTAACTGTCAGTCATGTCAGATGTGGAACCGGTAGCGTGTTTTTTGAAATAACACAATTCTGGTTTTACAGAATAATGCAAATATGAGGTTAAAACCAAAATTGGCTGACGTTTTGTAATTACGTCATTGGAATCTTGAACAATGTGTTCAAATGTTGTGGAATGATGGAACTAACTGTCAGTCATGTCAGATGTGGAACCGGTAGCGTGTTTTTTGAAATAACACAATTCTTGGTTTTACAGAATAATGCAAATATGAGGTTAAAACCAAAATTGGCTGACGTTTTGTAATTACGTCATTGGAATCTTGAACAATGTGTTCAAATGTTGTGGAATGATGGAAACTAACTGTCAGTCATGTCAGATGTGGAACCGGTAGCGTTTTTTGAAATAACACAATTCTTGGTTTTACAGAATAATGCAAATATGAGGTTAAAACCAAAATTGGCTGACGTTTTGTAATTACGTCATTGGAATCTTGAACAATGTGTTCAAATGTTGTGGAATGATGGAAACTAACTGTCAGTCATGTCAGATGTGGAACCGGTAGCGTGTTTTTTGAAATAACACAATTCTTGGTTTTACAGAATAATGCAAATATGAGGTTAAAACCAAAATTGGCTGACGTTTTGTAATTACGTCATTGGAATCTTGAACAATGTGTTCAAATGTTGTGGAATGATGGAAACTAACTGTCAGTCATGTCAGATGTGGAACCGGTAGCGTGTTTTTTGAAATAACACAATTCTTGGTTTTACAGAATAATGCAAATATGAGGTTAAAACCAAAATTGGCTGACGTTTTGTAATTACGTCATTGGAATCTTGAACAATGTGTTCAAATGTTGTGGAATGATGGAAACTAACTGTCAGTCATGTCAGATGTGGAACCGGTAGCGTGTTTTTTGAAATAACACAATTCTTGGTTTTACAGAATAATGCAATATGAGGTTAAAACCAAAATTGGCTGACGTTTTGTAATTACGTCATTGGAATCTTGAACAATGTGTTCAAATGTTGTGGAATGATGGAACTAACTGTCAGTCATGTCAGATGTGGAACCGGTAGCGTGTTTTTTGAAATAACACAATTCTTGGTTTTACAGAATAATGCAAATATGAGGTTAAAACCAAAATTGGCTGACGTTTTGTAATTACGTCATTGGAATCTTGAACAATGTGTTCAAATGTTGTGGAATGATGGAAACTAACTGTCAGTCATGTCAGATGTGGAACCGGTAGCGTGTTTTTTGAAATAACACAATTCTTGGTTTTACAGAATAATGCAAATATGAGGTTAAAACCAAAATTGGCTGACGTTTTGTAATTACGTCATTGGAATCTTGAACAATGTGTTCAAATGTTGTGGAATGATGGAAACTAACTGTCGGTCATGTCAGATGTGGAACCGGTAGCGTGTTTTTTGAAATAACACAATTCTTGGTTTTACAGAATAATGCAAATATGAGGTTAAAACCAAAATTGGCTGACGTTTTGTAATTACGTCATTGGAATCTTGAACAATGTGTTCAAATGTTGTGGAATGATGGAAACTAACTGCCGGTCATGTCAGATGTGGAACCGGTAGCGTGTTTTTGAAATAACACAATTCTTGGTTTTACAGAATAATGCAAATATGAGGTTAAAACCAAAATTGGCTGACGTTTTGTAATTACGTCATTGGAATCTTGAACAATGTGTTCAAATGTTGTGGAATGATGGAAACTAACTGTCAGTCATGTCAGATGTGGAACCGGTAGCGTGTTTTTTGAAATAACACAATTCTTGGTTTTACAGAATAATGCAAATATGAGGTTAAAACCAAAATTGGCTGACGTTTTGTAATTACGTCATTGGAATCTTGAACAATGTGTTCAAATGTTGTGGAATGATGGAAACTAACTGTCAGTCATGTCAGATGTGGAACCGGTAGCGTGTTTTTTGAAATAACACAATTCTTGGTTTTACAGAATAATGCAAATATGAGGTTAAAACCAAAATTGGCTGACGTTTTGTAATTACGTCATTGGAATCTTGAACAATGTGTTCAAATGTTGTGGAATGATGGAAACTAACTGTCAGTCATGTCAGATGTGGAACCGGTAGCGTGTTTTTTGAAATAACACAATTCTTGGTTTTACAGAATAATGCAAATATGAGGTTAAAACCAAAATTGGCTGACGTTTTGTAATTACGTCATTGGAATCTTGAACAATGTGTTCAAATGTTGTGGAATGATGGAAACTAACTGTCGGTCATGTCAGATGTGGAACCGGTAGCGTGTTTTTTGAAATAACACAATTCTTGGTTTTACAGAATAATGCAAATATGAGGTTAAAACCAAAATTGGCTGACGTTTTGTAATTACGTCATTGGAATCTTGAACAATGTGTTCAAATGTTGTGGAATGATGGAAACTAACTGCCGGTCATGTCAGATGTGGAACCGGTAGCGTGTTTTTTGAAATAACACAATTCTTGGTTTTACAGAATAATGCAAATATGAGGTTAAAACCAAAATTGGCTGACGTTTTGTAATTACGTCATTGGAATCTTGAACAATGTGTTCAAATGTTGTGGAATGATGGAAACTAACTGCCGGTCATGTCAGATGTGGAACCGGTAGCGTGTTTTTTGAAATAACACAATTCTTGGTTTTACAGAATAATGCAAATATGAGGTTAAAACCAAAATTGGCTGACGTTTTGTAATTACGTCATTGGAATCTTGAACAATGTGTTCAAATGTTGTGGAATGATGGAAACTAACTGCCGGTCATGTCAGATGTGGAACCGGTAGCGTGTTTTTTGAAATAACACAATTCTTGGTTTTACAGAATAATGCAGATATGAGGTTAAAACCAAAATTGGCTGACGTTTTGTAATTACGTCATTGGAATCTTGAACAATGTGTTCAAATGTTGTGGAATGATGGAAACTAACTGTCGGTCATGTCAGATGTGGAACCGGTAGCGTGTTTTTTGAAATAACACAATTCTTGGTTTTACAGAATAATGCAAATATGAGGTTAAAACCAAAATTGGCTGACGTTTTGTAATTACGTCATTGGAATCTTGAACAATGTGTTCAAATGTTGTGGAATGATGGAAACTAACTGTCAGTCATGTCAGATGTGGAACCGGTAGCGTGTTTTTTGAAATAACACAATTCTTGGTTTTACAGAATAATGCAAATATGAGGTTAAAACCAAAATTGGCTGACGTTTTGTAATTACGTGATTGGAATCTTGAACAATGTGTTCAAATGTTGTGGAATGATGGAAACTAACTGGGTCATGTCAGATGTGGAACCGGTAGCGTGTTTTTTGAAATAACACAATTCTTGGTTTTACAGAATAATGCAAATATGAGGTTAAAACCAAAATTGGCTGACGTTTTGTAATTACGTCATTGGAATCTTGAACAATGTGTTCAAATGTTGTGGAATGATGGAAACTAACTGTCGGTCATGTCAGATGTGGAACCGGTAGCGTGTTTTTTGAAATAACACAATTCTTGGTTTTACAGAATAATGCAAATATGAGGTTAAAACCAAAATTGGCTGACGTTTTGTAATTACGTCATTGGAATCTTGAACAATGTGTTCAAATGTTGTGGAATGATGGAAACTAACTGTCAGTCATGTCAGATGTGGAACCGGTAGCGTGTTTTTTGAAATAACACAATTCTTGGTTTTACAGAATAATGCAGATATGAGGTTAAAACCAAAATTGGCTGACGTTTTGTAATTACGTCATTGGAATCTTGAACAATGTGTTCAAATGTTGTGGAATGATGGAAACTAACTGTCGGTCATGTCAGATGTGGAACCGGTAGCGTGTTTTTTGAAATAACACAATTCTTGGTTTTACAGAATAATGCAAATATGAGGTTAAAACCAAAATTGGCTGACGTTTTGTAATTACGTGATTGGAATCTTGAACAATGTGTTCAAATGTTGTGGAATGATGGAAACTAACTGCCGGTCATGTCAGATGTGGAACCGGTAGCGTGTTTTTTGAAATAACACAATTCTTGGTTTTACAGAATAATGCAAATATGAGGTTAAAACCAAAATTGGCTGACGTTTTGTAATTACGTGATTGGAATCTTGAACAATGTGTTCAAATGTTGTGGAATGATGGAAACTAACTGCCGGTTATGTCAGATGTGGAACCGGTAGCGTGTTTTTTGAAATAACACAATTCTTGGTTTTACAGAATAATGCAAATATGAGGTTAAAACCAAAATTGGCTGACGTTTTGTAATTACGTCATTGGAATCTTGAACAATGTGTTCAAATGTTGTGGAATGATGGAAACTAACTGTCAGTCATGTCAGATGTGGAACCGGTAGCGTGTTTTTTGAAATAACACAATTCTTGGTTTTACAGAATAATGCAAATATGAGGTTAAAACCAAAATTGGCTGACGTTTTGTAATTACGTCATTGGAATCTTGAACAATGTGTTCAAATGTTGTGGAATGATGGAAACTAACTGCCGGTCATGTCAGATGTGGAACCGGTAGCGTGTTTTTTGAAATAACACAATTCTTGGTTTTACAGAATAATGCAAATATGAGGTTAAAACCAAAATTGGCTGACGTTTTGTAATTACGTGATTGGAATCTTGAACAATGTGTTCAAATGTTGTGGAATGAAAACTAACTGTCAGTCATGTCAGATGTGGAACCGGTAGCGTGTTTTTTGAAATAACACAATTCTTGGTTTACAGAATAATGCAAATATGAGGTTAAAACCAAAATTGGCTGACGTTTTGTAATTACGTGATTGGAATCTTGAACAATGTGTTCAAATGTTGTGGAATGATGGAAACTAACTGCCGGTCATGTCAGATGTGGAACCGGTAGCGTGTTTTTTGAAATAACACAATTCTTGGTTTTACAGAATAATGCAAATATGAGGTTAAAACCAAAATTGGCTGACGTTTTGTAATTACGTGATTGGAATCTTGAACAATGTGTTCAAATGTTGTGGAATGATGGAAACTAACTGCCGGTCATGTCAGATGTGGAACCGGTAGCGTGTTTTTTGAAATAACACAATTCTTGGCTGACGTTTTTTAATTACGTGATTGGAATTTTGAACAATGTGTTCAAATGTTGTGGAATGATGGACACTAACTGTCAGTCATGTCAGATGTGGAACCGGTAGCGTGTTTTTTGAAATAACACAATTCTTGGTTTTACAGAATAATGCAAATATGAGGTTAAAACCAAAATTGGCTGACGTTTTGTAATTACGTCATTGGAATCTTGAACAATGTGTTCAAATGTTGTGGAATGATGGAAACTAACTGTCAGTCATGTCAGATGTGGAACCGGTAGCGTGTTTTTTTAAATAACACAATTCTTGGTTTTACAGAATAATGCAAATATGAGGTTAAAACCAAAATTGGCTGACGTTTTGTAATTACGTCATTGGAATCTTGAACAATGTGTTCAAATGTTGTGGAATGATGGAAACTAACTGTCAGTCATGTCAGATGTGGAACCGGTAGCGTGTTTTTTTAAATAACACAATTCTTGGTTTTACAGAATACCGTAATCCTTCTATATATTCGGACCCTCTATGTTTTCGGACACCCCAATTTTGAAATTTCAATAATTTTCAAATTTCCTCTAATTTCGGACGGCATTTTTTTGCCTCTAAATCCGGACGCGATTTTGTCGGAATTCACCCGTAACAAGCAATACATATTGCTTATAATTAATATTGAATAAAAACAAGAAGAAATGTTGTTGTTTTGTTGTTAATTTACATTAGAATTTGTTATTTTTATGTGTTTGTTGCGTTGTGTATTTGCGTGATGGAGTCATGATTGTAACTTTGAGGACAAGTATTTTACGATGTATTTACGTTTTTAATGTAAGCTGAAAAAAGCCATACCTGTATTAAGTGTTTTAATATTCTTTGAAAGTGAAAGTTGATTGAAATTAAAAATCGTGGGTAAGAAACATCGTACGAGACCAGAAGTTCTGTCGGCACACAAATCCAACATCAAAGACATTTTTTTCGGGAAGTGACGTTATCAATGAATTTCATTGGATGAGAAACTTGTGGAATCCCTTCTGATTCAGTGCATGTCAATTATGAGAATTCCCGATCCTCTGATACTTTCATTTGTCTAAAAACGGGAAGATGGACATTACGATGTATTTATTGTTTTTCCTAAGATTAAAATTGTTTGAAACGTGAGTTAAAACAATGTATTTGTAAACTATTGTGTTCTGTGAGTGATAACATCGATTTTTAAACAAAAGCTATATTGATCACGGCGAACCCCATTCATACATGTCCTGGTTCTTAATCGTACAAAATGTGGAATTTCTTGACTAAAAAATTTTTTTTGACCATTATTAATTATAAAAATTTTGACCGTAGACAGGGACAGAAGACGACGTGGGGTAACGGTGAACCTCAAACGGTGGGAACTACTGACAAAAATCACGCGATTTGCTTACAAAAAATGGCGTCCTTCGATGTGTATTACACATTGGATCATGAATCGGTCAACAAACACTTCAAAAAACGACTTTTTTGTGAAATAAACAACACAAAAGGTAATTTCAACATGAACTTTATTTGAAAATTGATACTATAGATGATATCCATGTGCGTATCTTCCTTGATAGTGTCTTGCATTACCGGGAGGGCAGCGAGACATATTATCGGCTCCTAAATATCGGACAACTCTAAATATTCGGACACCCCCATTTTTCCAAGTGTATAATTTTCATATTTCCTCTAAATTCCCGGACACTTGAAAATTAAATTATTAAAATTCGTCCGAATACATAGAAGGATTACGGTAATGCAAATATGAGGTTAAAACCAAAATTGGCTGACGTTTTGTAATTACGTCATTGGAATCTTGAACAATGTGTTCAAATGTTGTGGAATGATGGAAACTAACTGTCAGTCATGTCAGATGTGGAACCGGTAGCGTGTTTTTTGAAATAACACAATTCTTGGTTTTACAGAATAATGCAAATATGAGGTTAAAACCAAAATTGGCTGACGTTTTGTAATTACGTGATTGGAATCTTGAACAATGTGTTCAAATGTTCTGGAATGATGGAAACTAACTGTCAGTCATGTCAGATGTGGAACCGGTAGCGTGTTTTTTGAAATAACACAATTCTTGGTTTTACAGAATAATGCAAATATGAGGTTAAAACCAAAATTGGCTGACGTTTTGTAATTTGGTCATTGGAATCTTGAACAATGTGTTCAAATGTTGTGGAATGATGGAAACTAACTGTCAGTCATGTCAGATGTGGAACCGGTAGCGTGTTTTTTGAAATAACACAATTCTTGGTTTTACAGAATAATGCAGATATGAGGTTAAAACCAAAATTGGCTGACGTTTTGTAATTACGTGATTGAATCTTGAACAATGTGTTCAAATGTTGTGGAATGATGGAAACTAACTGCCGGTCATGTCAGATGTGGAACCGGTAGCGTGTTTTTTGAAATAACACAATTCTTGGTTTTACAGAATAATGCAGATATGAGGTTAAAACCAAAATTGGCTGACGTTTTGTAATTACGTCATTGGAATCTTGAACAATGTGTTCAAATGTTGTGGAATGATGGAAACTAACTGTCAGTCATGTCAGATGTGGAACCGGTAGCGTGTTTTTTGAAATAACACAATTCTTGGTTTTACAGAATAATGCAGATATGAGGTTAAAACCAAAATTGGCTGACGTTTTGTAATTACGTCATTGGAATCTTGAACAATGTGTTCAAATGTTGTGGAATGATGGAAACTAACTGCCGGTCATGTCAGATGTGGAACCGGTAGCGTGTTTTTTAAATAACACAATTCTTGGTTTTACAGAATAATGCAAATATGAGGTTAAAACCAAAATTGGCTGACGTTTTGTAATTACGTCATTGGAATCTTGAACAATGTGTTCAAATATTGTGGAATGATGGAAACTAACTGTCAGTTTTGTCAGATGTGGAACCGGTAGCATTTTTTTGAAATAACACAATTCTTGGTTTTACAGAATAATGCAAATATGAGGTTAAAACCAAAATTGGCTGACGTTTTGTAATTACGTCATTGGGATCTTGAACAATGTGTTCAAATGTTGTGGAATGATGGAAACTAACTGTCAGTCATGTCAGATGTGGAACCGGTAGCATGTTTTTTGAAATAACACAATTCTTGGTTTTACAGAATAATGCAAATATAGAGGTTAAAACCAAAATTGGCTGACGTTTTGTAATTACGTCATTGGAATCTTGAACAATGTGTTAAATGTTGTGGAATGATGGAAACTAACTGTCAGTCATGTCAGATGTGGAACCGGTAGCGTGTTTTTTGAAATTTCACAATTCTTGGTTTTAGAGAATAATGCAAATATGAGGTTAAAACCAAAATTGGCTGACGTTTTGTAATTACGTCATTGGAATCTTGAACAATGTGTTCAAATGTTGTGGAATGATGGAAACTAACTGCCGGTCATGTCAGATGTGGAACCGGTAGCGTGTTTTTTGAAATAACACAATTCTTGGTTTTACAGAATAATGCAAATATGAGGTTAAAACCAAAATTGGCTGACCTTTTGTAATTATGTCATTGGAATCTTGAACATTGTGTTCAAATGTTGTGGAATGATGGAAACTAACTGCCGGTCATGTCAGATGTGGAACCGGTAGCGTGTTTTTTGAAATAACACAATTCTTGGTTTTACAGAATAATGCAGATATGAGGTTAAAACCAAAATTGGCTGACGTTTTGTAATTACGTGATTTGAATCTTGAACAATGTGTTCAAATGTTGTGGAATGATGGAAACTAACTGTCAGTCATGTCAGATGTGGAACCGGTAGCATGTTTTTTGAAATAACACAATGTTTGGTTTTACAGAATAATGAAAATATCGGTCCACAACCAAAATTGCCTGACATTTTGTAATTACGTCATTTGAATCTTGAACAATGATGTTGACTGAAGTTGTGCATGGTCTAACTATAGTTAGGGACCATTAACAGCATGGCTGTCGTGAGCTATGGGAGTAAAGGAACTTCAGTGTCCTACTACGGGATTTCCTAATGGATAGGAGAGAAGAAAAATCTTCTTCTGTCCATAGTTGGCAGACAGACCACCTGTCTGCTTTAGAACAGGGTCTACATTACCCACACTTAAAGTGTAGGTCACGGACAGGCATTTTCGTTATCCCTCTTTAAGGGGTCCTAAGGGTCCATAATTCCTTCATTGTGCAAATCTGAAAGCCCTTCACTCAGAAATAATAGTAAGTTTCATCAAATTTGGCCCTGTAGTTTTGGAGGAGATGATTTAAATGTGAAATATTAACACACGACAGATGACAGTCGATGCATGTCAGATGGCGAATGGTAGCTCAGTTGGTAGAGTGCTCGCTCCATTAGTGGGAGGTCGAGGGTTCAAACAACCAAGAATTGGGTGGGTAGTGACTGTTCTTTCACCAAGCACTCGGCATTACGAAATGAAAGACACGGTTTTTTCGGATAGGAACTAAAAATAAATGAGGTCCCGTGTCACAGTAGGCTTGGCAAGCTAAAGAACCCTGCTGTATAATGCCATCAGTGCAAAGCACAGGCAAAATTTCTGCACCTTCGCCTATAACTGGCGATGTCTCGATTAAAAGTGAAATATTCTTGACTGGGACGTTAAACACCATTACTTAATCACTCACTCAGATGGCGAACGGTGAACCATCGCAAGGAAAACATTTCAGTGCATGAAACTAGTTTTATGGATATCAAACAATAACAATTGGTCCATGGACCTTAACTTCTTAAGATATGTCCTGTATCTCCAGCAGAGGTTGAAAAACAAAATTTACATTAAGAACGGGGACCAACAAAATTTTCCCAACTTTACCCACAAATGCCAAGATATTTGCAAATGAAATAATTATTACTTGTCCAATAATGCTACATCTAACATTTAATTATTGTACAGTTAAAATGTCTATTTTTTATTTTACCACTGCAATAGCTGAATTGGTAGAGTGGTCACTCCATAAGTGGGAGGTTGTGGGTTGGATCCTCGGCCGGGTGAGACTTGTAAGTGGGTAGTGACTGTTCTTTCACCAAGCACTTGGCATTACGAAATGGAAGTCATGGCTCTTTTGACGAGCTAATATTTAAAAATGGTCAGAAAAGTTCCAGGCCAAAGTTAATTTATCATAATATAGG
This sequence comes from Anadara kagoshimensis, assembly GCA_021292105.1. Classification (NCBI taxonomy): domain Eukaryota; kingdom Metazoa; phylum Mollusca; class Bivalvia; order Arcoida; family Arcidae; genus Anadara; species Anadara kagoshimensis. The sequence continues at coordinate 27,492,222 of CM037866.1, forward strand.
ATATAAGAAGAGTGTAGATGGGCCTTAACGGTCAACTGATGATGCAGTTATGTAAATGCAGTTTTAAATAAATAAATAAATAAATAGTAAATTAATCTTTTCATTAGCGGTGACCTTCACTTCTAATCCAATTTTCTTAAACCATATAACAAAATATTTGTTACATAACACATACCTTATGACAAAAACATGTTTATAGGTTGCTGTGACCTTGAATGTAGGTCAAGGTCAACCAGCTTCGAAAACTTGGTTGAGGTGCAAGTCCATATGCCATATATGAAGTTTTAAGCTTCTAGCCTTATTGGTTTATATTATTATTTTATTTTTTATTTTATTTTTACTATTTAAGGTCATAATGACCTTGAATATGAGTCTAGGTCAACCAAAGGCTGTCTTCGAATAATATAAGGAAAATTTCATGCATGTCAAATTTACATTAATAAAATATTGGTTAAAAGTACTTCCTATCTATAGAATAAAGTATGTTCTAAAGTGTCATGTCAAAAAAGATATCCCTCGTACCGGATAAGTATTTCTATATGTGCATGAAAACGGTGATTCAAAGCAAAAATGGTTATTTCCATACATTTGACTGCATATATATTGCAATTTCATACTGATGGCAGGCCTGCGCGTGAACAAAACCGACAATAAAATGTAGGTATTTAATTTAGGTTTCACCGACCTAAAGATTATTCACGGGCATGCCTGCCATCATAGTGAAAAATTGAAAAATGCTTAAAAATTAAACCATCATCCTTGTGTGTCACTCATATATATATTATAGCATATACAAAGCGTTTGTAAGCTTCGGTAGCTCAGTGGTAAAGTATGTGGACTGCCAAGATATCACGAAATGCTATTCTTTTAGTGTGTAGGTTCGAATCTCATACATTGCATGGGGTTTTGTTTTTAAATTTTTCCTAATTTTTGTATCTTCAAAACACATTATTTACTAAATTATAAACAATTGTAAGTGAATAAGTTATAATACTTTTTTCGTCAAAACTTAATGTCTAACAGGGCTCTACAATGCGAGTAAAACACTCGCATTTGCGAGTAATTTTTTGTAAATGCTAGTGGATACGTCAAATTCACTCGCCCATGTGCGAGTATAAAGTAGAAAGTCAAATCCGGATTTTCCTTTCCGTTTTCGACAACGAAATTACTCTCATTAAGCTTAATCTTTAAAGCGCTTTAAATCATATAGCTCCAATCTGTGAAGTTGTTAAGCGTTTGTGTGATGACGTTTTCAAGTGTCAATTTCATCGCTAAGAGTCGTAAACAAAATCGGCAAATGTATTTATTTTTCCAGCCACGAGTATGAATAAAAATCCAGAAGCTTCGAGAATTCTAATGTTATCAATTACCAGGAAGAAACGACCTCGTCTACGACTCGGTGCCAGTGATCACTGGATGTAAAAACAAACGTAATCCTCTTAACTGACTAAAGCGATGACGGAAAGCCGGGTTCCGAGTTGGCCTGGAAAACAGTTTTATTAACTTTTAAACCGGCAAAAGTATGTTTAAAAGATATGCTGTTAAATTTTACATGAGGCAGATGCATCTAGCTAGACAGGAAATGCTAACATTCCTGTAGCGACTCGCCTCAGACCTCTGAATTAAGTTCACGTGTTTTTAACTTGATTTGCTTTGCTTTTGGACATGCACTGTGATTTTTTGTGTTTGATACCACAATAAAAGTAAACTGAATGAAAAATATTTTTTAAAAACATTGGGCCGATCTACTGTGCCTGCATCTTCTAAATTAAGCAATAGTGGGAAATGTTTCCAGTCTAACTGAATCCCAGTTAAATTGTATTTATAAAACAAATATGTGGCGAGTAACATTTTTGCTCTGGCTAGTAAACATCTCGGGTTTACTAGCCAGGAGGCTAGTGAAAAAAATTGCAATCATAGAGCCTTGTCTAAGCAAGTTGTATAAGCATCGATATTAATATATATAACAAGACAAAGCAAAGTGAAACTCTCGTATAAACATGAAGTCTCAACAACATGCTTGTTGTTGTATACTGGTATATGTAAAAAGAGTGACATGGCTGTAGGTTTGTTTGTAATCTGGAACAACGAGTTGAAAATGCTGCTAGGGCATCGGTAAATCACAAAAAATAATTTACTTTCGATTTAAAGTACATTTATTCATTGTACAGCCACTTTTTACTACAGATTTAAACTGAATTTTTATCACCAATTAAGTGACAGAAAACACTGTTTTATATAACAGTGGCCTCATACAGGTAAAATCATAATGCCATACCATGAATACTCCTGTGGGTAGATCGTTTGCAAAAACGAAGACATCCTTTGTGAACTTGAAAGGGCTTTGGGAAAGAAACAGAAAGAATTCAATTTATACCCACCAAAAAAATAGAATTTAGACTAAATTACCCAAAATGACGGAATCAAGCAATTTTAAACATTTCTTTGAAAAATAATTTTTCAAAATTTAATAGGTGGGGATATAAAAGGACCTCTTACCCAAATTTTAATCTATTCTTAATTAGGACCTTCCACGCAAAATTTGGTTTCATTTGGTCTTGTGGTTTCAAAGATGGCCAACTCTGATAATTTTTTTTCATACTGCTTGGCAATGTGCAAAATAATCAGGTTATTGACTTACACCAAGCAGTTGTTACTTTGCACTAGTAAAAAATGTATTTTTTAAATTAAGTGCTACATTTTGGCAATTTAATTGGAATGTTAAATACTCTAATTAACACTTTACTAATTTGTGAATAAAGTCAACTTATCACTGGCCTGTTTCAGCTTGAACATGGTGCACAGTCAAGTGCTTTTTCTCAGCCCAAGAATAATAAAAAGTTTACACAATGACACACATGTGGACACACACACTTCACCATGTCAAAAATAGTTGTTATGACACAGGCTGCTATATGGAAAAAAATATGATTTTTAGGCTGGTGAACTAATATTAGCACTTAAATGAAGCAGCTTTTGCATTTTTATTTGTATATATTTTTCAAACATTTTAAATAACATCAAGTGTGGTGGTAAAAACTGATTTAGCTATTATAACTTGCTCTAACTTAGCTATGTAACAGAAAGGAGAAAAAATGCAAGGTAGGACTGGGGATGGAACCCAGGACCTCCCACACTGTAGGTGAGTGCTCTACCAACTGAGCTACACAACCGAGACCAACATTCATGTCAATATTATTTTTTGCAACTTTCCCAAGTGAAAAATCTCACAGATTCCATTGGATGGATTTTATATACCCCACAATTGCAAATTCGATCACACTGGCCACCAAACTGTTACAGGAAGAAGGAAAAATGCTTGGTTGGACCGGCGATCGAACCCGAGACCTCCCGCATTATATGCGAGTGTTCTACCGACCAATACAGCTATAGTATCACGCCTAGTAAACGCATTTTTGAACGGCAAATAAAGTATCCACATAGTCAGCACACTTTCTAACAATGTACAAATATTTGAAAATTTCTACCTTTTTGTTACAAAAACAAAAACTAAATTTTCGTTTAAAAAAACTTTTGACATGCATTTTATGCAAATGTTAGTAAAACAGTAAATAATACAATGTAATAAATTAGTGATAATCATAATAATGTCAGTATTACAAAATAAGTGTATTATAGGTAAAAATAAAATTGCGTAGCTTCAAAAGTGATAATTTTTAAAAGAAATAAATTTACCCGACCTTGGGAGCTTCTTTTTCAATTAATTTGCGCAAAATGATAAAAGTGCCCAAACTCTTTATCTAAAAAACCCGCTAGTTGTCTGTTATTTTCTCAATATTTGTAAAATAAAATAATCTTAATTTTGAGTTTACCAATACTTTCTACCACCCACAAAATTATCACGCTTGAAAACTGCGGTAAGAATTACACGTGGTGTCATGTGATACTTTTGAATTTTTAAGAAAATGCCTTCACACGTACTTTTAAATTAATTAATTTATAAAAATTGAAAAGTAGCACATGACAGTGGTATAAAAAACAAATGCACTTACCTTACACAGAGATGTATTTTCCCAATCTGCACAACATCACCACGCTGCATCCGCCATGCTGATTACACTGCTAAATCCAATATGAAACACACGAATAATCAGAATCACCAACAATCTGCTAATTTAAATCCAATATGAAACACATGAATTTTAAGAATCACCAATAAACAGCTAAATCCAGATGCACAATGTGAATAATCCAAGCACTAACTTTACCCGACTTGACACCAAGCTGGCACCTGTCGGAATGTCGCTGAAGTCACATCCGTGCAGAAGACACAGATAATCACGTGCTGCTGCTGCTTGTCCTAATTGGCTGATGTTGAAGGGGCCCAGCTAAAATAGTTGATGTTTAAGGGGCCCACTTGAAAGGGAAATTCAAAAATAGTTTAAATTTTTTAGATTAAGATTTTGATTAGATTCTGAACTTATTAGTATATATGTAAAAAAAATAATTTAAATTAACTCAAATTAAATTGAATTAAAAAATGTAATAATAATAATAAATATCTCTGCATTCAGTTTTGATAAAAATTGAAATTATAGATTTAGATCCTCCGCCAAGATGGTTGACGACTGCACAAAAAAACATAAAGTTTACCAATCAATGAGCGAAAGTTAATTCTAATATACAGAGGTTGCGTATTTAAATTTTATAAAATTTGCGGATGCACTTATTTTCTACCTTTAATTTCATTTTGAACAACAAATGCCGTGTAAAATTTATCAAATGACTCGATGGCTGAGTGATCTATTGATTTTAAGCACATGTATTCGGGCTTTTCAGTGCGCCTCTTACCGCCTAGAGACCACTGCGGTAGCTCAGTAGAGTGCTCGCTCCGTAGGTGGGAGGTTGTGGGTTCGAGCCTCGGCCGGGTCTTACCCATGACTTGAAAGTGGGTAGTGACTGTCGCCAAGCACTCGGCATTATGAAATGAAAGCCACAGTGGGCTTGGCATGCTAAAGAACCCTGCTGTATAATGCCATCAGCGCAACGCACAGGCAAAATATCTGCACCTTCGCCTATAGCTGGCGACGTCTCGATAAAAGTGAAATATTCTTGACTGGGACGTTAAACACCATTACTCAACTACTCTACTCTTACCGCCTAGATTGAATGTGAAAAAGATTGCCCGTTCACTTGCGGAAGTTTGTTAATTTCTCCACACTCCGGTTTCCTCCACTATCCCTGAACTGACCGCTTCGATATAAGTGACTTTGGCGTAAAACACCAATACTCCCCGTCATTTTGAATAATTGTTACCATCATCCTGGACCATTTTACTCGGGCATTCATATTTCCTGAAAACATTTTTTTTCAAATCTGACAGATTTCCAAGTTTCCCAGGCCACTGCGGTAGCTCAGTTGGTAGAGTGCTCGCACTGAATGTGGGAGGTCGTGGGTTCGAACCCCCGGCCGAGTCTGTCGGATTAAGACTTGAAAATAGGTAGTGGTTGTTCTTTCGCCAAAAACTCAGCATTTAGAAATTAAAGTAATTTGGTTCTTCAGAAGAGACCTTAAAACCGATGCTTAGTGTAATGACAGGCGTGGCAAGTTAAAGTGTCCTCCCTCCACATTACGCTGAACGCATTGCAAAGGTCAAATTTCTGCCACTTCACCTATAGCTGGTGACAGCTCAATATAAGTGAAATATTATTAACTGGGAAGTTAAACACCGTTCATTCAATCAGTCATGCCATGCCTCCCAAATTGACTGAGGGTTTGTTTTATTTACACAATACTTCTATAGTGTGATCACATTTTCAGTGATGAAAACATGTTTTGAATGGGTGGTGTAAATCAAACTTTGATATCTTACTTGATAAACTTAAAATTTTAAATGTCTTTTAAGAACATATTTTTTCATTTTTGAATACCTTTTGCAAATATCTCTGCTTTTTAAATCTTTTTCCTTTTAATTTATATGAATAAGTCTTAATAAACTTTTTCGATAAAAGTTTGTTGGAAATTAATACTTGTTCGTTTGCAGTCTTGTTTTAAACAAAGTATTTAATACTATTTTTCTATCTGCATGGTTAAATTTTTAATATTCACTGTAGTTTTTGAGTTTCTGGGAGTCAAAATTGAACAATTAATTGAAAGGTACCTATTTTGATATTTGATATGGCATTTTCGACATTTTCATTCATGTAAGTCATTCATAATTGGGTTCTGATTGGCTTATACTTATTCACGCGATACGGGTTTATACAGGTGTTTCTATTCCTAACTAGTATACGTCACCGACTAACCCATTGCACAGCACAAACATCAAAATAATGAATAATATTCATTTATTACACATGTTTGGCCTAGAACGACACAATTTTTAATTTATTGTTTAAATATACAAAACCTTCAAGCTCATCTAACAAAGCCGCGATTTTTGTCTCAAAAGATGTAGTTATTGCCGATAATGCATTTTACTACGTGATACCATCGTCTGAATTCAGATGCGCATCTGATAAAAACGGGTTTTATTTTATTTTCAGACTTAATATAAGAAATTTTATCAAATTATTTGAACACATGTTATAAAATAGCAGATCTACATATAACATTAATGAAATTTGAGGTAAGTAATCCACGATGTTTTTTATACCACATCGGTTTTCATCACTGAATACGTGATCGGACTACAGCACAACCTCTTGAATATTCTTGAAATGGAAGAGGTAGTGTAATAACCAGTTCATGAAAAGAATCAAGTAACCCAAACACAAACATACCAGTCCATGACCAGAACACAATCCAAACAGCAAAGTAATCCACACACAAACATACCAATCCAAGTAAAACATAATCCAAACAGCAAAGTAATCCAAATACAAACATACCATCCGTGTCCAGAATATAATCTAACAGCAAAGTAATCCAAACAAACATACCAATCCATGTCCAAAACATAATCCAACAGCAAAGTAATCCAAATACAAACATACCAGTCCATGTCCAAAACATAATCCAACAGCAAAGTAATCCAAACACAAACATACCAATCCATGTCCAAAACATAATCCAAACAGCAAAGTAATCCAAATACAAACATACCAATCCATGTCCAAACATAATCCAACAGCAAAGTAATCCAAACACAAACATACCAATCCATGTCCAAACATAATCCAAACAGCAAAGTAATCCAAATACAAACATACCAGTCCATGTCCAAAACATAATCCTAAACAGCAAAGTAATCCAAACACAAACATACCAATCCATGTCCAAAACATAATCCAAACAGCAAAGTAATCCAAACACAAACATACCAATCCATGTCCAAAACATAATCCTAACAGCAAAGTAATCCAAACAAACATACCAATCCATTCCAAACATAATCCTAACAGCAAAGTAATCCAACAAACATACCAGTCCATGTCAAAACATAATCTAACAGCAAAGTAATCCAAACACAAACATACCAGTCCATGTCCAAAACATAATCAAACAGCAAAGTAATCCAAATACAAACATACCAGTCCGTGTCCAAACATAATCCAACAGCAAAGTAATCCAAACACAAACATACCAGTCCATGTCCAAAACATAATCCTACAGCAAAGTAATCCAAACAAACATACCAGTCCATGTCCAAACATAATCCTACAGCAAAGTAATCCAAACCAAATACCAGTCCATGTCCAAAACATAATCCAAACAGCAAAGTAATCCAACACAAACATACCAGTCCAAGTATAAACATAATCCAAACAGCAAAGTAATCAAAATACAAACATACCAATCCGTGTCCAAACATAATCCTAACAGCAAAGTAATCCAAACACAAACATACCAATCCAAGTAAAAATAATCCAACAGCAAAGTAATCCAAACACAAACATACCAATCCATGTCCAAACATAATCCTAACAGCAAAGTAATCCAAACACAAACATACCAATCCATTCCCAGAACATAATCCTAACATCAGTAATCCAAACACAAACATACTATCCATGACCAAAACATAATTCTAACAGCAAAGTAATCCAAACACAAACATACCAATCCAAGTATAAAACATAATCCAAACAGCAAAGTAATCCAAATACAAACATACCAGTCCATGTCCAAAACATAATCCTAACAGCAAAGTAATCCAAACACAAACATACCAATCCAAGTATAAAACATAATCCAAACAGCAAAGTAATCCAAATACAAACATACCAGTCCATGTCCAAAACATAATCCTAACAGCAAAGTAATCCAAACACAAACATACCAATCCAAGTATAAAACATAATCCTAACAGCAAAGTAATCCAAACACAAACATACCAATCCAAGTGTAAATCATAATCCAAACAGCAAAGTAATCCAAACACAAACATACCAATCCAAGTATAAAACATAATCCAAACAGCAAAGTAATCCAAATACAAACATACCAGTCCATGTCCAAAACATAATCCTAACAGCAAAGTAATCCAAACACAAACATACCAATCCAAGTATAAAACATAATCCAAACAGCAAAGTAATCCAAATGCAAACATACCAGTCCATGTCCAAAACATAATCCTAACAGCAAAGTAATCCAAACACAAACATACCAATCCAAGTATAAAACATAATCCAAACAGCAAAGTAATCCAAACACAAACATACCAATCCATGTCCAAAACATAATCCTAACAGCAAAGTAATCCAAACACAAACATACCAGTCTATGTCCAGAACACAATCCTAACAGCAAAGTAATCCAAACACAAACATACCAGTCTATGTCCAGAACATAATCCTAACAGCAAAGTAATCCAAATACAAACATACCAGTCCATGTCCAAAACATAATCCTAACAGCAAAGTAATCCAAACACAAACATACCAGTCCATGTCCAAAACATAATCCAAACAGCAAAGTAATCCAAACACAAACATACCAATCCATGTCTAGAACATACTCCTAACAGCAAAGTAATCCAAACACAAACATACCAGTCAATGTCCAAAACATAATCCTAACAGCAAAGTAATCCAAACACAAACATACCAATCCATGTCCAAAACATAATCCTAACAGCAAAGTAATCCAAACACAAACATACCAATCCATGTCCAAAACACAATCCTAACAGCAAAGTAATCCAAACACAAACATACCAGTCCATGTCCAAAACATAATCCAAAAAGCAAAGTTATCCAAACACAAACATACCAGTCCATGTCCAAAACATAATCCTAACAGCAAAGTAATCCAAATACAAACATACCAGTCCATGTCCAAAGACAAACATACCAGTCCATGTCCAAAGACAAACATACCAGTCCATGTCCAAAACATAATTCAAACAGCAAAGTAATCCAAACACAAACATACCAGTCCATGACAAAAACATAATCCAAACACCTTGAAGACAGACAAACCAAGTAACACAAGTGACCTTCCACCAAGGAAGTGAGACCAGATGTTCCTAAAGGGTAAGCACCTTCAGTCTGGCTAGTACCGGTAACCATTTGATGGAAGCGCTGCACCAGATACCACTTTCTATCCTAGGATGTAAAGTGAACCACACAATCTCAATTCCTGTTTAGAAGTACAGGTAAACAACATTGACCTGTCCGTTTGACCTTTCATTAGGAATATTCATATAGGAGGGCCCATCCAATACATAGATAATGTTAAGAGTCGCAGTCGATGCATATACACATTGCCCATGATGAGTGTTCACATCATATAGACCGAGTTTACACGCGTTATCCCTATTCTTAAATCAACTCATCCATAATGAATATTTAAATTAAAGGTCAAGCGGACAGGTCAATGTTGTTGCGAAACCTAAGCAGGCCAGACTATATATATAGTGAAAGGAATTTTGTCAGTTTGCTTGTCGAAGGTCGATGGTTTTCTCCGGGCACTCCAATTTCCCTACCATCCCAGAACTGACCGTGTAGAGATAAGTGAAACTAGAACTGTCTCTGAAAATAGGTAGTGACGTAAGCCAAGCACTCAGGATTTAGAATTGAAAGTCACAGGGTCCTTCCGAAGAGACCTGAAAATCAGATGCCCCGTGTCATGGTAGGCATAACACGTTAATGAACCCTCCCTGCACATTGTCCCGATCGCACTGCAAAGGTGAAAAATCTTTATCTCCAACACAGGCGTTTTACTGTCGTAACTGGCAATGGCTCGATAAAAGTGAAATAATCTTATCTAGTTTGGCCAAAATCAATTTTCTAAACTCTACATCTACACATGTGTTTTGATTACTAGCACTGATATCTCAAAATAGGTAAACAACCTTGACCTTTGATTTAAATATTCATGATGGACAAATTGATTTAAGAATAGGGATCATGCATGTAAACTTTGTCTATATGATGTCAACACTCATCACAGGCAATGTGTATATGCAATGACTGTGAATCTTAACACCAACTACCCATGCAACGGGTGGACCCTCCTATATGAATATTCCTAATGAAAGGTCTAACGGACAGGTCAATGTTGTTTACATATACAAGTACAATTGATCTTTACTGAGACTCCATCAAAACTTGTAGATGTCTTCATGAAAACAGATACACTAAACATTACTGATGACATCCCAATACAAGTTATATAATGGGACATAAAACCCCAATTCCATCAACTCGCTATAAACTTGTAAATGTCTTGATGAAGACAGATTTACTTAACATTACTGATGATTGGTTGTTGCTTGACGTCCCATCAGCAATTGTTCAGCTATTCGCGACAAGAACTATTTTATAAATCTCTATGGATTAATCTATGAACATTTTTGTATGCATGTGAAGTGCGAGTGTGTTGTATGGTCTACCTAGTACTAGCGAGCACTCAGGGCTACTGTAACATGCAAGCTCAGTACACCACAGACAAGCGTTCCACTCCCCCAGTCCATTATACTGGTACCAGGTGAACCAGTAAAGGTCAACGGCAAGGAAAATTCACTTTCCCATATGTGGTCTGAGCTTGGCTCAAACTCACAGCGGTGAGACTAACCTCTTATCCATTAGGCCACTGCGGCCTTAAAATTACTGATGACATCACAATACAAGTGAAATAATCTTAACTGAGGTGTTAATCCATAGAGTTTGCAAATTAATTAGTCAATTGGTTAATTACCAAAATCTAAATATCAATTGATGAGCAAGATTCTGGAAACCGACCCACTGATTGGCTAGTTTGGACAAGCTAGAGCTTAAACAACCCTATTTTGAATCAGCAGGATACCATTTCATAATCAATCCTTAAGATTTTCCTAAAATAAACTAAAATAGAACAAATTTTCAAGCTGTTTTCATTTGGTTTTGACTTTTGACAAAAATTCTGAAACAAGATTGTCAAAATTTCCTAAATTTAATTTAAAGAAAATCTTAGTTTAGGAATGATTGTGAAACTGGGGTCAAGCTTTGTCCTCTTTAGACTTTCTGCAAAAGTCAATAAAAATTGTAAAACATTTTCCAAGCCTGTTGTATTAAATAACGATAACACAAAGGAAAAAGATCTAAAAGGTTTATTTAAAATCCAGGTGTAAATTGTTTATCCCCATGATGGTGAAAAAATCCACATATACAACTCTTCATGACCTGTTAAGTATAAGTGTATAACAATTGTTATCTACTAGTGACTAACCACAGAATCACCACTTCAGTCCACAACAATGATGGCGACGACGACGTCCACAACATGGTACCATTCAAAACAATGTGTTGTCTATATATATATCCTTGCTGTGCGTGATATTTTCCTACAGATTTACAATTCTACTACATCTGTTTTCATAAGTATACAGCATTCAAAATTCATTTTTAACAGTAAACACATTAAAACTATTTGTTAACTATTGCTAATATTTCATAAAAAAAAAATTAAAATGTATGCCACAATGGTCCAGATAGTAGAAATAACAAATGGTAGACGAAATAATAAACATACACAACCATATAGACTTTAACACTTAATAAATTTGGTATACAGGATAATAAACTTGATAAAAAAAAATTATTTGTAAAAGTCTTTCTCACAAAAGTTTAGCCAAAGTCTCAAATGCATCTTATTGAGAATGGTTTCCCTCACAAAAGTTTAGCCAAAGTCTCAAATGCATTTTATTGAGAATGGTTTTCCTCACAAAAGTTTAGTCAAAAGTCTCAACTGCATTCTATTGAGAATGGTTTCCCTCACAAAAGTTAAGTCAAAGTCTTGACTGCATTTTATTGAGAATGGTTTCCCTCACAAAAGTTTAGTCAAAGTCTCGACTGCAATTTATTGAGAATGATTTCTCTGTTAGTTTGTGTACTTAAATAATTATGCCAAATACTGTTTTGGTAATCTTATTTATATTTTAAAAGAAAAGTTGAAGACCTTTTACTTTTAAGATTTTCTCTCTTTTTTTAAAAAAAGAAAAGAAAAAGAAACTATTAAAAACCTCTATGTATTCAAATCACCCGTACTCACATTCACTCACATAAGCAGACACACACACATCAACTGTGCTTATGAACATTATAATCCTATGTTGTACATTAAACATTTTTTAAAAAAATGAAAAAAGAGTTGCGTTCTTTTGGTACTTTGAAATCCCTCAAAAAATGTTTGTATTAAGTAAACACTGAATTGCACTTCACAATCTCACATTTAAAAACTTATTTGGTTAATGTTTAAATGAAGAAAAAAAATCAAACTGTATGGCAAAATAGAATGGAAAAAAAAAGTCGAAAGCATCTTGAGTTTTTGTTAAAATGGTGTCAATTATCTTTGATTATATTCTATGCTATATTGTGTTTATAATAAAAACATGACAAAAAAAAAAAAAAATCAACATAAAAAATCAACAATGAAACGTTTTAACAATTCACAACTTTGAAAAGAAAAAAAATTTAATGAAAAAAAGTACATATTATTGGAAATAACATGATGTATTAAATACAACATTTGGTAGCAACATAAGGACATCCATGACTAATGATCGTATCTAAGGAGAGTATTCATGTTGTGTATATATATACATGGATGTTATAAAGTTACAATTTTACCAGTTGACAAAAACCTTTCATTTAATGTTTTGATCCCCTACTAAACCTGTTACACAATCCAAATAAAAATGTACTCGGATCATGAATGTGAGGGGAGAGAGAAGTTTGGATAATCCTAAAGTATGGTTGTTAATGAGTTGAACAAACTGATATGCATTATGCGTTTTATTAAAATTGCTTGGAAGGATATAAAATATTCATGTAGATATGAGAGATTGACCAGTATCATATAAATGGAGTACAAAAATGAAAGTTCATGTAAACTGGCAAAAATTGTTCTAGTGATAACACTTTAAAAGAATGATTAAAAGAGATGATCAAGTTTTGACTAAAAAAAATAATGAAATTGTTGAGTACTGTTTTTCTCTATTTCACAAATTAAGTAAGTGGTGCTTGGTTCATTTTTAATTTTTTCTATTCTGCTAAAATGACACGAGATTCTAATTTTTCTGAATATATACATGTATACCTCAAACTGGGTCTGCTGAGGAAAATTCAGCCTGAAATGATATTTGGACTTCTACAAATACGGGGCAGGGCCATCAGTTGCTATAAGGTACACGTTTCCATGTGAAACAATGTCATTTTAGCATCAAATACATCTTATCCCAGGAAGGGTATTTTCCATCGATATAAATTGTCCCGCAGATAAAGTCCCGATATCGTATCAGGTCAATTTACCATAAAAAAGCATGACACAATGCACGACGTGACATTTACACATAATGATATCGATTGGTAGTGCACTGTGAAAACACCTGGTCTTAAATAACTCATATGTATGGTAATAGTTATGTGTATACACATGTTACATATACACAGGATTAGTTAGTCCTATAACTGTTCATATATTTTATATATATAGATATCTTTTAAGATGTGAATAATCCACTCTGAACCAACTCATGTTGATAGCTAGAATTATACCAACACATTCAAAAATGGCTCTCATAGCCAGCTATGTTCACCCTAGAAGGTCAAGTCAATAGACCTAACTGGTTAAAATAATGACATGTGAGGAGTTTGTTCTCAGTAGAGTCCAGCCATGGTCAACCTGCTTGCTTAACAAAGCACTTGTTTTCACACACAAGGCCATGTATGGTAGTTAGCTGGTCATTTTATTTTACTCTAATTATGCTATATAAATACTGAAGAAATAATTTGTGTATAATATGGTATGGACGGACCTGCAGCTTGTACAAGGAAAACTTCAGTATTAAATACAAGTGGAGAGTTAGGGCTATTTCTCTGTCTAGAATTCTTTACTATCAACATAAAATCAATATCAGAGTGGTACGGTATATATATTTTTTTAGCTCCTCTTTGTATACACATCACCTGACACATTTTGGTCGATATACAATTTCAGACGCTTTATGATATGGAATGTAATTATCCCCTTCTTACAATTAACAAGAGAAAAACAATATCATAGAAACAATATAACCATTTCTACATTCTACCATGCCTATATTTTGTAAGTAATCTATACACAAAAGGCTAGAAATCAAGTAATTAAAACCAGTATGGGGTTAAAAATAAAGACACATAAAATGTCGTATTTATTTTCTTAATTTTCTTGAGCTTAATATTGCAATTCATTCAATTCCATTTTAAACTAGAAAGCCGACTGTTAGTGAAAAAAATAAGAAACAAGGAAAATCAACGGCTATTTACAAAGTATAGGTTAAAAATTTGCATCTAGACATACAGGTTAAAAAATACATTCTTATCATACCGATGATAGCTAGGAGGTCAACTGGGATGACAGACCCTGACAAGGGAGGTCACTTCAATGGAACGACAATCCCTGCCAAGATAGTCATCTGAGTAATCAAACCTGCTCCACCTGCACGATCCGAGTATAAAAACTAAACTATCCGAAAACAAAACAACATATTTTCTTATACATTTAAATATACAATCAACAAATTAAAAAAAACTAATGAATGTGGCGACAATTCCAATGTTTGTATAAAGCTGTAATGATCAAAAGACTGATTTTGCATCAATTGGCATTTTAAGTAATGGGTGAAATACAGCCATGTTACACACAGTTCTTTTCTAAGCGACATTTTATCTTATTAACAATATAAATGCCATTTTTGAATTTTTATTATTCCTGTATGCTCTTTTCCATCTTAACATAGATATATAAAAGCAACTGGTTCATTAATATACAAAATTTAATGTTGACACAAAGATAAAAATCAATGCCTTTTAAAAAAAATCAAACACAGTTTTTATAAAAATGTTGCACACTATTGTAATAAAACTTAAAGTCACCTGGACTTTGTATTGGGAAATGACTTGCTATATTTAGATTTTACAATGTCATGTTTTTTTTTCAATTTACACAATTTGAGATATTCATAAATTCCGATTAAAAATTCATATTAATTATTAATTTGTTTCATTAATTACTGAGTTATTAATTACTACCGATAATTACAACTTTCAAAATTTACAAACAAGAAATTGTTAAAATGGTCTTTTTGTACAAGTATGCATTTCACATTCTGTCTCTTCTGATAGTTTCAATGTCAGTTCATTTAATAAACATAAAACAACCTAAGTTCAGCTATCTTAATAATATGTTTCCCGTTCCACGAATCCTCCTGGATTACGACGTATAATTAATTTTCGACACTCGTCATATATGAATATAACTAAACTAAATGGCATAGCAGGGAACCACCATGATGCCCTAAAAATAGAGAAAAAAAACACACTTATTAGCAAACATGTTTTTAGAATCATGTACCCAAGACATTTACTTACAAAATGTGAAAATTTCTTTTTTTTGAAATTGATCAATGCTTATTTTAAAATCTAATTGAAACAATCAATATGAATGAAAAAATTTCTAACTGTCATAAAAGCAAAACTTGATCTTAAAGAACTTTTCTAAAACCTTAGAATCTTAAGAACATATTAGATTTTTAGTATTGCTACAACTCATTTTTGTAGAGATAGATAACTTTAATTAACAGCTGCCAGTATCATTGCTCTTGATTTTGAATTAAGACGTTACGACTGACCTAATTTCATTTTTTTTCCTGATAAAATTCCAGATTAAGAGAACTTTTGAACATTTAAAAACGGAGAAATAATGCAAGGAATTCAAGTTACATACCTGAGATTTTGCATACGAAGTGCCAGATCCAGACCAGGGCAGTAGGTCATGAAACAAGCAAGGGCTGTTTCAAAGAACAAACCGAATGTCATATGATGATTCCTGTTGTAATAAAGACAAAAATTCAAATTAGTACAAAAATAATTTACATGCATTTTCTAGATAAATACCTTATAAAGTCAACCTCATGCTTATTTAGAAAAAAATTGAGACAAGTTACTTACTCCTTTCACACATAATTGCCTTCAATTGAAAATATTTTACAAAGCAGCATCATAGCTAAAATTTAGAGTGAACACAATAAAAAATTGTCAATTGTTCAAGGTATGAACTATGAAGCAACAAATGCTGGCTCCTTAACTAATCCTGAGGTGTATGAGAGAGAGAGAGAGAGAGAGAGAGAGAGAGAGAGAGAGAGAGAGAAAGAAACAAACCAAGATATGGACAGATTTTAAACAATGCTATTGCTATTGATTTTGAACTTACTTCATTCCCTGTTGGAAGAGAGACAATCTTCTGGTCTTACAGATGATCAAATCAGCCCACTGTACAATGACAATGGAGACGAAGAAAGCTGTATGAGTTGTGTATTCCAAGATCTTTCTCTGTGTATAGGTCTGCAAATAAATAAACATCATACATATTTGTTAACATGTGAAATAAAGTTTATCAATAATGGAAAAGAGGTCTACATTGTCTCCCTTTGACCACAAGAGTCCAACTTCCAAAAATTAATACAACTCTATTTTTACCAAGTTATAGATATCAATACTTTCTATTGATATGTTTTGGGTTTTTTTTTGAATAATTTTTACCCACAAACGAGTTTTAATTTAATGCTGTTAATCAAAAATTCTTGTGAAATTTTTTGAAACAAAATATACAGGTTTTAAGACCATTAATTTTGAAGCAAATAAATTGCAAGTAAAAGTCACCATCAGGCCAAGAAAAGCCACAAGTAACTTCTTATATTCTCTTTCTATCTGTTTTTTTTAAAACATTGTTTTCTTACCCATTCTTGACCATAAGAATCCTGGAGATCATTGACAGCTCTGGCATCCCACTGTTCACGGAGACCAAGAAGTCTGGGCATCCAGAATCCATTCTCTCCCATGATAACAAAGTACACAAAGAAACCAGAAGCGGCTTGAATCATACCAATCTGTCCATAGGCCATACTAATCAATCTGTAATAACAATTAACATATAGTAACACATCTTTTTATTACTGATAAACATGTACATTTTTCATTTGAATTTTATTCTTTTCAAAGCATTCACTATTCCAAATCATGGACCGAAAAATGAGCTTTATTAAATAAAGCTCCACCCACTTCCACAATTTGAACAAATCCTAGTTAAAATCTGCAACTTTTATTACTGACATTTTTCTACTATTCTTTATCTGTTTTACAAGATATAATCTCCTAAAATGGATTTAAACTCCCTGGTGTTCTAATCATTCCACCAACTAAAGTTCCAGTACAAACAAGAGACAGATACACATATAAAATATATCGGGCCTTTCACATTTTGTCGCAGCAAGCAATTTAACTTGTTCTATTCTACTATTGTATGTCTATTTCACAAATAAAACCTTCCAAAATGGATTTAAACTCTCAGATGTTCCATATGGCATCTGAAACAGACCCCATACCAACAAGAAATAGATTCACATGTAAAATACCCAACCTTTATAATCTTTACAGAACAGACAAACAAACAAAATCAGAACTTACCTTTCATTTACCAGTTTATCCTTGAGTGGATCACGAGGACGACGTTTCATGATGTCACTTTCTGGTCCTTCGTAAGCGAGGGAGATAGCCGGTACCATGTCAGTTCCCAGATCAATACACAAAATAGTAATGGTTCCCAGTGGTAGAGGAATGTCCAGCAAGATGAAGAACAAGAATGGAGAGATTTCAGGAATGTTTGAGGTCAATGTGTAAGCAATTGATTTCTTCAAGTTGTCAAAGATCAATCTTCCTGTTAATTAAAACAAAAATAAACACAACATTGATTAATACATTGTAATATGGACAAACAAAAGAATAACATGTATATTATCAATAATATTTTTTGTGTTATTGAATCTATTCACATCCAAATCTGCTCATAAACTATTTGCCCATCTAGCTTAAACATGTATATTTTTCTTTTCCTATGTCCATTTTATTCGAGTGGCTAAATAAAAGTTGTAAAATAGATATCCAGTTAATTGGGAAATTTTTTTTAAGGCTTTGTATATCAAATCCATCAAAAGAGAGCTCCCATTCGACAGAACCACAACTCATTTCCAAATGCCGAATGCTAGGCACTTCCCACTTTCAAGTCTTGGGTCATACCTGGTTGAGGTTCGAACTCATAACCTCCTACATACCTGGAGCGAGCACTGAACTGAGCTACTGCAGTGGAAGAGAAAGAGAGATAGATGGCACAAGCTCTTCTGCAGGTGAGCCAAAAACACATTTTAATGTAATACATAATAACTTACCTTCTTCTACACCTGTGACAATGGAGGCAAAGTTGTCATCCAGCAAGATCATGTCAGCAGCTTGTTTACTTACATCACTACCAGCTATACCCATAGCAACACCTGAAACACAGAATACATGTATATAAAGACCATGAGCTAAATGTACTTACATAAATTAGTATACCACCACATTAGGCATTACAAGAAATTATCCAGGATTCAACATTAACCTATATCCGATAAACAAAGTCTGGTAAAATCGGGCCCGTTACTGTGAAAATTTTGTTACATAGCCCGATTGGTCTTTTAACTGCCTGGGATAAATTGCACTGGTACTGTTTTATGGGCTAGTGGAATTAAAGTCAGGGCTAGTAAAATTCTAAGAAGCCTCACTGGTCTGGTCTTGAAAAAAAAAAGTGTTGAACCCTGATATCGTTCAGTTTTATATCTAAGCCAACTTACAGCAATTTTTGACATGTTTTTGAATAAGAATCACACAGTTTCAAATGTATATAAATAAAATATCACTTAATGGGTAAATTTTATGTTTGTACTCCAGAATCCTCCACTATGCTAAAACTAACAGCCTGCTTTATTTGTTTTGAAATTCTGAATAAAGAATGGCTTTTCCCCCTTTTTCTTTCAACCTACCAATATCAGCTTTCTTAAGAGCAGGAGAGTCGTTGACACCATCACCAGTTACGGCTACAATTTGTCCTTGACGCTGGCAACCTTCAACAATAATCAGTTTCTGTTGTGGGGAAGTTCTAGCAAATACTATTTCACTGTGGTTGGTCAGAATTTCATCAATCTGTGCTGGGGTCATGTCTCTCAAGTCTGAACCGTGAATAACTGCAGCCTTGGCATCTCTGAAAAATAAAAATAATTTGTAATATTGCCTAATGTTTCATTTAATTATATCATCTTACACACATGTTGAATATAACGGAGAAATATTTGTTATTATTTAAACAAATAAAGAAATATTTGTTATTATTTAAACAAAAAAAGAAGTATTTGTTATTATATAAACAATTAAAATTCAGTAGTAAATATGTCATTTTATCTCTGAATGAACAGATTTGCTATTTTTAAAATAAATTCCAGAGTTCATTTTTGAAGGGGCCCTAGACCCCTTTTTTCCCAAATGGCACCATTGTTTAATCCTTAACGGACCATATTTAACATAGAAATATTAATATAATCATGCTTTAGACAAAAATTTTTGAAAATGGCTTTCCAAAAAATCAAAGATTGAACACAGAGTAATTGTATGCAAGAGATAGCATAGCAGTAGTACCATACCTTGGATCAACTTCTTCTACTGGCATGTTCAGTCTGGCGCTGATGTCTTCAACAGTTTCACTTCCTTCGGAGATGATACCTACACCTTTAGCAATAGCCTTGGCTGTGATTGGATGATCACCAGTAACCATGACAACCTAATAAATACAAATATTTATGATTAAATTTATGAACTCAATTTAGTCAAAATTTAATATTTTATAACATTTCAGATATACTGTGAAATTAATATTAAAATTATCGAAAATGAATAAAATTTAATCACACTAAAAGCACATGGTTATAAAACTATCATTTTCATAATGACAAGTTGGTAAGTATTGATTTTTTTTTTAAATTTTTGTTAATCACTGATTAAAACTAATCCAGTTTCGAACAACTGGGTCATATTAAATAGCATACCTGCCTAGTAAATAGACCATTTCACCAAATTACAAAATATTTAATGTTGATGCTCACCCTCAAAACATAGAGTACACATATCATCTCTTTTGAAATACAATCAAACCTGTCTATAAAGCCACCCAAGGGAACCAGTAAAAGTGACCTTTACAGGCAGGTGGTCTTAATATACAGGTTCAAGTAACATGAATAAAGAACAATTGGGATACAATTTTACTGGCCTTTATAAGCAAGTGGTCCTTATATAGAGGTGGTCTTTAAGACAGGTTGGACTGTAAATAAAGAAATTCAATATCCTGATATCTGAAGTCTGATATTTGACCTACCTTGATACCAGCACTTCTGCATTTTCCTACAGCATCTGGTACGGCGGCTCTGGGTGGATCAATCATAGACATTAGACCAACGAATCGTAGACCAGTCAATGGAAAGTTGGGATCATCCGAGTCAAATTCATATCCTGGTGGGAACTGATCAACGGGTAAGAAGAAATCACAGAATCCTGAAAGGAGATAAAGAATGAAAGTAAAATTTTGTGTGTTTAACAAACAAGTACACAGAGATATATCAACCTTGATTACAAGACAGAGCCAGTTGTATGGAGTTTTATGTCTCGAGTCAAGATAATTTCACTTTTATCACAAAAGTTCAGTTCTTGGATATTACCCTCTTTTATAATTGGTTTCCATGTCAGTTTCCAGCAATTCCAATACAATGATATCAAACTAATACTTTTTTAAATAATTGATTTCAACCATTTTTGAATTTTATCCAGTGTGGCCCTAATTTAAGTTGTGTAAACTTTGAAACCAAGCACATTTTTATTTCAGTTAAAATGTGTCTACAAACCTTTGGTCTATAATTTCATTAATTTTCATAATGTTTTGTAACCAAGTTTAGATGTATGAAACTTAATCATGAACAAAGTTGTTATTAATAAAAAACTAACCAAGTACTCTCTCTCCAAGACCTCCCAATTCCAAGTAAGCGGTGTTGAAAGCATCTCTGAAGGTATCGTCCATGGGCAAATCCTTTCCATTCACTAAAATACTTGAGCAGCGGTCAAGAATTCTTTCTGGAGCGCCTTTCATTACCAGCAAGTAACGTGGATCATCAGGTTGATCAGTTTCGTGGATGGATACCTGGTATAGACAAGTAAATAATGTTTTTGTGAATTGCAAAGCATAGATAGTGAATTCATAATACAGAAGAAGTATTAAAAATAAGGGCTTAATTTTCTGTTACAGTACATTCATGCCTGCAGATCATTATGGTGGATTGAATGTTGCTTAACGTCGCATCAGCAATTTTTAAGCTATTCCCGATGAGACCTATTTTATTAAACGCTATGGATTTATTCTAGGAACTATTTTTGTGTATGCAAGTGAAGTGCGAGTGTGTTGTATGGTCTGCCTTGTACTAGCGCACACTCGGGGCATCTTTAACATGCTAGCTCACAGAGTCAGTACGCTGCAGACAAGCGTACCACTCCCCCAGTCCCTTAGACTGATAACAGGTGAATTAGTAAGGGCCAACAGCAAGGAAAAATCAGTTTCCCACATAAGTTCCGAGTTGGACTAGAACTCACAGCGGTGAGAGACCCTGGATTTGAAGGTTGACGTCTTATCCATTAGGCCACTGTGGCCTTGCAGAACATTATGGTCCATCAGACTTTTTGTTAAAATACTTTTACAAATAACTTTTAACATTAAATGCAGACCCTGATATTGTGGAAAAGATATTAAGCTAATTTTTAAGCCAGCTAAAACCTGTTATTTCCTATATTTTTGGCTGCATACAAGTAGATAAATCTGCAAAGATATACATGTATTTAAAACAATAAAGATTTGTATTTGTTACAGATTTAAATTTCTTGTTGTTTAACATTCACTAGTTATTTTTTTCTGGTAAATTTCCTTATGAGACGTTTTAAAAAGTTTTATAGATTTTTTTTTTTTTTTTTTTGCATTTTTTGGAACTTACCTGGTATTTGTTGCTGGAATTGAAGGGAATTTCACAGATCTTTTTGTTTCCCCTACGGAATTTGGACACATTTCCAGTAGACAATTCAACACATTTCAACAAAGCAGATTCTGAAGCATCACCAGCGCATTCCCTGAAAAAAGCATAAACAAAGTATGTAAAATATTGATTACTTCTGAGAGGAAAAAAATCTTTTAGACATCTCAAATACAAAGCATACAGAAAGAGAACAGAGATTTGCAAACATCAAATCTATCAATATTTTGTTATTTTAGCACATATATTAATACACGATTCATTACATCTGGACCGATTATTAGGGACTATTAGTATATATCAAAAGTTCAGTCAACCAATAATCATGGGCTTTTTTTTTTTCTTTTTTTTTTCAAAAAAATTGTTAAATTAAATTAATTTATTTTTTTTTTTTTTTTTTTTACCTTTTAAGTACTGGTACATTTTCTTGTCCAGCTTTGAATTCAGCACGGTTACACAACATAGCAATTCTGGACAAGGCCAACCATGTAACATCACTATTTCCATACTTGGCGTCTGAAATAAAAAAAAAAGACACATGTGAAACAAACTGACGTATCACCGACCACGCAGGATTCGCGCTGGGCATTGCAAATGTCGCCAATTGTAATTTTTCTTTTACTGGTGACAAAAATCAACATTTAGCCATTTTTTTTTGGCAACAGTGATTCAAAGTCCACCGGTATCTTGGTCACCTGTAATTAACAGGTGATAACACATTAAAGCCAGTGGCGGATCGGCGAGTGTCACTGAATAAACAAGTAATTCAATTCTGGTGTTAAATACTATGAATTGATCGAGATCATTGTCTAAGGTGTGAATGTTAGACCATCTAAATATCAGCAGGTAAATCTGTAATATCGGGAGCGTGTCGATACTACCCGTGGATATACCCAGATGCGTTTCCGATTTTGTTAGACAAAATAAACACCGATGGACACAGAATTATTGTAAAATCAAAAAAAAAAAAAAAAAAAAAAAAAAAAAAAAAATAAAAAAATAAAAAAAAAAATATATATATATATATAATAAAAACAACCCTTTGTGTTGTTTATTTCATAATTAAAATGACAGGTTTGGATGAAACTCACTGCTATCAACAGAATTACTCATTATGGATGGTTCAAACAAAAATATTGCAAAACCTTATTCATTGAAGAATATTTAAATAGTGCAAAAATTCCTTAAATAAAAACATCTCAATTTCCGACACTATTCTGTTTAAATATTTTCATTATTATTTTTAATATGTTGCCATTTGAGAATTCATATTAAAACTTGAACTCATTCCATAAATGTTTTTCACCATCAAGAATAGATTATTCAACTTACTGGATTGATCATCACTAGTGTCAGCTTCAACAATCTGTCCATCAAACCACATATGAGCTACTGTCATTCTGTTCTGTGTCAAGGTACCGGTCTTATCAGAACAGATGGTGGATGTGGAACCCAATGTTTCTACAGCTTCCAAGTTCTTAACCAAACAGTTCTTACTGGCCATACGTTTGGCAGTCAAAGTCAAACATACCTGTAATGAGAAAAGAATATTTAAATGATACATAAAATTAGAACTGTAAAAGACAAAAACCGACAAAAGATGTCACTGAGCCCCGCTTTCACAATACTTCCTAACTTTACTAAATGCTACGGTTCTCAATTCTGGTAACCAAAATCATTACTGGCTAATAATTCATCTGAAATTCTTTTACATGAACTATATTACATGTATTTTAAAAAATTTGGGAATTTGGTCACTAATGAATTTAAAGTTGAGTAAACCTGGTACATGTCGGAATATATTTTGTTGTACTACAAATATATGTTTTCTACAAAGCTAGACTACGTCTGCAATAAGCTGAATGTCGAAATTGAACGTAACTTCTAAATTATTGTCAGAATCACCATGTTTGCGACAGTTAATTCGACAAGTTTTTTTTTCATAGAAAAATCCAAAGCAAACTGAATAAAGTTCCAAACTTTGGAAAACAAAACAATTAAGCAAAGCAACTTACAGTTACAGTAGCCAACAATCCTTCAGGTACATTAGCGACAATGATACCAATCAAGAAGATGACAGCATCCAACCAGAAGTATCCAAGAATGAAGGCGATGATGAAGAAAGATACTCCCAAAAAGACAGCTACACCAGTAATGATGTGGATAAAATGAGCAATTTCCTTGGCAATTGGTGTGTCTCCTACTTCCAAACCAGAGGCAAGATTGGCGATACGACCCATGACAGTTCTGTCTCCAGTTTTAACCACAATACCTCTGCAAGTACCTGTGAATTTTTTTTTTATTAAATTAAAAAATTAATAACAATTAACACTAGAAATCACAGTAAACAATTTCTATTTTAATATGAGTAATCAGTTAAATTTTACCTTCAGATATTTATTTAAACATCAAAGTCTGTGACACAAAGATTAATATTTTCTTTTAGTTATCTTTGCAAGTACTGTACGTCAGTTTTTTTTTACCAAGTTTTAACATTTCATATAAAACTGTTCTGTTTATCCATTTGCTTATACCTCTTATTCATAATCAAAACTCACTTGAATCAAAACAATATACTAGGTTATTTCATAGCTTGATAGCATTACTTTTTGCCTTACATAAAATGGTAGTGGCATAGCAGACACGTGCCTGTCAATGTCATTGTTATGTTACTAAATAAGGATAAAGTTTATTTTTTCCAAGAGAGACATGCAATCTTCAGCTTCTCTTTTTAAAAATGTAAATATTTCTGTAAATTAAACAATATTACCTTCAACAGCATTTGTGGAGAAGAAACATAGATTCCTGGTTTCAAGGGGATTTTCATTTGTAAAGTCGGCTGTTCTGATCTGTGGTTCTGATTCTCCAGTAAGTGATGAGTTGTCAACCTAGAATAATATCATAACACATCAGATAAGTGAGATTACAGTTAATATCTGAAGGTAGTTGGTTGAATGTTGTTTAACGTAGCATCAGCAATTTTTCAGCTATTTGCGATGAGAACTATTTTTTTAATCTCTATGGATTAATCTATGATCAAATTCTGTGTATGCATGTGAAGTGTCAGTGTGTTTTATGGTCTGCCTTGTACTGGTGCGCACTCAGGGTGACTTTAAGGTGCAGCTAACAGAGTCAGTATGCCGCAGACAAGAATATCACTCCCCCAGTCCATATATGTATAGGTATAAAACATTCTATACTTAAATTTTCTAAATAAAATACCTTTAAAATTTAAAACTTTTGAAATATAAGTCGAAAACCACCCCCTACTCTACTGAAATGCATATACCTTAAATCCATGAGCTGTAATAACTCTGACGTCAGCCGGAACCCGATCACCAAACTTAACATCGACAATGTCACCAACAACTAATTCTTCAGATTTGATGCTATGTGGGGCGCCATTACGTATCACAAGAGCAATCTAAAGAAAATATAACACATTTTAACCTCTTTATAATATTTAAAATTGTTTTGTTAATCTAAATTATAACATGACAGCCTCAGAATAAAGATAGAGAAAAAACAGTTCCTAATGTTCACTCAAACCCAGTGATTTTGTTACATTTTTAAAAAAGTACCTTCTGCCTTTAAAATTGGGAAAATGTGGTGTTCTGAAATATAGCCACTTCATTATGTCCTGGGAATTTATGTGGTGTACATTACCCCCAGAAAATAAGCAAAATAAAATGTGCATCTTGTTTTTTTTAATACTTCAAAGTTAAGAGAATTACTCTGGACAAAAAGTGTCTGGATGAATCAAAGTTCAAATTTAATATCCCCTCTAACTTTGAAAGGTCTTGGAAAAAATAAGTCATATACTTGTCTTACCTGAGGTACCATGTTTTTAAAGGAATCCATAATCTTGGAACTTTTAGCTTCTTGATAATATGAGAAACACCCAGTTACTATGACTACAGCTGACAATACAATACCCAAATATAACTGAAATAAAAACATATTAGTCAGTCATAAAAATCTGGCTTAACTTCAATAAAACCAACAATATATTCACCGTGATTTATGTGCACTTAAAATTATTTGAAAATGACTTTTTAACTATGTCTATAAACAGCAATATAGAATCATATTTAAGAAACCAAATTTTAAATCTGAAAAAAAAAAAAATGTGACAGTTTCAAATTACAAAGAGAGAAGTAAATCACTTATCAAACCGGTACAAGGATGAAGATTAGCAGGGCCCAGTAGCCAAGGCTACTAAAATTCAGTCTGGGCCCCTCAATGTTTGTGTAAACACACATAAGCTATTTATTACTGTTAAACATTCTTTAATAAAGTGAGCTGAGCCCCTAACTTAAAACAGTTAGGCTTCATCCCTGCCGCTATAATACTGCGATGGAGCTGAGATACTGAAGTCTAGTTGGTCTTAAGACTGTTCAGTCCAATATGTAATTTCCAGTTATCTCCCTTTCATCATCCTCTTTCACTTAAAACCAGATTTTAATAATGAAAACAATTCAGGCAACTGCAAAGATGAAGCTGGATTTTTTTCGATATAAGTTGGAAAAACACAACATTTAGAGATATAAACTAATGAGAACTTGTCTCATAAATAACTAGGCGCTTTTTACTTTTATCTATATCGGTCAATCTTACAACAATTTTCAATGAACATGCACAACTGTCCTTCAAAACCAGCTTTGTCTCTTTTGTACTATAGTACACCGTAGTTTCAATAAAGTTGCCCCCTACTTGTTTGGATTTGGATTCAGTTTGTCGCCTACTTGCACCAAGTTTACATTTTGTAAATACATTTCACTCCATACTTGCTGCCTACTTTAGGAAATTTGTCCTCCACTTTCATATTTACTGAAAAGACCGAGTCGGTTTATATTATTGTTGCCAAGACAACTTACATTATCTCCTGGTGGATCCTCGTACGCCGAAGCTTGAATAGAATAGGCTACAAAACACAGTACAGCACCTATCCACAGAAGACAGGCAAAACCTCCAAACATCTGCTTGGCAAACTTAATCCACTCTGGGGTTGTAGGCGGCGGTGTTAGTTCATTGGGACCATCTCTTAATAAAACCTGGTGGGCTCTTTCTTCACTTAAACCCTAAAATGAAAAGAAAGATAAGAATTTTTTCAAAAGAAATCCTATTTCACTTACCTTGAGATATAATGATCACATACATAATGGTTACTCTTACAGGATACCCTTATAATCAGTAATATGAATGGCCATAATGGGTTTTGCATGAATGCTGTACTACTGCATTCCTGTCCTACCCATAAGATAAACAAATGTCACATCCCGTTTATTACCGGGGTTTGGGGTCAAATTATTGTTGTTCAATGCACTTTTGAGAAAATGTGTAGTAAATTTACTGTTCTTCTTGATTTATTTAAAATTTGTAAAAATACTGATGTTGTACTTTTCACAAACACACACACATTTATATATATAAACCTACAGAATTTGGATCTGTTCCTAGACGTTCGTATAATTCTTCAATTGGAACTTTATGTTCGTCCATTTCCAATTCTTGTTTGAGTTCATCAAGATTTTCCTTCTTCTTCTTCTTTTTGCTCTTTTTGACCTTGGGGTCATCTCCACCTGGTGCCGTAGCATATCTGTAACTATCGGCACGGCCCTGATATAAAAGACAACAGATTAAAGTACGAGTAGGATTGGGTTCAACTTTATAAAAATGAAAAAATAAAATTTACAAAAATGTATGCATTTACATGGAAAAATCTAAAATGTGTATCACAAGGTATCAATTTATAACCAAGTAGCTTAGTGTTAATTTTTTTTTCAATTTGCTTACTATTTATATTTTTTCATATGAAAAATCATGTGGAATTTATGTGAAATTCAAATGACCTTCATGTGAAAATCATATGAAACTTGGCTGTGTATCATATCTATTTCAATACAGTTGTATCAATAAAGCCAGCAAGGCGCTACTCTTTTTGAATTTAGATTAAGTTTGCTGTGTTGTGTGTACTTTCAGAGTTAACATTTTCTGAATACATTTTGCAGTGCAAATTTCTTCATACTTGCTGAAAAATTTGTTCTCTTCTTGAAAATTTTCTGGAAGGGATGATCAGTATAATTATTGTTGAAAAGATTAATTCCTAAAAACTAGTTTAGTTTATAGGCACAAAATGTGTTAACAACGTACAGCTCCAGAATTTTTTTTGGGGGGAAAACAAACAAAAACAAATTTGTTCAGTTTACTTTTCATTTTAGTCAATTTAAATGTTCAAATGAACATTGACTGAAATTATCAGAGAAATTAAATTGCACATTTCATGAATAAATGTTAAAATAATCCAGACCACTGTCATTGTGATTTCCCTCCACAAGCAGTGATTTCCCTAAAATTTATAGCAGAAGGCAGATAGACTTATCCAACAGGCCAGTCATCATGGGAAACGCCTAGGTCAAAATGATTTTCCTGTCTTCTAAAGGCATTTTTTTAAATTCTAACTGGCAAGTTTGGAGTATTAAGCGATCAAATCTGCCTGTTGTCGGCTCTTAAGAAAAAACACTGCACAAGTTGAGAAAAGTCAATAAACCAACCATCACAATGTTGCTCAATGTTTATTCAGGTAAGCTGTATTGGACAATGCTGTCACAATTCTACACAAAGGCAGGTACTTAAGTACATAATATTACGCAATCAACAATAACAGAATGAAGCAATATTAAACATTTCCTTAAAAAAAAATTTTCTCTCTCTCAAGATTTGATCACAATCAATTGATAAATTTAATTTTAAAAGAAAATCTATAGATCTACTGTAATTTGAAATTTTCAATGTTGATGTAAAATTTAATCACTTCTTTGTAATAAAAAAAAAGAAAACAAGTTATAACTTATTGTTAATTTTTTGTGGAGTAAGAATTCCATTTAATTTCCATTATTCTTTTTTTTTAAATTATTTCTAATTAAATTATTTTTCAAAGAACTGTTTCAGACAAACAACTCCAGAGCCTAACGTTATTCAGTTATTATTTTGTCAAACTTTAGAATAAAAACCAATTTAATTTTTGTGGAGGGTGAAAATAGATATAAAAGTTATTTGTGGACTGTCCTTTAATCAGATCAAATTAATGACTAATTTAATTTGAAATATTTATGATGTTCCATGCTTCATTTGTAATGGAAAGTTATTTCATGTGGGATGCAATGTCACCATTTTTGTCAGTGTTTTAATTATTTTTTTTTATTAAAGATTTCCAGTGAATAGTTAAAGATTTGGTAGAATACCTTTTTATACAAAATATTTATCTAAGCATTTTCCTTCCCATAATCTTACACAAACAGGTGGATGAAGATATAAGTGTCCAAAAAATTAATCCTGTTATTAATGTTGCTCAATGTTTGTTCAGGTAAGCCCTATTGGGCAATGCCTTCACAATTCTACACAAAGACATCAATGACACAAGGGGTACTTAATTACGCAATATTACGTAATCATCAGAGTTAAGACTGCGTCGTTATCAACACCCTTAGGCGACCTTATTGTCTATACCTGTGTCTATGTCCCGGAGGGTCCACTAAAAATAAATCATGACCTCCAACGCCTGACCTTTAACTAACGTGAAACAGTTTCATCCCAAGAACAAAAACTTGGACGCCGATCAATAAAATCTTTAATAAAATGATCAAAAACTGTGCAAAAGATATTCCTTTTTTCAAAATACATTTTTTCTAGTTTTAAAAACCGGTAAAAGGGTAGCCGGCTACTGCATCAGTCCTGCTAATGAATATTCATCCGTTCGTAATGGTATTGCGAAACAAAAATTGGTCAATTTCCATCCATCGATTGGGAAAATTTTTCGAAAATTATTTAAAACGAACAATTAAGACAAAACTTCCAAAGACAACTATAAGAAATATTATTAATTAGGGCTAAAACACCGCAATCAAAAAATATTCCTAGAGATTTTCCACTATTTCCATGTTCGACTCTGCAAAGGTCATACACGGCGCTCATGTTTAGAAGCATTTACAAATCAAAAACACAAAATAATAAAATTAAAATGCAAAATAACCTTAGCAATTTCAACGGACAACACTGAGTACAAAAATGCTGGACACAACTCGAATAAACTTGCATTTTTCAGATAACTTACCTGTTGGCTGGCTTTCACCTTGGTCGACGCCATCTCTGTCGGACAGTCACTTGCGCAGTTGATGGTAATTTGTCCAATCGAATTACATAAAATGTAATGACGTCACTGAAGATTAATAAAATAAATATTTTTTGTTATTTTATTTAAGGAATCGACGAGAAATAAACTTTATACATGAAGAATGTTTTATAAAATCAAACAATTATATATTCCTAATTTTAATCAAAGAGATATAGGAAATTATTGAAATACTGACGGAAAAATGTAATCACGTGACCTACTTCACGGAAATAGCCGAACTCTGGTGAGTTTATGAATAACTCTGAAAATATTTCTAACGTACAAGAATGGAATATTACTAATGTTTTAAAAATACATGACAAATTGTCGGATGTGGATTTAAAAACATAAAAACAAACCACGAAAATAAATAAAAACAAGATATCATTAGACACTGAATAGTGTGTTATATTTATTAAACGAACATTATATGAAACTTGAATGCTGATGGATTCTGCCCAGAACGGAATTTTCATGTAAAAAATGTATTTTATTTAAAAAGTTCCGCGTTTTATTGGCAGGTTTCTAGTTGTTACAAACAAGGTTTGACTAAATTTGGATGATGCTGCACGTTTAATTTTTTCCGCCCTGCATGTACAACCGTCAGACCGTGGCATCATGGATATATCTTATTTTAATTTTTTAATTTGTTATTTTTAATGAATTATCATTAACAGAGACATATATAGCCGTTTATGTGCCTCTGTTATTAGGCCTACATTTTTATTATCGTATCTAAAAAAAAGCACAAAGGAAAGATTCAAAATACAAGTCCGTAAATAACGAATGGGTATAAACAAGACATTGACTATACAGGACCTATCAAGATGTCATAATAGTAGGTCTCTATTAATCAGCCCTCAAAGTGGGCTTCAAAAGTCTTGAAGTGGCCATCTGGCCAGTAAATTAAAATTCCAAGTGGCCAAGTAGCCTTTTCTTCCAAATGAAGGGAAATTAAGGCATCTTTTAGGTAAGGAGAACAAAACTGACTTACAATCACTTGCATACATCAGTGTTATTAATAACAATAATGATGTAAAGTGTCCATTATATTGCCTGAAATGGCATCATTATCATAAAAATATTGTAACACAGAAATAATATATGTTCTTTAGTCACAAAAGTTTAAATTTAAAGTGGACAAAGAGGCCACCATTTACAAATTTTAGGTCGCCAGGCACAATTCCAGGTCGATTTGGCCACCATTTTAGTAGAAAAAATAAGGGCGGTTAAGTAGTGAATCAGTGGCTTACATTCAGACTCATCACCAGACTCTAGAGAGTCTCAAGTAAGGCTTAAACCCACAACCCTTGGCTTTTTAATACTCGTTCATGCACGCATAATAACTCTTTATGTCAGCATAGCTTCGATTTCTGACTGGCTTGCTAGTGTCCGTAAAATAGGGGTTAACCAAACAATCTTTCTGAATATTCAGGTTTAATGGAGTTGTTAGGATTGTCTCTCCCCACCCCACCCCACCCCCACCCCCAAAAAATGTAAAAAATTAAAAAAAAATTAATATAGATATATATATATAATTGTCAATACAGGGTATAGAGTGTTGTAAAAGAAGTCAAATATGGACGAGGGATGTTAAGATTCTGGTACATGTATGTGTACTGGGCAACAGTCAATGGCGGTTTCGGGTACTTGTAATGAGTAAAACCGAGGGATGTTAAGATTCTGGTACATGTATGTGTACTGGGCAACAGTCAATGGCGATTTCGGGTACTTGTAATGAGTAAAACCGAGGGATATTAAGATTCTGGTACATGTATGTGTACTGGGCAACAGTCAATGGCGATTTCGGGTACTTGTACTGAGTAAAACCGAGGGATGTTAAGATTCTGGTACATGTATGTGTACTGGGCAACAGTCATTGGCGATTTCGGGTACTTGTACTGAGTAAAACCGAGGGATGTTAAGATTCTGGTACATGTATGTGTACTGGGCAACAGTCAATGGCGATTTCGGGTACTTGTAATGAGTAAAACCGAGGGATATTAAGATTCTGGTACATGTATGTGTACTGGGCAACAGTCAATGGCGATTTCGGGTACTTGTAATGAGTAAAACCCAACTTTGTAACTGGTACTGGTAACACTGTTACTGGACAGTGGTACGTGCACATACAGTAACAGACTGGTTAATGGTAGTTTCTGGCATGTGAATTGAGTGACATTTCACGATACTCAATGAATAACAGTGTTAGTGGTGACACAGTTCCTCGTACGTGTACTGGGTAACAGTCCACGATACTCACTGGGTAACAGTGTTACTGGTGACACAGTTCCTCGGACGTGTCTGACACGTGAACAGGGTAACATTCCACGGTACTCAATGGGTAACAGTGTTAGTGGTGACACAGTTCCTCGGACGTGTCTGACACGTGAACAGGGTAACATTCCACGGTACTTACTGGGTAACAGTGTTACTGTGACACAGTTCCTCGGACGTGTCTGAAACGTGAACAGGGTAACATTCCACGGTACTCAATGGGTAACAGTGTTAGTGGTGACACAGTTCCTCGGACGTGTCTGACACGTGAACAGGGTAACATTCCACGGTACTCACTGGGTAACAGTGTTACTGTGACACAGTTCCTCGGACGTGTCTGACACGTGAACAGGGTAACATTCCACGGTACTTACTGGGTAACAGTGTTACTGTGACACAGTTCCTCGGACGTGTCTGAAACGTGAACAGGGTAACATTCCACGGTACTTACTGGGTAACAGTGTTACTGTGACACAGTTCCTCGGACGTGTCTGACACATGAACAGGGTAACATTCCACGGTACTCAATGGGTAACAGTGTTAGTGGTGACACAGTTCCTCGGACGTGTCTGAAACGTGAACAGGTAACATTCCAAGGTACTTACTGGGTAACAGTGTTACTGGTGACACAGTTCCTCGTACGTGTCTGACACGTGAACAGGGTAACATTCCACGGTACTCAATGGGTAACAGTGTTAGTGGTGACACAGTTCCGACAGTTCTGACACATGTACTGGTTATATGGTATGTACTGGGTAACAGTCACTGGTACATTTTCTGACACATGTACTGGGTAACAACATCTGGTATGTACTGGGTAACAGTCACTGGTGCATTTTCTGACACATGTACTGGGTAACAAAATATCGTATGTACTGGGTAACAGTCAGAGGTACATTTTCTGACACATGTACTGGGTAACAACATATGGTATGTACTGGGTAAAAGCATATGGTATGTACTGGGTAACAGTCAGAGGTACATTTTCTGACACATGTACTGGGTAACAAAATATGGTATGTACTGTATAACAGTCACTGGTAGATTTTCTGATACATGTACTGGGTAACAAAATATGGTATGTACTGGGTAACAACATATTGTATGTACTGGGTAATTTTCAATCAATGACACGTTCATAGGGTAACAGTCTATGGGTTTTGGTTACAGTTTATAGTTTTTACTGGATTACAGTAAAAATACCACAGTTCTGTATTCAGTTAATTTCCAACACTCCATAAATGGAAATTAACAAAACTAGACATAAAGAAGCTAAAAACATTCCAGAACAGATGCTTAAGAAGAATAATGAAGATATTTTGGTCGAATAAAATAACAAATGAAGACCGAAGAGAAAGAACGCAAACAACATCAGTAGAAAACACAATAAAATCAAGGCGATGGAGATATTAAGTGCATATATTAAGGAAAGGAAACAATGAAAATGAAAAAAATGCATTGGCCTTGGCTCCAGAAGGAAAAAGAAAGAGAGGACGACAAAGAGAGACCTGGAGAAGAACAACAGAGAAAGTGTTGGCCAAGTTGGAGAACGGCAGAGAACGATGCCTCTAATAGGACGAAGTGGAGAGATCTGTGCCTCGCATTATGCTCCACTAGGAGTGGAGGATAGATAGGTAGGTAGGTAGGTAGGTAGGTATGTCTGTATGTATGTATTCAGTAGTAAGGCTTTGCATTAGCGTCTACTAATAGTAAAACTCGTTCTTTACCTAGTGTTTTTGTACAGACATTTTTATGGTACGATAAACTAAGGTTCAGGTTGTACTGAAGAACACCGTCAAGGAGTTATAAAAATTGTCCTATATTTAAATGTTTCTAAAATAAGATACAATGTACAGGTGATTTATTATATAGTTTATGAATGCATAAATACTCATTTGCCTCT
The DNA here is from genome assembly GCA_021292105.1 of Anadara kagoshimensis. NCBI lineage: Eukaryota > Metazoa > Mollusca > Bivalvia > Arcoida > Arcidae > Anadara > Anadara kagoshimensis. Next base: position 27,526,932 of record CM037866.1, read on the forward strand.
TAAAGTGGTGTAAAAATGTACAGTATGCCGGATACCGTCACTTTATAGCCGCTACATACAGTTTCTGGAGTCGGTTATATCGGGGCGTTACCAGCTATTGGCGAAATTATATACATGAATATCGTTACTACATAGCCGCTATATATAGTTTCTGGAGTCGCTTATATCGGGGCGTTACCAGCTATTGGCGAAATTATATACATGGATACCGTCACTATATAGCCGCTATATACAATTTCTGGAGTAACTTATATCGGGGCGTTACCGGTTATTGGCGAAATTACATACATGGATACGTCACTATATAGCCGCTATATATACAGTTTGTGAAACCGCTTATATGGAGGCATCACCAGCTACAAATGAAATTACTGACATGGAGACAGAGTTTCCTTTTCGCTTATATCGAGGCGTAATTAACTATTGATGAAATTACATACATGGATACCAATTTAAGGCATTTAACAAAATAAACCGTGAGGATTATTTTCGAGTCCAAAGGTCATCTCGGAACTTTAAGGAATAATTAAATCTGGACCCGATGGAAACGGTTTATAGGTTTGTCAAGGACCATCTTTAGAGGCCGCGGTGACCTACTGGATAAGACGTCAGTCTACAAATCCAGGGTCTCTTAGTCTTACCACTGTGAGTTCGAGTCTCTCTCAGACCACATGTGGGAATGTGAATTTTCTTTGCCGTTAGCCTTTACTGGTCCACCTGGTATCAGTAAATTGGACTGGGGGAGTGGTACGCTTGTCTGCGGCGTACTGACTCTGTGAGCTAGCACGTTAAAGTCGCCCTGAGTGCGCGCCAGTACAAGGCAGACGCACCTTGGTTTACGGATGGTTGTAAAACGAGGACCTGATATGTAGTGGCTTTCTGTGGCCATTCACTATGTCTATTTCCTTTTGAATTTGCAATGTTCGATTCAGATCCGAATTGGTGTCATCCTGGCCCAGGTTTCGGAAAAACATTGGACCAACACTAGTAGTGACACAACTAGATGCGTTTCATTTAAATATCAGTTAAAGAAAATATATACTATTAATGAGATAGAGATAGAACTGCATTCATTCAAAACACGCTAGAACTAAAAATATGAACAATGTTTGCTTCTCATACAGCATTCTGTGGGACAAAATTATTAGGGGGGGGGCAATGTAGCAAAAGACCCTCTTTAACGCTAATATTTTCGGTAAACTATTCAGATGCAGACAAAGGCGAGCACGTAAAGTAAAACATTTTGTGGGACAGAATTATTGGGGGGGGGGCGATGTAGCAAAGGACACTCTTCAACGCTGAATTTTCAGTAAACTATTCAGACAGACGTGGACAAAGGCATAGACGTAAAGTAAAACATAGTTCAAGTTAAATAGACGATCACAATACACCAGAGCATTTTAAATTTATGGTCAAATTATTTTTTGAAGATGTTATCAAGATCTAATTTTAAAATGTAACGGATATTTTAGTCCTTCAATAATACCCCTTGAGGGTAATTAAATGGTCCAAGATATTAATAAATATACGTACATGTATTTTATATTTTTCAAATTTGAACATTTACAAATTGCAATTTTCTAGTAAAAATAAAACTTATTATTTTGTTGAAGAAATTACAACAAATTCTACACAATCCTTTACAATGTTAAGTGTCTTTTCGGATGATCATCTATGTGTTTAAAATTTGTTTAATTAGCCCATTCATAATTTGTAATTTGTAATTTATTTAAAATAATATTCGCTTTGTCGGTTTATCATCTCACCTGTAGCTTACATATGACACCTAACATATACTCGAACTGAGTGAATATACACCCTTTAAAGTAATATTCGCTTTGTCGGTTCATCATCTCACCTGTAGCTTACATATGACACCTAACATATACTCGAACTGAGTGAATATACTGTACATGATGATGGGATCGATAGATAGCCTTCCCGGTGTGACGTCATATCAAGAGCGATAACCAGTTTCCGGCTATTTCTGGAAGGGTGTATATTTATAGAATATAAAGGATATTTCAGGCTGTATTTTTAGACATACTTCCTGTTGCTTTATTTATCATTTGCTATTAAAAAAAATAACAATAAACAAGTGCTTCAAACGTAGTACACGGAAGTAGTGTTTTTTAGTGGTGTTCAATGTTTTGAAGAGAAATCAAAAACAATTATCATTAGAGAAAAAGCAATCTAGATATTTTGAATAATTTTTTAACATTTCATTTGAAATCAAGTTATATTAGATATATTAGTGGTTATTGCCTTATAGTGTCAATAACAAATGTGTTATTACCGCGTATCTTTATAGTATACATGTACATGGGCTTTATAACTTCATGATTGGCTTTTGGGAAAAATATCAATAAAATTGTGTTTTAATTCAAAATTGGACTATTTAATTCTATTCAATCGATGTACGTTTGAAGTTACATCTATGTTTCCATTCCTGGTAGCCCAAATCGCCATTGGCTACTTATTTCTGAGGAATTCTTTCAAAAAGTAACCTATTTTAGCAAATTTGTGGAAAAATACTTTAAAAGGACTATATTTTCACAAATTTTGGAAGTTTGGCTGCTAATTATTTCAAATTTATGGAAACCTAGGTCAGTGGTTAGAGAGAGAGAGAGAGAGAGAGAGAGAGGGCGATGTTCAATATTTTGAAGAGAAATCATAAACAATCATCATTAGAGGAAAAGCAATATAGATATTTTGAATAAATTTTTAACATTTCATTTGAAATCAAGTTATATTAAATAAAAATGTTAAGAGAAATTAAAACGAAGTGGTGTTATCACCACATATTTTTTACCCGTATTTTATAGTATACATGTACATGGGCTTTATAACTTCATGATTGGCTTTTGGGAAAAATATCAATAAAATTGTGTTTTAATTCAAAATTGGACTATTTAATTCTATTCAATCGATGTACGTATGAAGTTACGATCATGAAGTTACATCTATGTTTTCATTCCTGGTAGCCAAAATCGCCATTGGCTACTTATTTCTGAGGAATTCTTTCAAAAAGTAACCTATTTTAGCAAATTTGTGGAAAAATACTTTAAAAGGACTATATTTTCACAAATTTTGGAAATTTGGCTACTAATTATTTCAAATTTGTGGAAACCTAGTTACATGCGTACGGGTATAAAAAATACGCGGTAATAACATCCGCCAAATTAAAAAAAAGGAAATATGCTATTCTACTTACATTTATATGTGCATGTTGAAGTGGGGGCCAAATAATCCAAAACTGAGATAAAGCCGAGAACACCAAAATAACTGTGAAGCCCTCTATTGAGATTGGTCAATCTAACTATTGTTCCTTGTTAAAACAGAATTGGTATCAATAGCCACAGGTGGTGTCAGACAAGGGGATGGACTGGCTCGGTTTTGATTTATGATTGACAGCTGATTATTTTGGAATTTCATAACTAAGGACTATATTTATTACTCATTCCTTTATTAATTGAGGGTTTTTAATTTTTAACATTGTTAATAAGCTATTGCTATAGTCATTGTTTGCAAATACGCGTTTGCGTTTAATGTAAATTAAAATTAATTAATCTTCTCTGTAATTTAATGAAAAATGACAATTCTCTCTTCCTCTCTCTCTCCGCATTTAATGCAAAATAACAAATTTATCTCTCTCTCTTCATTAAATGCAATATAACAAATTTACCTCTCTCTCTCTCTCTCTCTCTGCATTAATGCAAAATAACAAATTTCTCTCTCTCTCTCTCTCTCTCTCTGCATTAATGCAATATAACAAATTTATCTCTCTCTCTCTCCCTCTCTGCATTAATGCAAAATAACAGATTTATCTCTCTCTCTTCATTTAATGCAATATAACAAATTCTTTATCTCTCTCTCTCTCTCTCTCTGCATTTAATAGAAAATAACAAATAAATCCCCCTCTCTCTCTTTCTCTATTATAGCCACACTAGAACTGATTGTATTGTAATATCCACTTTCTAACACTCGTTTTTATATAATTTTATTAGGGAATAAGGAATATTGCTTGTCTATATGCACATACTAATTATCATAGGGATTAAGACTTAGTGTTTTTACTATTACCTGTGGAAGATTTTGGACATTAAATTTCATTCATAAATTCATAAATATGGTAAATTACTAACAAGATTTCCAAGTTAAGCCGGCTGGTAACCTAGAGAAATCGTCCAACCGGGAGGAGCAGCTAAAGGTATGTCGGGGCCACTTGGGGGTCATATAAATGCCAGCTTCTACACACGTCTGTTTTCTACTGTCCCCCCGGCAATGTCAGACCTGTCAGGGATGACAAATAACAATACTTGGCACAATGTATGTCACTTTAATATCACCTTGAATATACAATAAAGCATGTAATATACATTTGTAGTGAGAATAATATGTGCAAGAAATTTCAATTTTTATCCCAGGCACCAGTTTCACAATCATTCCTTAGCTAAGATTTTCCTTAACTTAAATCTTGCAAAGTTTCAAATCTTTTTTATATTTTTGTTAACTTTCAAGATATTCTGTTAATTTCAAGAATTTTCAAGATTAAAACATTTGCATTTAGTTTGGACAAAAATATTCATCAGTAGTTCCAAAAAGAGATTACCACAATTTGCTAGAAAAATCTTAACTAAGGAATGATTGTGAAATCGGGACCAGTTTCACAATCATATTCTTTTGTTAAGATTTTTCTACATCTTAAATCTGACTTTGAAATTTGAATAATTTTGTTAATTTTCAAGATATTAATAGATTTAAGTAGTCATTTAGAAGATCACTTCAAGGTTATGACCCCTGTATTTAGTTCCGTCAAAAATGGACAGTCACAGTTCAAATTGAGATTGTCAAAGTTTGCTAAATTTAAGTAAAGCAAAAACTGGGCTAGTTTTACAATTTCTTACTAAGTTTTTACTCAACTTAAATCTGGCATATTTGAAATTTGAATAATTTTGTTAGTAGTTAAGATATTCATTAATTTAACAAGTCATTTTGAAGATAAGTATAAGCATCCTACATCTATATTTAAATTCTGTTGAATTTAATTAATTTGTAATACGATATTTGCAAAAAAAAAAAAAAAAAAAATTTTTTACCAAATTCAAGTTTAGAAAAAAATATTAGTTAAAGAATAATTGTGAAACCTGAAACGGGGGTCTGGACTGAAAATTGATAAAAGCTTCCTTTTGTATCCCCGAACATTAAATACTATCTACATTTTTGAAAAATGATTTTTTTTTAAGAAAAGGGTTCGATTCTGTCAATTTATGGCGTTTTTAGTGGAAATTAAAATTTGATTGGGCGGTACAGATTGAAGTCTTTCCTGAAAGTTCCATTCTGTCATAACCATCAACAACAACAGTTGGTCAGTTTAACGTCCGCATGTAGGCGGATGCCCAATGTGCAGACTTTGCATAATCTTTTCAGGAGTGGCATCTGGTGATTGGGTTCAGGATCTGGAGATGGCCGTTGTCCGGTGGAAAGCACCTGTGGCAACACCCGCTGCATCACATCCCCGTAACCTTATCGCCATCCCGGAGGCATGTAATTGAAGCCTGGTTCTCCGGGCGGGAGCGGTCTGTTACGTCTTTGTAATCGCTGTAGCTCCTGGGCCGCCATGGAGACGAGGTGATTCATCGGTGCAGGGTTGGTCTGCAAGTATGGCTGCGGCTTTGGTTGTGGCTGTGGCGGCGGAGGTGTCGGTAAAGGCAGCATGCCGGTGTTGTGGCGGGCGACCGTCTTTTGCTTTTTGGGAGCTGGGTCCCCTGGTGGCGAGGAAGCAGCTGGCTGGATTTTCCTGGCTGGCACGGGAGCTGGCTGGTCCGTGCTGGCTCTGGTGCTGGCTGGTTGGTCCTGCTGGCACGGGAGCTGGCTGGCTGGTCCTGGCTGGCTCTGGTGCTGGCTGGGTGGTCCTGCTGGCACGGGAGCTGGCTGGCTGGCTCTGGTGCTGGCTGGTTGGTCCTGGCTGGCTGGGGAGCTGGCTGGCTGGTCCGTGCTGGCTCCTTAGTCGCATTCCTCCTCCTGCTCCAGCGAGTTCGGTTTCGCCGGAGGTGGAAGGCGACTTATGCTTCTTCTTCTTCTGCTGGTTTACAACGGCGTCGGTAGGACCATCCTGTTGTTCAGCTAGTAAATTCTGTGTTAAACTTTCGACAAGTCTGTACTGCAATATACAGTCAAACCTGTCTATAAAGACCACCCAACCCGGGAATCAGTAAAATGACCTTTATAGACAGGTGGTCCTTATATTCATGTTCAAATACAATAAGAGTAAAGAACAATTGGGATACAATTCTACTGGCCTTTATAAGCTGGTGGCCTTTATATAGAGGTGACCTTTAAGGCAGGTTGGAATGTATAATACTGCCGCGCGATTACACATTTATTGCATGTGCATTACCTTATTTGGTTAACATGTACAATACCTGACATATTATCAACTATAATCAGCTACATTAAATACAGATTAAAAGTCGATGGTTATGACACATATTCATTTACATTCATTATTCATCACTCGTTCACAACACTTGGATAGATAGACATGGATTCACCCAGTTTACCTCCAGCGTTCGCCGTCCTTTTAGACTCTGTTCTAAAAGGATTCTCCATGAAAGAGAACAAGGAGCGTTTCACCTGCACCTTGGTGTGGGTGAAACAGGAGGCCCAGAAGGAGCCGGACACTTCCAGTGTTAAACTTTCGACAGGCCTGACCACTTTGGTAGCACAGATGGTAGAGTGCTCGCTCCGTAAGTGGGAGGTCGTGTGATCGAACCCCGACCGGGTCTGACCCAAGACTTGAAAGTGGGTAGCCAAGCACTCGGCATTACGAAATGAAAGTCACGGTTCTTTCGGATGGGAACTTAAAATAAACTAGGTCCCGTGTCCTGGTAGGCTTGGCACGATAAAGAACCCTGCTGCATAATGCCATCAGCGCAACGCACAGGCAAAATTTCTGCACCTTCGCCTATAGCTGGCGACGTCTCAATATGAGTGAAATATTCTTGACTGGTCATGGGACGTTAAACACCATTTCTCACTCTACTCAACTCGACAGGCCTGTACTGTGGGAAACTAAATTAATTATATGCCACAATGAAAAATCATATTCTACAATAATTGGTTGTTATATTGACTTATTTCATGTTATGTGTGGAATTTAATAAATTTCCTGCTTTATTTATTTTATTTCAATTAACATCAATTAAAATTAAACTAATTACTGACATTTTAGATGAAAGTCAAGACATTTAGAGGGCAGTCACTGGGATGGAAGGTCATAGTAATGTTCTCAATATTAATGTTAGCAACTCTCTCTCTCCCTCTCTCATCGTTGGGTATATTAATGTGACATATTTATTGTAAGTTTATTATAAGTTGGACATAACAATTCACTGCACTGAATATTGCACACACATACTAAAGTCTACAAAATGAATATATAGAAAGTAAGCATGTAACTGCCCAGCAAAATTTGTTCACACACACACACACACACACACACCACACACACGGAGACTCTTCTGTCTCTCTAATCCTTGTTCTGAATATCTCTCTCACTCATTAATATTTCCTAGTTCTGAAGCAAACTCTCTCTCTCTCTCTCTCTCTCTCATATTTCACTGAGAACCAAACTCTCTCTCTCTAGTTCTGAAGCAAACTGTATTTCTCATACTTGTTCTGATACACTCTCTCTCTTTCCATTTTCTCTCTCTCTCTCTTTCCCACCTCTCTCTCTCTTTCCCATCTCTCTCTCCCCCCTCTCTCTCTCACCGTGCTTCTTTATATTGCACAACACCTACACTTTCAGCGAATTTAAACAACATAAATTTCTGACAGCGCCCGTGTCTAATTAATTCTACCATTTACATTTATCATAAAGGTAAGGCCTAGCTAATGTACATGATTTATGTAGTAAAGTTATGTCATAACTATGTATGTGTCTGTGTACTGTTACACGTGACAAATGGCTGATCTTGGATGTCAAAACTTAACAATAAAATGTTTTGTTTCAAAGGACGAACTAAAATGTGTGAATGTGTGAAACATTTCCTGAATGAAGGACCCTTGTGGCGGAGGAAGGGGGGGGGGGGGGGGGTTAACTGAAGGAAGTTTGTGACGAGGAAGGGGCGGGGGTTACTATGTACAGCTTGTTTAACACGGGGAACATATTCATTTTATTTTTAAAAAATAAATTATGAACTGCTTTTATATATACACTTGTATTTAAAAAAATCAGTGAAACTGGTCCATTCGGTGTGGTATGTGATATTATGCTAAATGGGGGACCCTTGCATCGGAGGAAAGGGGACTGGCCCCGGTTTCACAATCATTTCTTAGCTAAGATTTTCCTTAACTTAAATTTAGCAAGTTTTGATATTCTCTTTTTGAAACTATTAAAGAATATTTTTGTCAAAACTAAATGCAAATGTTTTAATCTTGAGGTGATCTTAAAAATCCTGAATATTCTGAAAATTAACAAAAATTTTGAAGATTTGAAATTTTGCAAGATCTAAGTTAGGGAAATCTTAGCTAAAGAATGATTGTGAAACCGGGGCCTGGTACACAAGAGTTGAGTTGAGTAATGGTGTTTAACGTCCCAGTCAAGAGTATTTCACTTATATCGAGACGTCGCCAGCCATAGGCGAAGGTGCAAAATTTTGCCTCACGGTGCGTTGCGCTGATGGCATTTATGGTTATACGGCAGGGTTCTATAGCGTGCCAAGCCCACCGTGACACGGGACCTCGTTTATTTTAAGTTTCCATCTGAAAGAACCGTAACTTTCATTTCGTAATGCCAAGTGCTTGGCGAAAGAACAGTCACTACCCGCTTTCAAGTCTTGGGTCAGACCCGGCCGGGGATCGAACCCACGACCTCCCACTTACAGAGCGAGCACGCTACCGATAGATGACATTATCATGTTATTATCTTCACACACACACACACACACACACACACACACACACGCACACACACACACATCTTTGTAATGGGGCAGTATTTTGAATAATTTTTGTTTAAAAAAAATAAGATAAAGAAGGAACTTGTATGTTTAATTTAGGAATCAATTAATGCTTTTAAAATGTATACTTATTGATTATTGTACACTTGTCTTATTGTACCGAGCAGGTGAGCAGAAGGCCCTAACCTTGGCACCCGGCATATCCCCTTTTTACTAGTTTAAGTCCTGGGAATAAAAAAAACATGTAACAAAATAAAATAAAATAAAATGAAATGGGCTTAAAAAAAAAAAAATAAATAAATAAATAAATAAATAAATAAGTAAATAAAAATGGTCATATCTTGTGCTGAATAGATGACCCATACCGTGGATGGGAGGGGGTAGGGGGTGGGAGGGTCTTCACTGGGTTTCTGAATATGACACTTGCAGACGACACCGTGTCCTTATCTTGCAGTTTTTGTAAACATTTTGGTGTTGAATAATGAACAACCGTTTTTTGTTATGTTCTACAGCACTGGGGTATACCAAATACACGAAAATCGCATCCAGCCGATGAATACGCGCTTTATAGCATGTACGTCCGATGGCTACGTTATACATCCGTGTATTACAGCATCCAGCCGAGGAAAATCATCGCGATCAGATACAGGTAAAGAGAGATTTTTGCAAATTTACAAGGGTTTCCTTAAGTTAGATGATGGAATATGGTGTAATAATGGAAGGCATGGTACGTTAAAGAATCTCCCCAAACATTGTCCCGAGCGCATTGCAAAGGTAAAAAGTTTAATTTTCTGCCACTTGATCACTTATAGCTGATGATGTCTCGATATAAGTGAAAAATTTGTAGCTGAGATGTAAAACAAATCAACCGACGCTGCTCCAAAGTATTGTATACCGTTAGTTGATCAGTATGTTTAGTAACTCAACAAAAAAATCTCAACGATGACGTAAAAACAATATTGTTAAAAAAAGAAATAACACTTAGATCTTACACTTTTCCACTTGTATCTAAGGTAACTGCAAGTACAAGCAAATGTTGTTTAGTATGGTGTCCTGTAAGGGCCAAATTGGCATTATCGCTTCTTCGACCTGAACGCAAAAAAGCGAAGTTGCGAAGATACGATGGCGAAGAAGCGATAGTACCATTTACCATCATATCTTCGCTCCTTTATCCTCGTACCATCGCTCCTTCGCCATCGTATCTTAGCAATTTCGCCACCGTACCATCGCTTCTTCACCATCGTATCTTCGCAACTTCGCCATCGTACCATCGCTCCTTCGCCATCGTATCTTAGCAATTTCGCCACCGTACCATCTCTCCTTCGCCATCGTACCATCGCTCCTTCGCCATCGTATCTTCGATCCTTCACCATCGTTCCTTCGCCATCGTATCTTCGCAACTTCGCTTCTTCGCGTTCAAGTCGAAGGAGCAAAGGAGCGATAATGCCAATTTGGCCCTAACAGGACACCATAGTTTAGTGCATTTCTTTGACTTTGGTATAAATAAAGAATGATGGATGATTGGTACCCAGTGAACTGGCATATGGTTTTTACTAAATAAATACATCCCTTACAGTAACCAAAATGGCTACGCTTCTGTATTTTTACAGAACATTGCAGTTCTACTTGACAATGAATTGAAACTGTGAACAATAAAACATAGACTACTTGTGAAAATATGTCTAACGGTCTTATTAATATCCCTCCTTGGAATGGACAAACCGCACCAGAGACAAATCATCTGTAGACAGTTTGACTTAAACCGCACAGGATCTCAAAGCACACCTGAAACGTACATAAGCCGCACCAGATATGGACTCAAACCGCACCAAAGACGCACATAAGTCGCACCAGATATTGACCCAAACCGCACCAAAGACACACACAAGTCGCACCAGATATGGACTCAAACCTCACCAGAGACGAACACAAGCCTCACTAGATATGGACTCAAACCGCACCTGAGATGCACATAAGCCCTGGACATGAGTCGCACTAGAGGGCAGGCAAGCCGCCCAAACGAATGGATACAAGCCGCACCAAAGGACGGACACAGGCAGTGCCAGCGGATAGCCACAAGGCGCACCAGAGGACGGACAAGCAGTGCAAGAGGATAGACACAAGCCGCGGCAGTGGACAGGCACAAGTTGCACCAGAGGACGGACACAAGCCGCGCCAGAGCGGATAGACACAAGGCGCACTGAGAGGATAGACACAAGCCGCGCCAGAGGACGGGCACAAGCCGCATTAGAGGACGGACAAAAGCAGTGCCAGAGGAAAGAAAGGCGCATGAGTGGATAGTCAAGCCGCACTTGTAAACGGATGGAAAAGGGTCGCACTAACAGACGAACAAGAAGTACCAGTCATACGAATGATAAGACTGTTAGTAAAATGGCCGTCGATATAAAATGAAACTTAATTAAGAATCAAAAAAGTGTGTTTGGCCTGGATATAAAATAATGTGTTTGTCAAATGTTGGGTTCCACTTAACACTTTAGGTCTTGTGTCAGGCCCTGTTTTCACAATCATTCCTTAGCTAAGATTTTCCTTAACTTAAATTTGGCAAATTTTTGTTATCTGTTTTTGGAACTACTGATAAATATTTTTGTCCAAACTAAATGAAAATGTTTAAATGTAGAAGTTGTCTTAAAATGACATCTTAAATCCCTGAATATCTTGAAAATTTACAAAATGATAAAGATTTGAAATTTTGCCAGATTTAAGGAAAATCTTAGCTAAGGAATGATTGTGAAACTGAGACCAGGATGGGTCTACTTCAAGGGGGTCTTGTATCAGGGTGATTACAATGGCTAGCATTTGTTTCCTTATTCCAGGTCCCTTTAAAACAGGCCGTGGTGGCCTAATGGATAAGACGTCAGTCTACAAATCCAGGGTCTCACACTGCTGAGTTCGAAACCCACTCAGACCACATGTGGGAAAGTGAATTTTCCATGCTGTTGGCCTTTACTGGTTTACCAGGTGTCAGTATAATGTGACTGAGGGAGTGGTGCGCTTGTCTGTGGCATACTGACTCTGCCACGATGAGCTAACACGTTAAAGTCGCCCTGAGTGTGTGCTAGTACAAGACAGACCATAAAACATACTTGCACTTTACTTGCATACACGAAATTGTTCATAGATTAATCCATAGAGCTTAATAAAAATAATTCTCGCCGCGGATAACTGAAAAATTGCTGATGCGACGTTAAGCAACATTCAACCAACCTCCTAAGAATGTGTAGTCTGCAAAAAGTTGCTGGAGGCGTCTAGTGTTTGATCATGAAATGTTACTTTGAGTGACTTATCATCTTAAGTGAACAGGAGACGTCGGGTACTAAATGTCGTTTTTGCATGGTGGCTATCGATCGAACGTTGGTGAATGACTCCGCTCTACATACTTTGTACGTCATTGCTGCACTGGGTCACATCTCCCATGAAACAGGCGGTGACACGCTTTTTTTCATTTCACATGCATGGTTGCTCATCAAACTCCCTAAGATTTATTTCGGAAATTTGCTTCAGACAGCATTAACTCGAGTTCTATAAATATACTTTTTTCGTTCTATGTTTAGGTTAAATAAACATCTTTAAGGACATTGATTAGTTATAATATTTATCTTTTCCATCTACCGTGACTGAACCCTCTCGGTGTACCCGGCTACAGAGTCACGTGTTTGATAAATGATTCTGCATGATCGACAACTGAAATTTATTTTTAACAGGGACGACAATGGGGAGAGAACTGGAAACATTTTTGATCAATATCCCAAAATTGATTTTTAACACGAATATTCAGATGTCCCGATTCGGTATCTGACATCCGACCTGAAGCTGAATAATCGATGAAACAATGGGGAGAGAACTGGAAACAGTTTTGTTCAATTTCCCAAAATTGATTTTTAACACGAGCTGTTCATACGTCACGATTTTGGCATCTGAAGCAAAATAAACGAATAAACAATGGGGAGAGAACTAATGACTTAATCAATAAGGCTTCATTCTGTTTCATCTAAATCGATTCTATCCAAAATGCATGTACATGAATCGACATAAAGAGAAGGAAAGATCTTTGTGGAGCAGCCATCTTTTACCTTAATTATCGTCTGCCATGCATCAGCTCTCCGGTAAAATGTTAATTTTAGTCACAATGAAGATAATGTAGTTTTTCTATCTAGAGTACTAACACAAGACATTAATTAGTTATGAATATTTTGTGTTTACACTTATGTACAACGTAACTGACGGCACAAAGAAGTCTTTACACTATATAGCCTAGCTGCTGATGAAACGAAGGAAGGAAAGGTACATATATATTACTGTCTGGTGAGTTGTACAAAACGCCTAGATCATCCCCTGATATAAGATTCTTTCACTTTCTTCAGGGGGACCCACGACCCAAGACATTTGTCTGGGCCCCCAAAGTTTTAAAGATTTTTGTCAGTGTGAAGACCATCCCTGTTCTTGCTGGTTTCTAACTGATATCCGTAAGTGGCCTAGACCTGTAAACACTGCATGGATCCGGTCACGATCCGGTTTCTCAATCGGTTCTAAGGTTTTCCTTAATCTAAATCTTTCAATTTTGGCAATCTCTTTTGGAGCTACTCCGTAAGTGGGAGGTCATGAGTTCGATCCCCGGCCGGGTCTGAAGACTTAAAAGTGGGAAGTGATTAAAATATTAGTAAACGAGGTCCAGTGTCACGGTAGGCTTGGAACGCTAAAGAACCCTGTTGTATAATGCCATCAGCGTAACGCACAGGCAAAATTTCTGCACCATAGCTGGCGACGTCTCGATATAAGATATATTCTTGACTGGGATGTTAAACATCAATACTCAACTCTATTTTGGAACTATATTATTTAATGCACATTTTGAAAAGAAATCTAAAAACTTTATAATTCACTAAATCTGTCTCAGTGAGCTGTGGAAAATATTAGAGCGGTTAGTTTGAAAAGAATCTGAGAAACCCACCGAGTTTTTTAAAGGGAACTGACAACATTTCTTTCACCAGGACTGACCTACACAGCCCGGTAGGTAAAGGCGGGAAATGAGGGTTGAGGCTGGGTACTCGGGGACACTCTCAGGCTGTCAGCAGAGGGATCTAGACTTGTGATGACCGGCCGTCCGTTCTTTTTTTGTACTATACTTTGGACTGTGTTTAAATTTTAGATTGGCAGTACTGGGATAATAAAGGGGAACAAGTGTACTTTTGGCAAGCGAACTGACAAACTTTCTTCCAGGCTGCCTAGTACCTTTACAGCCCGATCATATTGGTATAAAGACTGGGAAAAGTTATCATTGAGACTGGATACCATTCATTCAATGGTCCAGGTTGATTATGTAACCGTATTTCCTAAAAAAATCAACCACGTGGATCAAGCAGAATTTTTCTGGTATATAAAACTTGAATTCTGAATGATGATTTTAGTCATTTTGGCAAGCGTTGTTCAAGACCGAGTGGTCTAGCTGTTTAAAGCACCGTATTGTGTGTCACTGGTCAAGTAAATGTAGTTTAATTGCGTGTCACTGGTCAAGTACGTGTAGTTTAATTGCGTGTCACTGGTCAAGTACGTGTAGTTTAATTGCGTGTCAATGGTCAAGAACATGTGGTTTAATTGCGTGTCACTAGTACATGTAGTTTAATTGCGTGTCACTAGTCAAGAACATGTAGTTTAATTGCGTGTCACTGGTCAAGTACATGTAGTTTAATTGCGTGTCACTGGTCAAGTACATGTAGTTTAATTGCGTGTCACTGGTCAAGAACGTGTAGTTTAATTGCGTGTCACTGGTCAAGTACATGTAGTTTAATTGCGTGTCACTGGTCAAGTACATGTAGTTTAATTGCGTGTCACTAGTCAAATACATGTAGTTTCATTGCGTGTCTAGGACTCTAGGTTAATTGCGTGTCACTATAGTCAAGTACATGTTTTTTAATTGCGTGCCACTATAGTCAAATACATGTAGTATAATTGCGTGTCACTAGTCAAGTACACGTAGTTTACGTTGATCTCGGCAGGGTAGATTTGCTTCCGAAGGTAGATTGGTTGGTTGGTTGAATGTTGCGTAACGTCGCATCAACAGTTATTTCAGCTTTTCGCGACGAGAACTATTATATTATTCTCTATTAATCTATGAACAATTACGTGTATAGATGTGAAGTGCGAGTGTGTTGTTTGGTCTGCCCTTGTACTAGCGCGCACTCAGGGTGACTTTAATGTGCTAGCTCGCAGTCAGTACGTCGCAGACAAGCGTACCACTCCCCCAGTCCATTATACTGATACCATGTGAACCAGTAAAGGCCAACGGCAAGGACTTTCCCATATGTGGTCTGAGCGGGACTCGAACTCACAGCGGTGAGACACCCTGGATTTGTAGACTGGCGTCTTAAGTATCCATTAGGCCATCGCGGCCTCTCTTAAGCAGGTAGATGGATTATTTCTGAGAGTCCATGGGTTTCCTTCACCATTCCAGGAAGTTACCGTCTCAATATAAGTAAGGCGATCTTGACTAAGGCGTAAACATAAGAGAGTTTGTTTGTCAGTTGAAGATGGGTAATTTTCTTCTAACACCCGGCTTTCGATAAGAATTCCTTTTGTACCCCCTACCAATTAAATTCTATGTAAAATTTTGAAACAATTATTTTTTCACAGAAATGTTCAAAATGACTTGATTCTGTCATTTTTAGGCTTTCCAGTCAAAAATTAAATTTTAGTAGAAGGTACAAATAGAAGTATTTCCCGGCTTTTTCCATCATTCCAAAAAACATCTTTATTTTGATACAAATAACATTGCTACCTCAATAAAAACGATCTTAACTTGGACTTTAAACACATAGACCTCTTGAACATTCTCACTACGTTCATTCTTTGTTGTACAAATAAAAGAAGCTATCCAATGTTTTTATGTACTAGTATGTATAAGCTCTTTCGTAAATATAACAAAACAATGTCCCAGACATCTCAGGTGGTCAAACTGTTAAGATTGTGTCATGTTATATAATGACCATTATACTTTTTGTTAAGGTAACACCTGGGTAGGCAATGTCCGATAACTGGAACAAAATATTATATTAAACTACCCACATATGGATTAAGGCTTCCCGTTGTACTATACTCCTTAAATAAATTCTAGATATTGTCACATTATATGATTTTTTAATATTCAAAAATTTATAATACTGTATTGGCATGACAGGTTAAACATTTCATTCTGAAATGATAAATAAATAAATAAATAAATAAATAAATAAATAAATAAATAAATAATGAAAATACTTTTTTTGCATAAAATCTTAATTATTTTGGTCAATTCCAATTCTACTGAAGGTTGTTACAAATGGGAGTATATTTGTAAATCAAAACTGAAATAGGATAGAATTGTAATTATTTATCGCTTAAATATGAATGTATAAAATATTTAACATTATTTACAATTCCAAAATATAAACATAAGCGGCGCGCCCAAGTGATAGTGTGTGTGTGTTAATTATTTAAAATGCAGCCCTATAAATCTCTCTCTTCCTCGCGATGTGTGTGTGTTTTACGTTATTTAAGTTACAACAAAGTCCTTTTCTCTCTCTCCATTTTACCCCCAGGGTACCTTGATCAGTGTTGATCACAAGGACAGTTAATTAATTCAATTCAATAACACCTGCTATAGACTTAAATTATATGTGTGAACTACTCATTGTTACGAAGTATTGTGTCAAACCTTTAATAAAAACGACCTGTTAATAGACATACCTAGTGACGAGAGAGAGAGAGAGAGAGAGAGAGAGAGAGAGAGAGAGAGAGAGAGACTTTGTTGTAACTAACGCATTGACAGAAATTTATAGAAGGACTTTGTTGTAACCTAAATAATTTAAAACGCATTGAGAGAGAGAGAGAGATTTATAGAAGGACTTTGTTGTAACTTAATGTAAAACACACACACACACACACACACACACACTAACCGCACACAAACATGCTCTTGTGCGCGCTTAATGTAAATTGCTATCCATCCATACCAATATTATTGTTTTATTGGAACTGAGTTTTGATTTGCCCTATTAAAACTGGACAAAAGCTCTCAGAATGAAAATAAACACACGTAAGATTTATACCACCATTTCTGTGATATTTGTACTCCGATCTGATACTTTTACCTAAAAGTATACTTTATCCTGGGAGCATCTTAACTTCATCACACAATATATCATCTCTGGCGTAGATACATCGTCCTGACATGAACTTAGTTTGGTGGTGATGCACTGACTACATATTTTATGTACAGGCCTGTCGAAAGTTCAACACTAAACTAACGAATGAGTACCGAATCGACAAATCATCTCGACCCCCCATAACCTAATACCTCGGCAACGGTTATCTATCTTTTGGTAAGTGGGAGACCGTGGGTTCGATCCCAGACCAAGTTGGTAGTGACTGTTCTTTCGCCAAGCATTCTGCATTACGAAATGAAAGTCACGGTTTTTTCGGATAGGAACTTAAAATAAACGAGGTCCCGTGTCACGATGGGCTTGGCAAGCTAAAGATCCCTGCTGTATAATGCCATCAGCGCAACGCACAGGCAAAATTTCTGCACCTTCGCCTATATCTGGCGACGTCTCGATATAAGTAAATGATTCTTGACTGGGACGTTAAATACAGTTACTCAACTCTATCTTTTTGGTAGCTTTGTCATGTGCTACTTTTGAATTTTTATGAAATAATACACGAAAAGTAGCTATTTAAATGTATTATTTCGTAAAAATTCAAAAGTAGCACATGACAGCTTTTATCAATACATCGGAAGCCGAGCTTTGACTCTGTTCTGTTAGCTGTGTGTTAAACTTTCGACAGGTCTATACTGTATACACAGTTGAAATATAGGTAAACAACATCGACTTGTCCGTTTGACCTTTCATTTTGGAATATTCATTCATGGGGATCCAACCAATACATGGGCAGTGTTAAGATTCGCAGTTAATACATATGATGAGTGTTCAAATATAGACGAAGTTTACACGCGTGATCCATATTCTTAAATTAAATCGTCCATAATGAATATTTAAATTAAAGGCCAAGCAGACAGGTCAATGGTGTTTGCCTATAAATATACCTGTGGCATAGTGGTTTGGTGGCAATCGGTAAGTTAATTTTGGTTTAAAACTGACATCGATATGTCACCAGCTTTGAGTGGAGTGGAATAATGGTGTTTTACGCCATATTCATTATTGTTTCACTTATATCCAGACGACCAGTCCTTGGACGGTGAAGGAAACAGCATAGGATACGTCCCGGGTAGGATTCGAACCTAGCGGTTAGAGCCGCCGTGATCAATAAGCCTATGCTTTAGACCACTTGACCACCGAGGCCCTTAAGGCGTGTATGTGGAATGAGCGTATGGTCTAAGGGAGACAATTAGAATGTCATATTGTAAGGATTCCGTCCCTTGATTTGATGTGACATGTGCTTGGTACATGTATCCGCCAATGTGGCTGTGTTGTGTCATCAATTAATCTGCTGACATCCACCTATATATATTACACCAGTTTTTTTTGTAAAGTTGTTGAATAAATGCGGTGATGGTTCTTTATAGTGCTTGGAGTATACGTAGATAATTTTCGTAGGACCTCGATTTTGAGGCCTCACCTGAAGTTCCAATAACGTATTTTTAAGTCTACGACCAGATCTGACGTCCGGCCATGCCCACAAAGTTCCGACACTGGCCGCCCTCACGGTACCAAAGCAGCGTCACGCCAACTTATGGCGTTCTAGTGTCAGTGACGTCGTTAAACTGCACAATACAGGCAGAGTTTTCATTCTTTTTGCGTGTAATTCAAGCATGTAGGACTTTGTGAGAACATAGTGGGCGTGGCCGGCGATCCGTCAATTAAAGATCTTTAACACTTGCAAAAATTTCCTTTCAGGATGATAGCAGAGCTAATTAGGCATGATAAAGTTGAAGTCATCGCTTGAAACAGAAAAATGCCAAAATTTAGAAAGAATAAAATTGCTTTGAAGTGAAACATTTGACACTGGATTTGTTGTAAGTACAATGTATATTATATATCGTGCAATAGTCTGGAAAAGGCCATGTTAGCAATTATCGCCTTTTGTTTTCGATCTTAACGCGAAGCAAAAGTTGCGAAGTTGAAGTTGAGTTGAGTAATGGTTTTTAATGTCCTATTCAAGAATATTTCACTTATATCGAGACGTCGCCAGCGATAGGCTAGGCGAAGGTGCAGAAATTTTGCCTGTGCGTTGTGTTAATGGCATTATACAACAGTATTCTTTAGCGTGCCAAGCCTACCGTGACACGGGACCTCTTTTATTTAAAGTTCCCATCCGAAAGAACCGTGACTTTCATTTCGTAATGCCGAATGCTTGGCAAAAGAACAGTCAATACCTACTTTCAAGTTCAAAAGTTGCAACTTTGACGCCTAATGAAGTCGAATGATTGAGGCTCCAGAGAAGTCAAATGCAGTCGTTCAAATTTGAGAATAATGTTATTTTGTAATACCAAAAAGATTTTTTGTCTGGAGCTTCAATCGTTGGTCTTCGTTAGGCGTTGAAATTGTCAACGCCTAATGGATTCCGGGACTTCATTAGCCGTCGAAATTGTCAACGCCAAATGATTTCCGGGACTTCGTTAGGCGTCGAAATTGTCAACACCTAATGAATTCCGGGACTTCGTTAGGTGTCGAAATTGTCAGTGCTTAATGAATTCCGGAACTTTATTAGACGTCGAAATTGCCAACGCCTGTTGAATTCCGGGACTTCATTAGGTGTTGGGCTTCATTAGGAATTGTTACCCGGTCTCAATTTTATTTTGTTCCTCCTTCTGTTTTAGGGCGCTGAGTGGACGGAGATGTTCTCTTCTTGCAACAGGTCACAACGGAAATTAGGAATATTTCTCGTTATCATTGTCATAATAGAAGTTTTTGTGATACAACTTATCATGAACAATGAACACATATCGGCCACCAGGCAGGCCTATATGAAGAAAGAAATGGAACGACGTATGGTTACGCCCAATAGCCATTTATAGAATACAAAAGATCAAGTTTCTGTCTATGGATGTCTCCTAGATGTCGCTTCCATCCATCCCAAGTTCAAGTTTCAGTCGATAGATGTCATTCCTTCATTGGGATGGGGAACGACGGATGGTAACTCCTAAAGTCACTGAAAGTTCAAATTTCTGTCGATAGATGTAACTCCTTCATGGGGTGGATAAGAGCGACATCTAGGAATATATAAAAGGGTGGTCACTCTGGGTAGTACTTTAGAACGGAACAATGGATGGTTAATCCCAGAATTAATTGTTTCATATGTCAATCTTCTCTTGAGAGCGACACGTATTTGCGTGTTTGAGTGGAAGAACATTGAAATAGGACACTTGAAAAAAAAGCTCTATCGATCTTTAGACGTAGTTCCAACCCATAGGCGTCGACATCACAAATCCAAAAACTGCAAAGACGGAACGAGATGTTCAATATTTCTGAACAGTGCCTCACAAAACACACGAAATCCTACTTTAAGTCTCAGATGTCACCTAAAACGATCTGTTTTGAAGTAACATTATTGTTGTTCACCTCCGAAAAAAACTTAAGAAAGATAATTGTTACAGTACATTATACATATGGTATGAATTCCTAGCAGTAGATGACGTTTTCATCTTTATCACAGGATGGCGCAACACCAAGGAACAATTTGCACTTGTACTTCTTTGTAGAAATTCATCGCGCAATTATATGTACTTAAACCGTTTTTAAACTCTACTTAAACTGTACTTGTAAACTCTGCTTAAACAGTACTTTTCTCTACTTAAACTTTACTTCAATTTTACTTAAATTGTACTTTCAACGTACTGAAATTGTACTTAAAATCTACTTAAACTTTACTTAAATTGTACTTTAAACGTACTGAAATTGTACTTAAAATCTACTTAAACTTAACTTAAATTGTACTTTAAACGTACACTAACTGTACTTAAACCATACTTAAACTTTAGGTTAACCGTGCTTAAACTCTACTTAAACAGTACTTAAACTTTACTCGAACGATACTTAAACAGTTAAACTACACTTAGACTTACTTAAACTCTACTTAAGCGGTACTTAAACAGTACTTTAACTCTACATTAGCAGTACCCAAACTCCACTTAAACTTTACTTAACCTGTACTTAAACAGGTCTCAGTTTCACAATCAGTCTTAACTAAGATTTTCCTTAGCTTAAATTTGTCAAAATTTTAAATTTTAATGATTTTTAAAATTTTTAAGATATTTAGTTATTTGAGGTCTCAATCTGAAGATCATTTCAAGCTTATAACATTTGTATTCAGTTTTTGTCAAAAATGTTAATTTGTAGTTCCGAAATAAATGGTCATAATTAGCTGAATTTAAGTTAAGGAAAATCTTAGTTAAGGAAAGATTGTGAAACCGGGGCCAGTACTTTAACTCTACTTAAACAGTACTGAAACTCCACTTAAACAGTACTTTAATAGTAATTAAACTTTACTTAAACTGTTTTCTTAACGTTTAACATGTTAGGTTGTTTTAATTGTGTATCAAACTGTTTTTGTATGTATTTATTTTTTAAGGTTTATTTTTTGTTCATTGTTAATTTTTAAGTTCATTAAATAAAGTTAGAAAATAAAACAATGTATTGATGTACATGTATCCCCCTCTCCATCTCTCTCACCAATACTATAGTTCAGATGGTAGAGGCAACTGGTAGTATAGGTAAGCAACATTGACCTGTCCGTTTGGCCTTTCATTAGGAATATTCATATAGGAGGATCAATCAAATAAATGGGTAGTGTTGAGATACACAGTGCTCAGGTTTACTCTATGAGACGAGTATATCTCACGATGTATAAAAATAAACACCTGTGTTCCCAATACACAAATGTACTTGGTTCCGTGATAAATATTTAAATGAAAGGTCAATTTTCTGGTGTCACTTTGGAGTATGTTTTGCGTCCCAGTCAAGATTCTTGTGGTCAATTCTTAATGAATGGAGGAATCCCGGCAGATTACAGAGAAAACCTTCGACCCGACATCTTCAAATACATTTGTCTTCATAAGTGTTTGTTTATTTGAGTAAAAGCTGTCCAACTTGTAATTGTGGCTGGCCGTGCTCGATGGGTGGCCGGGTAGCTCAGTCTGCAGTCCGATCGCTAGTTTTGGCAAGGTACCGGGTTCGAGTCCGCGGTTTGGCCACTATATTTACCCCGTTTTCCGTTACATTTTGGGGAGTGTCCTACTCTGGAAAAGATTGATTCCAAGTTGGAATCTGGTGGTTTCGATTCAAGTTAGTTGAATTGATAAATGGAAAGGGTGTGTGGCGGACAGAGCTCGATGGGCGACCGGCTAGCACAGTCAAGGGCGCTACTTTGTATTGTGAAGACCGGGGGTTCGAGTCGGTCTCTTGGTCCGCTAAGTGTTCAATCCAGAAATGTGGTTACTGGGGTCATAGTCACCCAGGCCTTAAAAAATTAGGGTCCATGCTGTCAAAAATGAGGACGACAACACTTTATTTAGAAAATCAGTTTTGAAACATCCATATCACTTTATTAATGCATGTCATATTATGTCTTGAAACCTATAACCAGATGGTTTAAATCAGAAACAATATACAATGAATTAAAGAGATTTATCCAAAACTCAACTGAGACTTAAATGATGAGCCTTTCGGCTGGCCCACACACAGACAGTAGGTTTAGGGGACAAAATATTACTTTGGGACCAATGGCCCCTTCTAGATTAAACACTGAGAACCCATTGTATTTCGGTGCAATAACTAACTTAAAACTGACTGAATTCATAAATGCTAAAATGGCTTTTCTTTCTTGTATCCTTGTGTAGCTGTCTGGGTAGCTCAGTGGTAGAGCACTCGCCTATAGTGCGAGAGGTCCCGGGTTCGATCCCCGGTCCGACTCTGCATTTTTTTCTCTTTCATGTTACACTAGATTCAACCAATCGTCTCCGAAACATTACGTAGAGGTCTTTCTCAAGGATCGGAGATGTCCCCCAGTGTTAAAAGAAATCAAATGCAAAAATGTAGGAATTGGTTGGGGATCGAACACTGGATATTGCGAGCTAAAATTTGCATTGAAGTCGATTGTGAGGAGATCCAAGGAAAATATCCATTGTGACGTCATAAACATGGATATTGAAACGTCATAATCATTGTGTTGCTATTGCGAATTTTTGTCACAAAAGTTGGCGTGCTGCAGTGCAGGTTTACGCCAGATATAAGTATGGTGAACAAAAAGAACAAGCATGATCACGTCCAGAGGTCACATTTTACTCTAGGCAATGAAGAGAGGAGCTCTTTGTCGAGTTACTGGCACGATTTCGGTCTGGTCTACAATTTATCAGGAGAACGTCGAAGGGCACATCGGCCTCCTTCCCCTGCAGAGGTTTGTAAAAGTTGATACAATGTAGTTGTTTTTATTCAAAACCATTCGATTTTATTCGGCTGTTGTTTTACGCCGCGTCTGTATTTTCATTTATTTTCTACGAATTAAGCACCAAAACAGAGTAATTGCGGCTTACTGCCGTCTTCGACATTTTCAGAGCAATAATAAAGTGAATTAATTAGTGCTTAAAGATGCAGCCTCTCTATCAATATAATTTTAACACATTCTGGCGTGTGCCGTTTACGGTATCCATGGGTCTCGTTCCTCACTCTAGGGCTTGGTTCAGGGTAAAGTTTTTGAAATATGTACATCGTTAATGTTCCGTTTATTCCAACTAGACCGCATCCTATAAATTGCCCGTGTAGCTCAGTATAGCATTCATACAGGAGGTCCCGAGTTCGAGCTCCGGTCGGTCCTATCATTTGAATATTGGAGCGTAAAAACTGTTCAATCAAAAGTATTTTAGGGTTATCTTCATTATTTCATATTGTGTACAGGTGTAACTCAGTTGGTAGAGCATCGGACTACAGATCCAAAAGTCTGGACTTAAGGTCGTTTGGTCGAATCCGAATGGAAGAATGTTGTAAAATTACTTAAGCACTGCGGGTGTCAAACTTTGGGCAGGTCTGTACCTACAAAAACAGGTCACTTGGCAGCCGAGCTTGAAATTCTTTGTGGTGGTAATGGTAAACATTTCTTTTTCAGATAATTCCTCTAACAGTTAACCACGGAAGTTCAAAATGGCTTTCTTCAAACAAACAGGATTTTGATTGCTATCAGGAAATTAGCAAGAATATATACAGACGATCCCTCAAGGAATTTAACGATACTAAGGTCTTTCAGACGTGTGGAAATGGCCTCTCTCATTTCGAGAAGCTTCCCTCTATAAGCAGATCGGCACTGGACTACAGGCAGCCAAAGTTACCATCTATTGATAACACACGAGAACTTCTGAAAACTGTCAAAACCCAAAATGGTGCTCATTGGTAAGAATCGAACGCACCCGTATACGTAGTGGTGTAATATATATTTGGACACTTTGTAAAATTCTTCTTTGTTTCATATAAAACCATATATTTTCAAAAAACTCTCAAAGATTTATTTCTTGGCCAATTTCCATGATGTTTTCACCTTAAAATGTGAAATTAGTTGTATTTTCTTTCAATAATTTTCAAAATATTGTCGGTCTTATAACAGTCAAGAAAACATAAGCTGAACAGCATGGTAAATTTTTAACAGACATGTGAAGCATGATTACATAGTTGATTTAAATTTTAGAAATTTTCCGTTGAATTTCAAAATGTTTATCTATTAAAAGATCGAAATTTTCTTTTCTAGCTATTTTTAAGAAAAACTTCGACAAATTTTACATTTAACGGTGAACAAATCATGGAAATTGACCAAGAAATAAATCTTTTGAGTTTTTTTTAAAAACATGGTTTTATATGAAATAGAGGATTTTAGTTTAAGAATGGTCGAGAAAACCAGCATGGCAGAGAAAAACACCACCTTCAGCAAAGAATTATATACATACAAGTATTTTAATGGCTTTGTCGACAATGCTATTACATTAAATGCTTCTTTAATTTCCATTGCTGCTTATTTTGCACTCAAGAGCCCACTGGGGAAACAAAGAACATTTGTCAATAATGTATTTTAGCATCTTCCATCTTTATGACGAGTCCGACAAGGAACTGTGGACATCTCGGTTTAGATATAAAACAAACCTGCTGATCCTTGTCCAAATCACAATCTAGAAGCAAAGTAAAAACTTTTAAACTGACAAGTAACACGAAAACTTCCACCAGGAAAGTGAGGCCGGGTAGTTGATTTAATTGCGTTTTACGTCACAGTCACTTATGTCGAGATGCCAACAGCTGTAGGCAAAGTGGTATAAATGTTTACATTTTCAGTGGGGTATAGCTAGATTTTATTGATTAAATGAGGTTTTACATTCAAGTCAATAGTATTTCATTTATATCGAGATGCCACCAGCTTTAGGCGAAGTGGCAGAAATATTTACCTTTATCGTGCACTCAGGACAATGTTCACGGAGTTCTAAAACGTGCCATGGCTCAAGGCATGGTTTTTTTTAAAAGATCTCTTCCAATGATCCTGCGACTTCTTCTGTTCAGAGATATTCCTTTAGTCAGTTATCTGGTCCCGGTTTCACAATTATTCCTCAGCTAAGATCTTCTCAACTTGAATCTTGCAAAATTTCAAATCTTTATAATTTTGTTAATTTTTAAGATTTAAGGAATTCAAGATGTCATTTTAAAGATCATTACTAGATTAAAACATTTGCATTTAGTTTTGACAAAAATATTCCACAGAAGTTCCAAAGAGAGATTACAAATATTTGCTAAATTTAAGTTAAAGAAAATCTTAGCTAAGGAATGATTGTGAAACCGGGACCTAGTTAAGACTTTAATGCACTATTTTTATCCTTAAATCTTCATTTCAGCATGTATAACAGTAATCCAACACTTATTTCCGAGGCAATGCAAGCTTTCCAGTGGCCATCACGTCAGAGACTTAAGCCTGTAGCTCTGTATCGTTATCCAAACTTAGCATGGCGAAGATGAGCAAAGCAAGTGTACACTTATCCAAGGGAGATAACTCCACCAGAGACCGGTTTTTGTCTGTGTTGCAACATGAAATGTTGATGGATTGCCTTTCACAATACAATTGTGCTGTTTTAGTAATTTATATTATATTGTTTTAGAAATATGTATTTATTTAGTGTATATTTTTTCTAAATAAATTTTACAGAAGAATGTTATACTTCATAAAGAACACCCTCTACTCCTTGTGTCAAGAATGTTGGTTCACTTTCCGAAGGTGGACTCTACCAGTCCTGAACTATCTCGATATCAGTGAAAACATCTTAACTGGCTTTTCTACACTATATATAAAAGGTCCATAGACCTTACAGGTCACCTAAAGGGCATATCCAATATATCTTGCAGTATCAGAGAACTTTCATAAATTAAAGGGTGGCTCTAAACCTTCCCTTTATGAGGACCCACAGCAAAAGCTTGTCCAGAGAATGTATGGTTACCAAACTGGATTTATGGGCCTCTTAACACTTCCCCAAATTTAGGCCCCACAGCCAAGATTTGTGCAAACTACAAACTATGCTTGCCTTTTAAGGTTTCATCATCAGGATTAACTGACTACCATGACACTGTCAGGCATTGGACCATGACACTGAGGCAGTGAACTATGACACTGTCATCATTGGACCATGACAGTCAGGCATTGGACCATGACACTATCAAGCAATGGACCATGGCAATGTCACACATTGGACTATGCCACTGTCAGGCATTGTAACATGACAATGTCAGGCATTAGACCATGGCACTGTCAGGCATTGGAACATGACAGTCAGGCATTAGATTTATGAAAAAACAAGTTTTGTAAAACAGTCAATTTTATTATCTTTTCTTATATAAATGTTTCTTTAATAATTTTCTGAGACTTAAATGACAGATGTTCTGAAATTCTTATTAATTGCTGGATAAAGCTGGATGGCCAATTACTTCGTACAGTCAAACCTGTCTATAATGGCCACCCTAGGGAACAAGTAAATGTACAGTTGGCCCTAATATACAGGTTCAAATAATATGAATATAGAGCAATTGGGATAAATTTTTTACTGGCCTTTAAAGGAAGGTGTCCTTATATAAAGGTGGCCTTTAGAGGCAGGTGTCCTTATATAAAGGTGGCCTTTAGAGGCAGGTGTCCTTATATAAAGGTGGCCTTTAAAGAAAGGTGTCCTTATATAAAGGTGGCTTTTAAGGCAGGTTTGACTGTACTAAATAATTAATGTGATATATAAATGATTACCAGTAACAATATGAAACACTATAAACATGATCAATTTTCTTAATATAAATGCCATAAAATGTTTTCCTTTTAGGAGTATGCCAGCTAATTTACCAAATTTTCAAAGATAAATTTCCACTAAGTTACTAATAAAATATGCAGCAAAATCTTACAGTTAATTTTCGATATTGTCATAGCCATAGCGAATTCTTCTCATGTTTTTTATTTAAGCTGCATTGTGATAGCGAGTTCAATTTATTTCAATACAAATGTAAAATCTAATCCATGATATTTTACGAACTTATACATGTAATGTTCAAAACTATAAGTTTGAATCAAACTTCCTATGTGGCATGAGAAACAAAACTCAATGCAATGAAATTCAAACTTGAAACCCAAAAATATATGAAATTATTTTTCCTTAAGAGATAGTATTTAATATCTGCCATGACGATCTCTTTCCTTGCGGGACCTTTCTCGGCTTCGTGACCTTGACCTTCTTTCTCTGCTGCGTGATCGTCTTCTCTCCCGACTGTGACTTCTACTTCTTCTAGTTGGTGGTGACCTTGACCTAGACCTAAAAAATTAATCAATAAATTCAATTTTGACACAAAATTTGCATTGTCAATGGTAACTTTAATTTTATACAGGAATCTGCAGGATATTCTAAAACATTTGCATATTTTATTTTATTTTAGTAAATGGAACATATTTTTACTTGTTCATTTTATTTACCTAATTTTCAAGTGTAAATCCTAAAATTTGCACATTCAATGGTAAAAAGATGCTTAAGAGTCAAAGTTTTATTTATTTGGTATACAGGTGCAGACATTTTAAGAAATAAGGTAATTTTTCAATGTCTATATGAACTTGTAAAGTATTATGGGCTGTCTCAAATTGCATTAAAGGCGAAGCACAGTAATGTGCCTGTAGTCAACGTTAAAGGGAGACAACTGTACAACAGCAGAATTCAATAATGGAAGCTGTCAGACCACAAACCCAGAAAATGTAAAAAAATTAAAATGGGGGTTAAGTGGGCTGATTAGTCGGACTAATTTTGGTTTTTTTCAATTCTTTAAAAAAAAAAAATTGTGTAGTCGAGTTGTCTTTGGTTCTAGAATAAAATGGTTAAACTGAGTTTTTAACTTCAATAAAAAATTTAAAGGGGGAAACAAAGCAGGGTGCTCCAGAAAAGTAAGAACCTTCTGTCTAACTAGCTACACCCGCGATGTGTTGAATCAAAATAGTAAATTAGAAATGTTCTTTCTCCTACCTTCTCCTCCTGCGAGATCTACCGTAAAGCTCTCTTCTCAGTTCTCTAGATATCGGCTTCAGGTGCATAAAGTTACAAAATCCACCTCTGGTACACTCTCTGAAATAATAACCATAATTAAATATTAACTTTAAAGTTTAAGTCAGGCAAGGAAGGAGCCAAAAACCAGGATTTTCAGCTCATGACTCGATAAGTGATCTATTGATTTGCACTCGTCTTATTCAGTGTTCAATTCAGAAATGTAGTTGGTGGGGGTCATCCTGGCCCATGCTCTGAGAAATGAGGGACCATGTTTTCAAAAATTGGGTCTATATGGACCAAGGGCACAAGAGACCTTTCCAGATTGAACACCGCCAATTGTTTTTGCCTTCTCTGAAATAGGGTAAACAAACAGGAGTCATAACTCTTTAAAATCAGGGTTCACGCTGCTGTTCGCAAAATGAGAAAAATAAATAAATTTGGCGATAAAAACTAAACATTGGCGAAAGTGATGGCGAAAAAAATGTTTACATTAACGGGTTCACTGCGCATCGCGGACACGAGCAGAGAGTCGGTAAAGCAGCTGGTTTCTGTCTCCGCGTATGTGTATATCAAACAAAAATCTAGTGAGTTCCTAATGGGTGTTTATTTGGGTCATCGAAGCCATGCTCATGAT
Source organism: Anadara kagoshimensis (assembly GCA_021292105.1). NCBI lineage: Eukaryota > Metazoa > Mollusca > Bivalvia > Arcoida > Arcidae > Anadara > Anadara kagoshimensis. The sequence continues at coordinate 27,556,060 of CM037866.1, forward strand.
GTTGATTAACAAAAGCCCACGTGTGAAGGTGTTAATTACAGGTGGATTAATCCTTTAACGAGATTTAATTAACGTTGTCAGCGAGTGTTTACCAAGCCCCGACCCGCGTCTGAATAGTGTCCCAAGCGCATTTACAGATAAACACAATTTATTATCGGCGATAGATCTTTGGAAGCTGTTAAAAACAGATGAGCGCTTTTCGATAATCACGAAGCTTGTGCCTCATCTTTGATCAACCGATCGATAGACTTATTAATGGACATTAGAAGTCAAAGGAATCACATTATTTGCGATTATGGTGAAACACGTAAACCAACTGACGAGAAAAACACACACACACACACACAAAACCAAAAAAAAAAAAAAAAAAACGTAAACAAACCGACGACTTGGAGAATTTGACTAAAGCTCCAAAGTTGTCATCGAATAAAAGAAATAAAACAAGAAAACTGTTGTTGTTTTTCATGCCATCAGACATGCATTGTATAAAACAATTTTATTCCTCATAAATTTTCGCTAGTAATTAGTTAGATCAGAAAATATCTTTGGCCCAAAAAAATTGTATTTGGCGAAAAAAAAATAGTTCTGGCGAAAGTTTTGGAGAAAAAAAGATTGAAGTCAGTGTGAACTCTGAAAATATACCCCTTGTTTTAAGTGCAAAAATCAATATTTTCTAAGACTAACAAAGCATCATTAAGTTTAAATACCCGCAACTAACAATGTGTCAATAGGTTGAGTCAATACAATCATTTAAAGATCAAATCTACTTCATAAATGGGGGTGTACAGTCAAACCTGTCTATAAATGCCACCCAAGGGAACCAGTAAAAGTTGCCTTTATGGGCAGGTGGTCTTCATATACAGGTTCATATAACATGAATAAAGAACAATTGGGATACAATTTTTCTGGCCTTTATAAGCAGGTGGTCCTTATATAGATGTGGCCTTTATAAGCAGGTGGTCTTTATATAGATGTGGCCTTTATAAGCAGGTGGTCTTTATATATAGGTGGCCTTCAAGACAGGTTTGACTGTACTTGTCTATTAAGAAACTTCAGATTTATATTATAAACATACCCCATTTCATACTGTCGACAACAAGCTTCTCTGAAGTCTGTAACTGGTGATAACTCGGCGTTAATTGGGTGTCCGTTAAACCATCTGTTATTTAAATCTTTGACGGCTTTCTCAGCATCTTCTTCACGACGATACTACATGTACATGCAAATAAAATAGGAAATAATATAACTGTTTTTAGGGGGTTGTTTTTTGAAGGAAGGTTGTCTGTTGTATCTTTGATCTTGGCAGTTTTGGTTACAAATTGATGTTTCACCAACCACACCCACAATTTTCTACCACTGGTCGCCATCATGGAACCAAAGCAGCGCCAAGGCGACTTATGACATATTAGTGTTAGTGACATTATTAAACGGCACAATTCAGGCCAAGTTTTCATTCTTTTTGCATGTAATTCAACATGCTGGGCTTTTGTCTGAACATTGTGGACATGGCCGGTGATTGCTTGGCAGCCTTATAGCATATTGTGCTGGTAATTGGAATGGATGTAGTAATGTAGTATCGGTACTATTATATGGTTGCAAGACATGGAGAATGACCACCAGGGATGAAAAGTTATTCGACACTTTCCACCACAAACTTAGAATAAATGAGGTCCTGTGTCAAGGCACACTAAAGAACCCTGCTGTGTAATGCCATCAGTCCATTGCACAGGCAAAAATTCTGCACCTTCTGCGCCTATAGCTCTCGGGGTCTCAATAAGTGAAATATTCTTGAATGGGATGTTAAACACCATCACTAAACACAACTCAATTTTGGCTCCAAATAAACATAGTCACAAAAATGGTCTCATATGTAAAATATCAAGCTATAACCAGAAGTTACACTGTGTTTCCATGGACAAAAATCTGCATAACATTGCATGTTTATTTTATTTTTTATAATTACCTATGATGCAAGATAATATTTCTAATGAGATAAATCCACACAGTGGATGTGTAGTTTAATGGGCAAGAATTTAAAGGTATTCCTTTACATGCACAAAACCTACCTTTATGTAAACTTTCCCGTATTCCTTTACATGCACAAAACCTACCTTTATGTAAACTTTCCCGTATTCCTTTACATGCACAAAACCTACCTTTATGTAAACTTTCCCGTATTCCTTTACATGCACAAAACCTACCTTTATGTAAACTTTCCCGTATTCCTTTACATGCACAAAACCTACCTTTATGTAAACTTTCCCGTATTCCTTTACATGCACAAAACCTACCTTTATGTAAACTTTCCCGTATTCCTTTACATGCACAAAACCTACCTTTACGTAAACGTTCCCAACTAAATGGTCTCCTAAATTGTCACAAACATTCATTTCTTCTATTTCTCCATACTGAAAGACAAGACAAGAATTGTAAAGAGACGTACTTAATACATCATGCATGGATAACATCTGACATTACAACAGTAGTACAGTCCAACCTGCCTATAAGGCCACCTCTTTATAAGGGCCACCTGCTTATAAAGGCCAGTAAAATTGTATCCCAATTATTCTTTATTCATAATATTTTAACCTGTATATAAAGACCACCTGTCCATAAAGGCCACTTTTACTGATTCCCTTGGATGACCTTTATGAACCTGTATATAAAGACCACCTGCCCATTGGGTGGCTTTATAGACAGGTTTGACTGTACATGTACAGATACCATGTGGCATTCTGAACAACATCTAGCAAGTTTAGTGAATAATGACATCTGCACTTATGTCACTTGTCAGACTTACCCAGTATAACTTACCATAAAACTTTTATCAAAGATATTCACAATTTTGTCTAAATATAGAAATTTTGAATATGTGTCAATTGATGGTGTGTGTGTATGTGTGTGTGTGGTTGGTAGGTTGGCAGGCATCTCAACAAACGAGTGGTCTAAAGTGCAGATCAGTGGGTTTGAATCCCACTTGGGACATTCATAACAGGGATGAAGATTAGCAGGGGCCCAGTGGCCAATGGCTACGTGGTTCGGACACTGGAACTGATTTAAGGGCTTAAAATTTTGTGGTGCAGTGGCCACTGGCCAGTTTTAACAATTTTCTGTATGGATTATCTTGGTCTACCTTTCATGAATGCTACATGAAAATATTCACTTTGAATTTAATTTCGTGCTATAGACAAACCACGAATATAGTGAAATTAAATCCCCAATGAATAAAAGCAACTAGTCAAACCTGTCTATAAAGGCCACCAAATGGAACCAGTAAAAGTGACCTTTATATACAGGTTAAAATAATATGAATTAAGAATAATTGGTATTCAATTCTACTGGCCTTTATAAGCAGGTGACCCTTATATAGATGTAACCTTCAAGACAGGTTGGACTGTATAAGCAGGTGACCCTTATATAGATGTAACCTTTAAGACAGGTTGGACTGTATAAGCAGGTGACCCTTATATAGATGTAACCTTTAAGACAGGTTGGACTGTATAAGCAGGTGGCCCTTATATAGATGTAACCTTTAAGACAGGTTGGACTGTATAAGCAGGTGACCCTTATATAGATGTAACCTTTAAGACAGATTGGACTGTATAAGCAGGTGACCTTTATATAGATGTAACCTTTAAGACAGGTTGGACTGTATATAGTATTTTGTCAATGTGTTTGTGAGTGTGTATTTAGTCCCTCTGTTCAGTAAATGAGGCAATGTTACTACTACGGGAATTTCACATGTGAAATACTGTAAACATATTTAATTTCGCATGTATTTATTTTCGCGTTATAGAAAATTTAGATGTATCCACGCAGTTGAATTTTCTCATATTCGAAATATGTACTTTAAAGCAACAAGCATGATATAAATTTCGCACAAAACAAATGACCTTGAAATAAGCGAAAATTAGTACACCGCAAAAATAAATATGTATACAGTACTAAACGGTGAATTGGTAATGTTTATACTTGCAGTGACACTCACTTGGAACAGATTCCAATTGTGACACATTATACTAGTTTCCACAAATTTAAAACCACTAGAAGCCAAATTTATAAAATTTATGAAAATCGTCCTTTTTAAAGAATTTTTTTCACAATTTTGTTAAAATATGTTACTTTTTGATAGAATATCTCAGTAACTAGTAGTCAATGGCAAATTTGGCTACCAGGAATGGAAACAGAGACTGCATGTGTAAAAGAGCATTTTGTTTGCCAGATAATTTCAACATGCAGAACTCATCCAAATTTGAAAGTTAAAGTAACCATTTCTAGACAATTCAATGGTTAAATAATTACACCACAAAAATAAATATGTTTACAGTATATCCTATGGCAATGACCGTAACCAATATTTCAGTGTGATGTCAGCTAATCAGCCTCAGGATGAAAAGTTGTATTACAGTCAACCCTGTCTATAAAGGCCACCCGGGGGAACAAGTAAAAGTGGCCTTTATAAGCAGGTGGTCTTTATATAGAGGTAGCCTTTAAGGCAGGTTGGACTGTATTTAATATCACATGGGGTGGGTAAAAATTGGTTATATCTGCAATTGTGTTGATTGATGTATTTCATGTTGATATTTTTTTTTAGATTTTTAATACAAATGTTTAACAAGTCAGGACATTGCACTGGCACTCTTCAACAGAACAAGTTGTTAGTAAATCAAGTTTTTAGTCATTCTGGGTATTATAGGGACTAACTCTACAGTCACTGTATTGGGATAGCTCACTTCATGGGAATCCAAGACGGTTCAATATACATTACAGCTCAAGTGGATACGTTAATTTCTAAAGTCAAAAGTTGCTGATATGTACCTCAAAATTAAATTTGAACACACATGCTTTGACACATGAAAGACATAACAACCCTACTAGGTCAAACATATGTACCAATTTTCAAACATCAACTTTGAGATTTATTACTGTCTGTGTCACTTAATCTATGACAGCAAAATTTGCGTTATTTTTAAAGAAAATCCAATTAACTTTTAACAGAATGGTTCACTCACTTTAAGATTATCATTCACATCCAAACAAAAAGGGGATGGATTGACCACATGCTACGCAAGCCTGCATCAAATGCCACCAGGCAGGCTCCTGACTGAACCCACAAGGGAAGAGGAATTGAGGCCGACCTAAACAGACTTGACGTAGGAATATCAACACAGAGGCATAAACAGCTGGAAAGACCTGGGCCGAACTGAAGAAGATAGCCCAAAACCGTGTCAGATGGAGAGGCGTTGTTACGGCCCTTTGTTCCCCAGGGAATCAAGAGGAATAAGTCAAGTAAGCCACATCCTTGATTACATTAAATATTGCCGTAGAAAGAACAATGTTGCCGTTGTTGAGATTTAACATGATGAAAATGGCTTTTTCACTAGAAGTGATACCTCTAGTATTGCATTACAATATACCAGTATGTAAATGCTGTATTGACTTACATGAAAATGAAAACCTGCAAATTTTGCTGTCAACTTATACATTGGCACAGACAGTCATCCTGGACCATGGAGTATTTTTCTGGCCCAGCATATCTTAAAAGTCAAAGACCAGTGGTTAAAGTGATGGAGCCAAATTAGGGTTGACAGAATAAACACAATCACACGGAAAATCAAAGAATAAAAACCAACTTAACTAACTGGTTTCTGAACAAAAGGCATAATACATGTAGCACATGTTTGGTCACAAAAAATCGAGTTGAGGTGGGATGGATGGTTAATTTCTGAATATTAAGACACAACAGCCATAGAGCAAATGGTTAATTTGTAATGGTTGATCAGGTAAAAATATAGAAATGAATTTTCTGTCATTTTTGTCTTATCTGAATAGAGAGAAATCTAATATGTGAATTTATTACATTTTTCAACCTTTTTTCTCTGTCCAAAACTTTAATTGGAAAGTAATGCTTGACGTGAAACATACAACAGACATTGTAACCATAAATTTGGAGTTTAAGACCTTGAACTTGGACAAGGAAAGGTCAAAGGACTCAATATAAAAGGTCATATAACAAAAGACATATAAATAATATTCCAGGCAAGACTTAAAACATAAAATAATTAAAATATAGATCTCTTGTTTTTAAGGGCGAGTTGTGTGCGGTGTGAAGAGGGCATGTGTAGGGGTGCAGTTGGGGATAGGGATGGGATTGTTTATATTAGCTTCCAAGTAAAGTAATTGTAATATATGCATATATGGGCGAGGAATGTGAGGGTGAGATGGAATTGTGTTGACATGTATAGGGGTGGAATGGCATGGATGTGGGTCGGCGTGTTGGGTTTAGACTAGGACAGACTGGGCCAGGCTGGTCTGGGCTGGGCTGGGGGTATTAGCTTCCCAATACAGTGATACATGTTTGTTAGTTAGTCTTTATTTGTCCTCCTACCTTTTCCATTTCTACATAGACCTCTTCAAAGAACTCATCATAATGTTGTTGTATCTCTAACTCGTCCATTTGGACTAAAATAAACGACAGGTGGTAATCAAAACATAACAAAAAGATAGAAAGATGTTCATACTAAAACTTAAAATACTCAGCAGCTATCCTAATATCACTCACTATATACAGCGTCTGAAATAACCACCCGTCCCGTGACTTGTAATAATTCTAACATTTTCCTATACGACAACATAGAAAATGTTAAAATCCTAAGTCAGAAGGACTAGTTGATATTTAGGACAAATTTCAAACACTGATATAGTCAGGTAGAGGCAGGCGGTCGGTCAGTCACAGGATTCCTACATTACTGCAAGAGCGGTCAGGTTAATTTTCATTTATTCATAAATATAAATCGGAATATACATATGAAATTATGATTTATGAGTTCAGAGTCAAGATGAATAAAAATCCAGGCCTCGGAATTCATAAAATAAATCCCATATATTCACATACTTATATATAAATAAACCGAGGTGTAAGCTAAAATCCTACACTACTGCCCTCTAGTGTCAAGGATTGAAAGCAAACCGGGGTACCAGGGAAGGGGTTCAATGCAGAACTATCTATAAATAGAAAATATTTAAGATTTTATGTCCTTTTTTATCATCAGTGCAACTTTATGAAGCAAATTTGATACTTAAACATGTCACAGTTAGGAATAAACAACCAAAAATTTTCAAAAAGTGTGATTTTACCGGTATCCATGAAAATGGATTTTATTTTTGTACAGTGTGATGTCTATTAATGCTTGTGTGAAACCATCATTTTATTTGAATATGTAATGGCTTAATCTGACCAATAGTACTTTATTCAAGAAATGGCCACAGAAATTTTCTGTAACCATTGGAAACGATAGTTCCTCACAAAGATTTTAAGACATTATGTGGTACATGAATAAATATGTGATCCAAAAGCAAATATAAACTACAAATTTGAATTTTTTGATATATATATATATTTTTGTTTTTTGGGTTTATGATTACAACATAGTTACTACAACACTGATAACCCTCTCCCATGATTAAATGTACCAAAACACTCTTACAGCAATCTAACTCCAGGTCACATTACTAGCTTTAGGTTGACATTTAACATTATTGCAAACTGTTGATCAAAATGGAGTGAATTTATTTCATTCTTTGAATTCAATGACACCACTGAAAGCAGCATAGTAAGAATTCAAATTTTCAATAACTTTCTGCATTTTCAAAGCATACTAAAAAGTTTAGCCCTTTCCTGTAACTTGGAGGATTTTGTTATGTTTTTTTTTAAGAAGAAAGGAAGAATAATAATTTTTCTTGTGATTTGTACTAGTAATGTGACATGAAATTTTGGTAGGACCTGGTTTTTCTCTTACATGTATGTAAATGTGAAACATACAGCCAGATACAGCATTTAAACCATCATACATACAAAACTGTTGCCATGGTGATTAAATATATCTATGAATTTTATGAATATAATTTTTTTCTTTTGACTCCCCCTTTTTCCTCCTTATTTAAGGATTAAAATTTATTAAAACAAATTGTTTTCTCAATGCTTATGTGTGTTCTAATCGCATTTTACAGTTTTGCCTTTTTTGCACTACAATAACAATAACATTTGGTCATTTTTCATGGCATTAGCAGTTTTGCCAACAAATGTTTCATGATGTCTTTTCACACCACAATAAATCATTGAATATACTTAGTCATTTTCATGGCATTGGCAGTTTTACAGATAAGATGGTCATGACGCTGTTTTGTGCCAGGACATGTTTCACAAGTTTCGTTGTTGTCGTTGTCGGAGAAGAAGAGCAGTGTCTGCGGTTAAATTAGCATACCTTATCTTCTAACTCAGTGAAAACCTCCTCAAAAAAATCATCGAACGCTTGTTGAGCCTCAACGTCATCCATTACAACTGAAAGACAACCAGTTGTTTACCATCAAAATATTAAGTTTTATCTCTTAAAATCTGCTCTATAAAAACAATACTGTGAAAATCATTTAAGTATCATAGTTTTCTAATTTCCGTGGTCGGCGTGACATCAGAATCCACAAATTTAAATTCTGAGTTCACAACAGGTATTCACTAGCCAGTCCACAGAATTTATGAACTTAAATTCTGTGTTTGCAACAAATATATATGTACCAAAGATTTATGTTTAATATTTTTGAAAAACAGGCAAATATTCTGCATTCACAATTTTTCCATACCTTGAAATTCTTTTTTTTTTCATTCCACAAAAATCAGAGCCAAAAATTTTAAAAGTTTTCACAATATTAATTTTTTCTTGAAGCAGACAAAGGGAGATAACCAAATGAGATCCTTTTAAACTATGCAAATGTGCAATGTTTTTTTCGTCGTAACAGGAAATCTGTATGTGCATCCACGATTGTCATAAAGTATGTCTGTAGAAAAGAAAATGTTGGGGCTATGGGAATTTTACATTGCGAAAAATGGCAAAGTTCACACCAGAAGTGATGTCCTTGGTGACTCTAGGTTACATGCTCAGCAGAATCCGCCATTTGCCTGGTTTTTCAACAAGTTAAATCCCCATACTGTCAATGTTTTACCCTGTGCAGATACATTCTGGGCTAATCGTGGATGCACATGCAGATTTCCAGTTACGACTAGGTACAAGTATTCGCAGATTTCCTGTAATGACTAGGTACAAGTAAGTGAAAAATATCAATCTTTATTCAATTTTTTTTTAAATTTTCTATGGATACAAAGAGTATTTCACTGTCACAAACAGAGTGGTTCCTACAGTAAGGGTCCAGTTCATAATATGTTCTCTCCTGTTGAACTGTTCAGTAATGTGAGAGGAAAAGGTAAGCTAAGAAAAACATGATTAAAATTTCAAAAGGACAAAAATCTTAAGAAATATAGTTCCCAGACATTTATTTAAATCCTAAAATTCCCTGACAATTGTTGAAATTTTCTGACCTTAAAAAAAAAAAAAACAAGAGGCCCATGGGCCTTGACGCTCACCTGAGGAAGAGTACATATCTTATGCAGAGGTTTAATGGTCAATGACATTAATAAAAGAGAATATCAAAATTTTCAGCAGTAAGGGCCAATAATATGCAAGTACTTTTGCAAATTAATTATAATAATTATTATATAAGTATGCTATATATAACATATTTAAAGTCTAGCTACAATATATTATTTATAAATAGCTACAACATCTGTATATTAAAATGTGCATTAGGCCAATACCTACAATATTCCAATATACATGGCTATACAAAGAGTTTATAGTTTTTGAGATAATTAACCATTTAAGTATTTGTTTGGGTCTATGACCTTGACCTTTGAACCTATGACCTTCATTCATATATCAAAATGATTGTTGTGCAAATGCCTACAATATTCCAATATACATGCCTTTACAAAAAGGTTATAGTTTTTGAGATAATTAACAATTTAAGTATTTGTTCATGTCTATGACCTTGACCTTTGAACCTATAACCTTCATTCATATATCAAAATGATGAATAGGCCAATACCTACAATATTCTAATATACATGCCTATACAAAAAGTTTATAGTTTTTGAGAAAATTAACCATTTAAATATTCGTTCACAGCTATGACCTTGACCTTTGAACCTATGACCTTCATTCATATATCAAAATGATCATTAGGCTAATACCTACAATATTCCAATATACATGCCTATACAAAAAGTTTATAGTTTTTTGAGATAATTAACCATTTAAGTATTTGTTCAATTCTATGACCTTGACCTTTGAACCTTTGACCTTCATTCATATATCAACATGATCATTAGGTTAATACCTACAATATTCCAATATACATGCCTATACAAAAAGTTTATAGTTTTTGAGATAATTAACCATTTAAGTATTTGTTCGGGTCTATGACCTTGACCTTTGAACCTATGACCTTCATTCATATATCAAAATGATCGTTAGGCCAATACCTACAATATTCCAATATACATGACTATACAAAACGTTTATAGTTTTTGAGATAATTAACCATTTCAGTACTTGTTTACACCTGTGACCTTGACCTTTGAACCCATGACCTTTATTTATATCTCAAAATGACCATTGTGCCATTACCTACAATATTCTGATATACATGCCTATACAAAAAATTCATAGTTTTGCAGATAATCAACTATTTTGGTATTCTTGGACATCTGTGACCTTGACCTTTGAACCCATGACCCTGATCTATGTATCAAAATGATCGTCATGCCAATACCTACAAATAACTGAGAATCCTGTGCCATTATCACAAGAAATGTTAAAAAAATAGCATTTTTTATCAAAGGTCAAAAACTGGGACATGACCTTGACCTTCGACCTTGACATCAATTGGAAGAAAATTGCAAGACAAGATCAACAGTGAAATCTCCATACAATTATCTTCAGCCGTTATGAAGTTATAACAATAAATGTCTCATTTTAAAAATTACGTAATTTTATGCAAAAAACGCGTAACCTATTTTTCGTTCAATTTTCATGAAAAACACAATTTTAATGTCCCCAGGTATGCTGAATCCAAATATCCAATCAAAATTTGCCTGCACCTTTTGGTTTCAGAGAAGAAGATTTTTTGTCTTTTTGCTATTTTTAGTAACAGCGGCCATCTTGTTGGGCGTGGCCATACCCCGAACACAATTTTGAAAGGCTGTTACCCAGGCATGATAATCACCAAGTTCCATCAAATATGGCCTCGTAGTTTTGAAGGAGAAGATTAAAATGTAAAGTTTACACACGACGCACGACGGATGACGGACGGCGATAGATTGCAATAGCTCATCTGAGCCTTTGGCTCAGGTGAGCTAAAAATCCCCCCCCCCCCCACGTGTGGGAACCATGTCTTTTACCCTATGACACCCCTCAAGTGTTGGGTAGGACCAGATATGATCATCTCTATAAATACCATCCATAAATTATTATGCTGGTAGATTTGTAAAACTGGTCATATCATGACAGACTGGAAATCTTCATGAAATTAAATTGTTGAAAAAATTCTGCCGAAGCTGAGTTTTTTTTGGTGTAAAATAGAGTTTTTAACTTTTTTATCTAGAAAAAAAATTCCCCAAAAAATAAATAATTTTTTTTAAAAAATCTGAATTGAAGATCATTTAGCTACCATATCACTCTCAAATACTGTAAAATTAAAACTTTAATAATTCAATTCTATGAATGAAATTGACGTATCGCCAGCCATGCATTTTATGTTCCGACACTAGCCGCCATCAGGGTACCAAAGCAGCGTCACGGCACCTAATGATGTAAAATTTCAGTGACGTCATTAAATGGCACAATTCAGGCCGAGTTTTCATTCTTTTTTGCGTTTAATTCAAGCATGTCAGACCTTTGTCGGAACATTGTGGGCGTGGCCGGCGATATGTCAATTTGACATGTTGAATAGAATATAGCCTTAAGGCAAATATTAATTTCTATACATGTAGTAAATACTAGTAATTTATGGATGGCACTGTAAATATACATATACTATATGTCAATGCTAGCATGTACTAATGTGTTCTGAGAAAAAGATTTTTACACAAGAACCTGTCAAGAAGAAGTGACAGGTAAGTCATGAAATACAGAGATGTACAATAAATACCAGTATTTGGACACTCCTGTAAAATCCTTCTTTATTTCATATAAAACCATATTTTTTTTTTTTTAATTTTTAAAAATTTTTTCTTGGTCAATTTCCATGAATTTTTTACCGTTAAATGTAAAATTTGTTGAAGTTTTTTTTAAAAATGACTAGAAAAGGGACTTTGGTTGTTTTTTTTTAAATAGATAAACATTTCAAATTCAACAGCAAATTTCTAAAACTGAAATCTACTATATAATCATTCTTCACTTGACTTAAAAATCTACAATGCTGTTAAGCTAATATGTTCTTGACTGTTATAAGACGGACAGCATTTTGAAAATTATTGGAAAAACTACAACTAATTTTACATTTAACGGTGAAAATTTCATTAAAATTGATCAAGAAACAAATTTTTGAGAATTTTTTAAAAATATATGGTTTTATATGAAATAAAGATGGATTTTACAAAGTGTCCGAATATTTACTGCATGTCTCTGTACAAAATATGTTGGATTGTTAACTTTAAACTGTACAAGAAATATTAGCTAGAACTAAAACAATCAAAAATACACACTAGCTTTATAAAATTATCAGTTGCCAGATTTCCAAATTTTATAAACATATTGTCCATTTTAAATGATTTTTCACAAAATTTCTAAAATAGATTACTTTTTGAGAAAAATTCCGAGAAATTAGTAGCCAATGGCATTTTTGGCTACCAGGAATGGAAAACAAGAGAAATATATTTTGTAGCTATTAAGTTCCAGCTATTATATATTACATATAACAGTCCAGTAACCCCAGAAATGTTTTCACACACAAAAAAACATAATATATATAGAAAACTGGAAAAAAAGAAAAGAAAAAAGATTTCCTCTTGCGAATATTTCTATCAGTACAGGTAATTAAAATCCAAATTTTCCACTTGTGATTTAGACTTTACAAATAAATACTCACTGTGAGATCCATCAGCTGTTAGAGCGGCATTCTGAGGGTTCAAATATATGTTCTGAAGTACACAGGTCTGGAAAATACAGAATAATTAAACATTAACTTCATACAAAAAGTCAAAATACAACACAGACTAAACTAAGTACAGGATATCCAACAAGATCTGATGGCACAGACTTAGCTAGGTATAGGATGTTAAGCAACATTCAACCAACCAACAAATCAAATTCCTGGGGGTCAAAATTCCCTAGGTCCGCAGTCCCAGATCTATTGGTTTTACATTTGTACCTTTAATATTTAAATTTTTATAGTTTTAGGGGCCCAGACTTATTTTTAGGTGCCATGGGCTGCTGGCCTGATAATCTTAATCCCTGCTACTGACAAGGTGCACTGTGCAGACAGGCTAAACTTTATATCAAAATTATAGTGTATTTGCTCTCACATAAAAAACATAACCATACCTGGCTAAAAGTTGGCTTATTGTGCAGTCTAGAACATCTTTCTCCATGACGACAAGCTCCAATCTTGAAGTAAAACGAACAGTTGACTCTGGAAATATATAAAGAATAACATCAGTTATATCAGTGAACTCCAGAAAGTAAAAGCCACCTACCTGGTGATAAAGGGGATGTCACTCTGTAAAAGCACTACAGGAAGTAACAGCCACCTGGTGATAAAGGGGATGCAACTCTGTAAAAACTGAATGTTACTGCCCAGCTGCATTCAAGCTCTCATAGAATAAATTAATTAATTTCCATTAACAAATAAATTCCTCATAATTGCTGGAACATATAAGATGTTTAGTGTAATGAATAAAGTAAAATAGTTGTTTCAATGAATAACCTGCAAGGTGACAAAAATCAGTGTTTTTGTTTGTATAAAATTACTACAATTTAAAGGAAGTTTCCCCTACAAAAAAATTTACTGAAATTTCCCAATTTGAATACTAAAATCTCCGATAAACCAGTTAACCATTTACATTCTTTCAATCATTTTGAATAAACTGGTGTCTATTTGTTTCAGTAAATTTAAATAATATTTTAAATTTTCCCAATTTAAAAGACAAAACATCCAAGTCAAGAATATTACACTTATATCAAAATATCACCAGTTATAGGTGAAGTGACAGAAATTAAAACCTTTGCAATGTACTCAGGGCAATGTGCAGGAAGGGTTATTTTAATAACATGCTACGCCTGCCATAACACAGGGTATTGGTTTTTAAGGTCTCTTCTTTCATTTCATTTTAAATGTTGGGTGCTTAACAAACAGTCAATACCTTTTAACCTTTATGATAATTGTGGATATGGATACAGATTTTCAGTTACGACTAGGTATAAGAAGAAAACAACATGAACCATTATTCAAGTTTATTTAATTTTCTATGGAAATAAAGTGCAATTCACCGTCACAAACAGAATGGCTTGAAATGTCAGCCAGCAAGGTGTGGTGATCCATACAATAAACTCAAAAAGTAACACCAGGGGGCACAACTTCAAACTCCACAAATTTTTTTAGTAGAACAAATGTGAGGAAAGCAACTTTCAGTCAAAGAGTGACCAATATGTGGAATTCCTTACTAAAAGAAATAGTGAACAAGCCATCTTTAAACAGTTTTAAAAGTGCCATCAACAAACATTGAACAAACGTAGATCTAAAATTCCAGCCGACCAATTATGAACCAGAACCAGACAAAACAGGATTCAGTTCGAAGAACCTTACAGAGCCCCAGATAATTTTTAAGTGTCATGGGTATTCACTCATCAAATTTTAATTTTATGAGTAAAAGTAATTTAATGAGTAAAAGTACTCGTCAAATTTAACAATGAGGAGTAAAACCACTTTTACAGACAAATTTTGATTAAAAAGTAAGTGTAACTTAAAATATCTTAAATTAAAAGTTGAAACTAGTAAATATGATTGTGTCCCTTCTTTGGCAAAAACATTGTCCGATTTAGTCTTCATACAAATTTCACATTTGTGGTGTGTTTGGCTTCCCAACGATTCGACAACCAACCATGGGTATTGTGCCTGCCACTGTAATATTGTTTCTTTTACATTTTGTCCATCGTGTTTTTTTTCTTAGACTCATTGATACAACCAGTAATTAAATCTTTAATAATTTGTTAGACAAATAATTCGGGACCTGGTGATTTTGTCGTCAAAAAAGCAAGCAAACTTGTTTGTTTTGACTTGGCCATATTCCGCGGCATATGTCATTATAAGAACTTTCATTGGCTGACACTGACGTACCTGTGATACCACGAGGTTCATCATTGTTACAAAAGTGATTTCGAATCCAGGTCATGTACATGTAATTGTTATTATCGTCTACATTACTTGGCTGTAGACTGGGAGTTTCTTCTTTCGTTTTCATTTTCAAGTTGTTAACATAGATACGCGGGGGTTTAACTGATTATGCGTAAGTGTCCATAACCATGTGTAAGTAGTACGCATATTATTGAAATATTTGGCGTATTTAAGTAAAATACGCAGATACGCAGCTTATCTGGAGCTGACCTTAAGCTGGGCCAGAGGGGCGCAAAGCCTACTGTATATGGATTTCTACAGACAGGAAATAGGAAATACACCTGCAACAATTTAACTCCCCCCCCCTCCATTCTGTGAATTTATGCCCTAGGTGGCATGTCACTTTCTCCAAGTTTATCTATAGTATTACAAAGACTGTGAATTTGCATCAAAAGTTTTAATAATGGCTATTTATGATAAAATTAAACATGAACAACCCTGGGAAAAATCGATAACTCGTGAATATCTTATTTTCTGTAGATCTACACTAAATTATCCCAAAATCCAGTCGTGCCAATTTATCATTTTAAGAATATAAGTTGATGCCGATTGTAAATATTTATTTTAAACAATCGTGTGGCGCATTAATGTCGACAATTTTACACATACTTATCCTTTTCTGTACCAAAAATTGACGCCAAATACTCGGCCATCTTGGCTTTTTGTGTTCGTGCTTCGTTCGTCTGACTAGCCGGGTCTCCGTGTGCGTTATAAACGGAAATGAGGAGAGGTTATAAAATGTGTAGGCGGGCTGGCAAAATCTTACACCCAATTTTCAATGATCTATATTTCAATAGATGTCTTTTGGATTCTTATAATATTTACACATAATATTGGGCATGACCTCAATTTTTTAAATATAGTTTTGATTTTAAAAAATATTTGATATTTTTGAAGTTATTACAAAAAACATGGGCTACACTTTTTTCAATCGGTCAAAATTCATCCGAGACAGGATAACAAAATTTTACCACCCAATTTTCATTGATCTATATTTCAATAAATATCTATTGGAATTTTATAATTTTTTTACATAATATCGGGCATGTCCTAAATTGTTTAAATATATTTTTGATTTTAAAAAATATTTGATATTTTTGAAGTTATTACAAAAAACATGGGCTACACTTTTTCCAATCGGTCAAAATTCATGCGAGGTAGGACGAGTGAGGTTTGAACATTGATCGATATCTCTCCAAATAATTATGCTTGCCTATTAAATTTTTCAACAAATACGCAGTGGATATATATCTTTAATAGCAACAAAGGATATTTCCTATAATGGAGTGGTTTTCTTTTATAAAGGATTGTTTGTGACAGTTGATTGTTCTTTAATTGCGATAAGTACGCCGCCATCTTTGATCAAGGCACGATAGGTTCACCATTACACAGGAGGGATTTACAGAAAAATGACTTATGGCGTCGTACTTATAGAACAATCAAATGTCACAAACAATCGGTTATAAAAAGAAAACCACTGCATTATAGGAAGTACCATTTGTTGGTATCAAAGATACATATTCACCGCGTATTTGTTGCAAATTTTAATAGGCAAGCATAATCATGTGAAGAGATATCGATCAATGTTCAGAGCTTACCCGTCCTGCCTCGGATGAATTTTTACCGATTGGAAAAAGTGTAGCCGGTATTTTCTTTAATAACTTCAAAAATATTAAATATTTTTTAAAATCAAAAACATATTTAAAAAATTTAGGTCATGCCGGATATTATGTCAAAATACTATATAAATCCAATACATATTAATGGAAATATAGATCAATGAAAATCGGGTTGTAAAATGTTGTTATCCTGTCTCGGATGAATTTTGACCGATTGAAAAAAGTGTAGCCCATGTTTTTTGTAATAACTTCAAAAGTATCAAATATTTTTTAACACTAAAACTATATTTAAAAAATTGAGGTCATGTCCAATATTATGTGTAAATATTATAAGAATCTAATAGACATCTATTGAAATATAGATCATTGAAAATTGGGTGTAAGATTTTGCCAGCCCGCCTACACATTTTATACCCTCTCGGAAATGAGCAAGAAGCGTTAAAGGGAGACAACTACGTGAGGAAATCATAACAAGGAAATCATGAAATGAACACGAGATAGGTAAATATTTATGTTATTATTTTAAGGACTTTCATCATAAATGCCTAGATGAATAGCTCCAATGAAACCAGGAAATTATAAAGGTTTTGGTACTTGTTTTCACACATTCTAAACTAAAGCCAATTTTTCATAGCCATTATTTCTCTTTAGTTTATGAATGTGTCATCCTGATCATGTCACTTAAATATCAGATAAACCGCCCTGTTTTCACGTTTTTGTTCCAATTTTGTCATTCTAACTGATTACAAAAACCAGTAATTTCACAAACACTCAATCACTCTAGGTTACAGTCAAACCTGCCTGTCAATCCACAGGGGCCAGTTTCACAATAAAATTTTAAAAAATACCCATAAGTATATAAAAAAGAGTAAAGGGGAACAACGAATCGGATCTTTCACTTGTAGGTGCTCCGACAAAATTCTACATTACTTTTTTAATTTGTGTCCGATCATCGTGATCTTGATGTCATTTTGTTCCTAGATAAATATGCTTTGAATTGACATTAAATTTTTGGACATAACTTAAAATTTTAATAAAATGTTCACACGGAAAACACAGAAAAATGTTGTAATTTTGCCCGATGTAGCTAAGCCCGTCCATGTAAAAGTAGCTTAAAATTCGCATTACGGTCATGTTTTTCACTATTAGCGTCCGTGTCAACTACAAATGCTGATGTGGATCGAAGAACTAAATAAAAAGCAATAAGTTTCAAAGGTAACCGGTACTCACTTCTAAATCAACAATCTTCTAAATCTACTTACAGAATATTTATCTGGGAACAAAATGACACCAAGATCACGATGATCGGACACAAATTAAAAAAGTAATGTAGAGTTTTGTCGGAGCACCTACAAGTGAAAGATCCGATTCGTTGTTCCCCTTTACTCTTTTTTATATACTTATGGGTATTTTTTAAAATTGTATTATGAAACTGGCCCCTGTGTGTCAATCACTCCAGGTTACAGTCAAACCTGTCTGTCAATCACTCCAGGTTACAGTCAAACCTGTCTGTCAATCACTCCAGGTTACAGTAAAACCTGTCTGTCAATCACTCCAGGTTACAGTAAAACCTGTCTGTCAATCACTCCAGGTTACAGTAAAACCTGTCTGTCAATCACT
The DNA here is from genome assembly GCA_021292105.1 of Anadara kagoshimensis. Lineage (NCBI taxonomy): Eukaryota > Metazoa > Mollusca > Bivalvia > Arcoida > Arcidae > Anadara > Anadara kagoshimensis. The sequence goes on from CM037866.1 coordinate 27,574,581, forward strand.
CCAGGTTACAGTCAAACCTGTCTGTCAATCACTCCAGGTTACAGTCAAACCTGTCTATAGCCAATCATAAAGTTATAAACCCCATGCACATGTATAAAAATTGAAAAAATATGCAAGTATGTGGTAATAACACATTTGTTATTGACATGTATGGGGCATTAACCACTTCATGTATTATATCAATTTAGCAACCTCAGTTATGTCACAATCAATCCATCCTAGACAAACTTAAAGGGACACTGAAGTCTAGGGGATTATGACCAAAATCGATAGTTATAAGTACAATATTAATAATAAAATTCAAAAAAATAAAAAATTATTCCATTAAGATATATATTTCGCTATTTGAAAATTGCCGAAAATCATCGCCGCAGCTCTTCTGTGTTGGAGGTGAGAAGAACATGCTGTGACGTCATGTGTGAACAAACCTCGCCATGCTATCAATAGTGTGGTTACAGTATAGTGTAAAAGTTGTTAAAAATATTGTTTAAATATGGTTTTGTGTGCGACCGTTGATTGTAAAAATAATTAAAAAATTATGATAACTTAGAATTTGTCTCTATTTAGACTTATTTTAAATTTAATAATGACCAATATTGGCTAAATCATGTGCACAATGATCTATGCATCAACTAACCTAAAATGATAAAATATTCTTTTATTTTTTCACGATAAATCAATAAGATCCCAATTTCTTAAAAGTAGAATTTACATCCCTTTCTCGCATACAGGTAATTAAGAGATTATCAGTAACCTACAGTACCTTTAGATCCTGTTTATTAGACATTCCATCACCGGTAATCAAGAGGTAGATCTACCTTACAATATACAACATAGATCTGAAGATTGATAGGTGTAAATAAATTAAGTGATAAAGTCTTCACGATATCCCATATTAAATGTAAGTATAATTAATTTGGAATTTTGGAAAGATGCATTAAAAAATATTAAATATTTCAATATTGATTTACGAATGTATAAATTGATGGGTCGACTGTCGTGACTGGCGGTATGAAATTAAAATGATTTAAATTATTGAAATATTCCTATTCGTAAGTTCAATTTTAAACATCAAAAACTCTAAAAAAAAAAAAATTAATCCCCCCCCCCCGCTTCTCATGTCATTGATGCGAAGAAAAATTATGTCTGTAACAGTGTGATCTAGTTCAGGACAAATTTGAATGCTGACGGCGAGAGTCCGTACAGGCCCGTCCTTTAAAATTGTATAAATTTACTTTTAAATGAATTTCCATACAATGACGTTTTTAAGTAGACTTGGCTGCAAATTTCATGAAAATCTCTTAAAAAAACTAAAATAAAGTACAATATCCACGGTATATTATTTACTATGTTATACTGCTGTTTGTGTTCACCATATCATTTCATAATTTCTGCTACTTCGTCTGTTTCACATCTTGATATAAATGAAATTATCTTGACTACGATTTTGCCTTACAAGTTATAACATATTCAGATATAAATGGAATTATCAGGACATGGATTATACAATTCAAGCAATAGTTATAGCTAGCGTCATCTTGATATAAATAAAATAATCTTGAGATATATAATACAATCCAAGTTATAATTATTGACATGACTGGTGACATCTTGATATAAGTGAAATTATTGTGAGATGTGAAGATACTTAAATGTAACTACAATAATTAATAATCATGTATAAACTAAAGAGAATGTATTGTCCAATTTTCATTAGATTTAAAAGGACAGCTTATTTCCCGGTTTCAATGGTACACATATATAAAGAAATTGGGAAACAATTACAACTTATAACTTCTGAAAGAAACGCATCTCTTATTTTCCAAACTATACACAGGATGAAATAACTCTCCTGTTTATTGTGTAACCAGTAGGTGATCTGATGACGAAACGCATTAAAAAATTAAAATAAAAAAGTGAAATTAAATTCTTGGCTCATAACAATTGTGTGGCGGAAAGGGCTCAATAGGTGGTCAGGTGGCCCAATCGGTAGAGCGTATGTTAGTACATGTATTGTGAAGGTCCCGGGTTCGAGTTCGGTTACGCCGCTGTTACATTTGGGGAATCATCCGACCTTGGGCATTGGCTGACCAACAAGTTGGTCCCAGGGGTGGAACCCGCTGGTTTCGATTCAAGGGGGTTGTATAGAAAAAAGATGGGAGGAATTTGGCGGTCCGTGTAGCTCAATCGGTAGAACGTCCCGCTAGTATTAGGAAGCTCCCGGGCTCGAGTCCCGGTGTAGCAGCTGCATTTTCCCCTTTCCTGTTAGTACATCAAAAGTAGCTATCCCCTCTTCTGATTTACAAATGCTTGTTATTCTTTTTTCATATATAATTATTATCATCATTAATATTATTTTAATGCATATTAAAATCATTTTCTGGAAGGACCTATTTATTTATTTATTTATTCTATATACGTATTTATTATAAATAAATATAAGTAAAAGTCTGAAATAATTATTGTGAAAAATGATGTTTTTAAAAATTCTCTAAAATTATAGATATTTATGAATTACGAGATTATCAACATCTTAAAATAAGGTGTGTAAATACACAACTACTGTTGCAGTTAAAGGGTTGGTAAATATACAGGAAGTGTCGGTATACCTGTCTCGTTAGTTAAGTGGATTGGGTACACTCCGATATACAACTAGTCAGTCAATATTGAGGCTTTAATTACAGGTGACTATAATAATAATAATAATAATAATAATAATAAAAACTTTATTCTCATCAACCGTAAATGTTTTTTTTTTTCATGACTGGCCATGGTGTAATGTCTCCTCGTCTTATGTTGTTTCTTGCAATCGTTGCTAATCGCAAAACTTCTTGGTTGAAATGCACGATCTCAAGGTCAAAGCTGTCGATTATACATTTTTAAATAAATTGCAATTTTTAATTTTGTCTTTGATCTGTACGATTTCTGTGCAGCAAATGCATTCCCTCTCAGTGTTCATTGCTCGGCAGTTTCATTATATGTCCCAAACCTACAAACGATGATCATTATCTATAACTTCGCATGAATCCGATTTGAATAAATTCTCTGGTTTACTTTCAGTTCCCTAATATTCTGACTCAAAATCAAAAAGATAATGCGCCATTTCTAATAATATGGATAAGTAACAACTCGTAAGATGCGACACTTCAGTATATATAAACAGTGGTTGTTCACACATGACGTCACAACTTGTTTTCGTACCTCCCGATTGAAGAGTTCCAAAATGGCCTGAGGTTACGAATTTTGATTTTTTAAACTTCTATATCTTTTTTATTTCGGCGAATAAAAAGGTGAAATTTTCAATATAATAATAATTTAACATAAATTTTCATATTTTGGTCAAATTGGCTAGACTTCAGTGTCCCTTTAAGAAATTAGTCAACTCTTCTGTTGTCAACAGATTTCCTGGCATGAATTGTGTTTATTTTGCCAGTTTTCAAAAGGTTTTATGTTGCTATTGGGATTGTTATTTTAACTTTCCCAATTTGTGGAGATTCTGTAAATTTTCCTGATATGATAGACAGAAGATTGAAGGGCTTTTTCTGGCCACTCAAGGGTCTGGTAAAAGGATCAATTCACAATGACAAAAAGCTATGTTTTCCATTTCTGGTAGCCAAAATCGCCATTGGCTACTAATTTTTGAGGAATTCTTTTAAAAATTAACCTATTTTAGCAAATTTGTGAAAAAATACTTCAAATAGGACTATATTTTCACAAATTTTAGAAATTGGGCTACTAATTATTTTAAATTTATGGAAACTTAGAAAAAGGGTTCATTTTCCCCAATTTTGTTAGTAAAAATCACAAAATTGATTCTTAATAGAAAGAAGGGAAAAGGTGACAAAATCCCATATTTTCCACTGATTACATGTATTATTAAAAGATGTCAAAATGAGTAAATCATAAAATCTTCTTTTTTCTGTCTTTCCAAAATATTGATTTTTATCCCAAAAAGCCAGAAAAATACCTGACGGTTGTTCTTAAAAATATAGTTAAACCTGTCTATAAAGGCCACCCAAGGGAACCAGTAAAAGTGGCCTTTATGGGCAGGTGGTCTTTATATACAGGTTCAAATAATATGAATAAAGAGCAATTGGGACAAAAATCTACAGGCCTTTATTAGCAGGTGGCACTTATATAGAGGTGGTCTTTAAGGCAGGTTGGACTGTAGGAACAAATTCATGCCATCATTATTATATTTACAGAATAAACACATAAAACATTGATATACAGATGGATAATGGATCTTTCCAGAGTAAATAATGAAGAAAAACTTAACCTTTGTAGGAAATATTATTTAGGTAAGTACAGTCAAACTCATCTATAAAGGCTACCCATGGGAACCAGTAAAAGTGGCTTTCCAGAGTAAATATTATTTAGGTAAGTACAGTCAAACTCATCTATAAAGGCTACCCATGGGAACCAGTAAAAGTGGCTTTCCAGAGTAAATATTATTTAGGTAAGTACAGTCAAACTCATCTATAAAGGCTACCCATGGGAACCAGTAAAAGTGGCTTTCTAGAGTAAATAATGAAGAAAAACTTAACCTTTGTAGGAAATATTATTTAGGTAAGTACAGTCAAACTTGTCTATAAAGGCTACCTACCCATGGTAACCAGTAAAAGTGGCTTTTCAGAGTAAATAATGAAGAAAAACTTAACCTTTGTAGGAAATATTATTTAGGTAAGTACAGTCAAACTTGTCTATAAAGGCTACCTATGGGAACCAGTAAAAGTGGCTTTCCAGAGAAAATAATGAAGAAAAACTTAACCTTTGTAGGAAATATTATTTAGGTAAGTACAGTCAGACTTGTCTATAAAGGCTACCCATGGGAATCAGTAAAAGTGGCTTTCCAGAGAAAATAATGAAGAAAAACTTAACCTTTGTAGGAAATATTATTTAGGTAAGTACAGTCAGACTTGTCTATAAAGGCTACCTACCCATGGGAATCAGTAAAAGTGGCTTTCCAGGGTAAATAATGAAGAAAAACTTAACCTTTGTATGAAATATTATTTAGGTAAGTACAGTCAAACTTGTCTATAAAGGCTACCCATGGGAATCAGTAAAAGTGGCTTTCCAGAGTAAATAATGAAGAAAAACTTAACCTTTGTAGGAAATATTATTTAGGTAAGTACAGTCAAACTTGTCTATAAAGGCTACCCATGGGAATCAGTAAAAGTGGCTTTCCAGGGTAAATAATGAAGAAAAACTTAACCTTTGTAGGAAATATTATTTAGGTAAGTACAGTGAAACTGGTCTATAAAGGCTACCTACCCATGGGAATCAGTAAAAGTGGCTTTTATACATGTAGGCAGATTGCCTTTATCATGTTTATATACAGGTTAAAAATATGAATAAAGAGCAATTGGGATACAATTCTACTGGTTTTTATAAGCAGGTGGCCATTGTATAGAGGTGACCTTTAAGGCAGGTTGGTCTTTATTCATAATAAACCTGATTATAAAAGCTTGGTTCTTATCAACTTAGCTGCTCTCTCGGTATGTGGGAGGTTGTGGGTTTGAACCCTGGCCAGGTCCGACTAAGATTTGAAAATAGGTAGTGACTGGTCTTTAACCAAGCACTCAACATTTAGAAATGAGAAAATTTTTGGAAAAAATACTTTAAACAGGATTGTTTTCACAATTTTTGGAAATTTGGTTACTTACAATTTTAAATATGTGCATGGAAACCTAGGTTTATAGTGCTATAACTTCCACTGTCAAACAAGGCAAATAATTCATAACCATTTATCTAGTTGTTAACTGTTAATCAACAAACACTTTTTAAATTTGTTTTTATCAAATAACACAAATGGTAATTTTTATTATATTTTATTTCAAATTTTACATTAATTTTATGGTCATCAGTGTTTATACTGTCTAACAACAAAATCGGGAGGGCACCAGGTATATCCTAGGGCAGCATAGACACACCCCAATGTTACACAGATTTACCTGCCCATAATTAGACAGTCTTACACTCACACCTAAGACAAAGATCTCAATCAACTCATAGTAATTAACACCAGTCGTTAATTACTTTGTTTATTCTGTGACACTGGCCAATCTGTCACTACTTTGTTAATTCAGTGACAATCGTCGATATTGTTTATTTAAGTGACACTCACCGATCCTGTTTATTTAAGTGACACTCGCCGATCCTGTTATTCAGTGACACTCGCCTATCCGTCACTGGCTTCAATGTTTTATCACCATTGTTTACCAAGCTACTGATGGACTTTGAAACACTTTCGCCGAAAAACCGCCAAGTGCTGATTTTTATGCCAGTTAAAGAAAAAATATCACAATTGGTGACATTGGCGATGCCCAGTGCGAACAGTGCTAGCATTCCTTATTCATTTTGTTTCATACAGCATAGTTATAGCATGATAAACACCATTTCTAGATATTTCAGAAGTTAATTATAATTTTTTTTGTTGGTTGATTGTTGCTTAATGTCACATCTGCAATTTTTCAGCTATTGGCAATGAGAACTACTTTCTTAATCTCTATGGATTAATCTATGAACAAGTTTGTCTATGCATGTGAACTGCGAGTGTGTTGTATGACAGTGCACACTTAGGATGACTTTAAGGTGCTAGCTCAATGAGTCGGTATGCAACAGCCCCAGTCACATTATACTGACATCGGATGAATCTGTAAAGGCCAATGGCAAGGAAACTTCACTTTCCCACATTTGGTCTGAGCAGGACCTGAACTCACAAAAGTGAGAGACCTTGGATTTGTAGACTGATGTTTTATCCATAAGCCAACCCGGCCTCCGTTTAATTTAAATTATGGATTATTTTATTTATTATATTACAGGTGGATTTGCCCTACTGCCATTCTTATGGTTTATAAACTCAGTGTGGTTTTTCAGAGATGCTTTCATAAAACCAGATTACGACCAACAACCCACAATTAGAACATGTGAGTAACTTGTGAGTAATGATGTAGCAGGGAACCTGTCTAAACTGAACACTGTTATATCTACAGCAAACAGATCACGGCGGTAGCTAAATTTGTTGAGTTTCTTGCTCCTTATTTGGCAGGTGGGTTCAAACTCTGATTGGGTCTGACCAAGATTTGATAATAGGTAGAGACTGTTCTTTTGCCAAGCACTCAGCATTTTAGAAATAAAAGTCAAGGGTCCTTTGAAAGAGACCTAAAAATTTATGCCAATGTCATGGCAGGTGTGGCATGTTAAAGAACCATCCCTACTTGTCCTGAGAACACTGCAAAGGTTAAAATTTCTACCATTTTACCTATAGCTGATGACGTTTCAATATAAGTGAACTATTTTTGGACGTAAAACCACATTCAATCAATCACCCACAAACAAAGTTATGGGGGTATATAGAATTTTCCTGTCAATCTGTCCATTTCCTGTCATCCGTCTCATTATCTTCTATGTCTACTGAAGGATTTTGACCAAATTTTTAAACAAATGTAAACCAAAATGGGGCATTTTGTTGCATATCAATTTTAGGTGCATAGGTCAAGGTTCAAGGTCACAAGGTCAAATCTTAGAAATATGGTAACAACTCTCAACAGATTGCTCTAGTTTTGTTCCGTGTATTTGGTTATACACAGGTCAAACTTCCCCCCAGCCCCCAACATTTAATATTTTCCTGCAGCCTTGACCTTTCTGGTATGACCTTGGGTCAAGGTCATGTTACACCTTTGGTCATGAAGATTATCATATGAAGTTTTATGACAGTTGTCCAAAGCAATTATGAGATATGCTCCTGACAAGATTTTACATGGACAGACAGACGGACAGACAGACAGACATGGTTATTCCTATATATACCCCCCTCAAACTAGGTTGCAGGGGAGGGGAAAGGTTATAATAATAGGCAAGAAGCAAGAAGCGGCATGTTGAAACCTCCAATTGTAATTAAAGAGTTTGTTCTCTATTATGGTATAGAGAAAAGGAAACTTTTACAGCACTGCGTTTCATAGCTATTGTCTTTTCTGGTTTCTACAAAGCACCACCATATTCCATCATAGTAGGACAGTCTTGTTGACTCACAGGTATTTGATATGTAAGTGTTGTGATGTATCAACTTTAAAAAATTACAGTTTCAACATCAGTGTTAGGTAACAGGTTGTTGCCCAAATTTTTAATTTTGTTCAAAGTTTTGTTTAAAGGCAACTGTATTGATTTATTTTCAACTGTAAAATTCTTCAGATTCACTGTGCTTTGATCTACATGTAAAACATTCTATCAATGGTGTTACTGATCTAATTTCAGATGTAAAACATTCTGTCATTGGTGTATGACCTACACATATATTCAAATGTAAAACATTCTGTCATTGGTTGTATTGACCTACACATATATTCAAATGTAAAACATCCTGTCATTGGTGTATTGACCTACACATATATTCAAATGTAAAACATTCTGTCATTGGTGTATTTGTCTTTTTCAGATGTAATACGTTCTATGATTGGTGCAGCTATATGGACAGCAGTAATTATAACATGGGTTGTAATTTTTCAACAAAATCGAGTTTCCTGGGGGTTGGCGGCAGATAAAATATCATTATAATACCAAGAGGGATACCATAGAACAGTAATGTTGTCATAAGTAGGTATTATATTTCCAGCCAGACCTTTATTGTTAGAGACATTGTGTCAGTGAATATCAGGAATTATGTTTTTTTTAGAAAATTCATTGAACCAAAAAAGTATGATAATTTAGCTTACTAGAGTCTAATACCATAGACTATCTCAACACAGGGTAAAACCTTGCCACTACAGGGATTGTATGCAATATTTTGAAAAATCAGGAGCACCACCGTTTTCAACAAATAATAAACAGGTTTGACTGTACACATCTTACAGTTTTTAATGGAATTTAATGAAATTTGGTATGCATGTTTATAGTGAACTAGAGGTGTGCATATTATAAACTTCTTGCTAGAATATGTAGTGAAGTTTTGCCTCTGTTCATTTTCTTTCAGATTTTCAGTACACAATGAGAAAATTTTAACTTCACATAGTCTTACAGTTTTAAGTGCCACGTGTATTATGTAGTGCTATCTGGTAATCTTCTTTACTAATGTTACTGGTGTGTAGCAGTCTGGGCAGCTCAGTGGTAGAGTACTCGCCTTTAGTACAGGTGGTCCCGGGTTCGATCCCTGGTCCGGCCCTGCATTTTTTCTCTTTCCTGTTACATTTGGGGGCTTGTCCGACTCCGGGAAATGGCCGAGCAACAGGTTCATCACAGGGTTCGTGATAAACACAGAACTCGTTAATGTTTTTAAATGTTTTTACTTTCACTATCTGAAGTTAGTCCTGCTTTTACAAATTATTATATGTATGGTAATATAAAAATGTGTATATAATATAAAATATATTTATCATAGAATCAAGAATATTGTTTGTATATACATCATATTTATGATTGGATTATTTGTATATAGATAAACAACCCCTCCGCTTGACCTTTGATTAGAATATTTAATGCGGACGAGTGCATTTAGAAATCATGTGGGTTTGTTTTGTCTGCATGGTGCGAACACTGATCGCGCACATCGTATACACATTATTAACTGCAAATACTACTACTACCCAGGTATTGGGTGGATCCTTCTACATGCATATCGATAGTCCCCATTTGAGGTCAAACAGAAAGGTCAAAGTTGTTTGCCACTACATATCTATATGAGGGTGTATAAGGGAGTGAAAGACTGTATGTGTTCTTGTGTTGTTTTTGTCACTTGTATATATTGTAAAATGTAAAAAATATAAATAAAAAAAATGTTTAATATAAGCATGTCCTAATACTGTAAACTTATTTATTTTCGCGATGTACTAATTTTCGCTTATTTTGCGGTAGTTTGTTTTGGGCGAAAAATAATACAGAGTGAAAATTAAATTATGCTTATTGTGTTATAGTGCATATTTAAAAAACGCTAAAATTTAACTACATCAATGTCTAAATTTCATATACCTCGAAAATAAATACACACGAAATTATATACGTTTACAGTACCTTGATGGTGTAGGTAATAAATAAACCTAAGATATTTTAATTTTGGTGCGCTGGGCTGTGTGCATTGGCCTGAGAAAGTGAGTAGGCGTGCTTGAAAGTAGTGAGTAAAAATCAAATATTAAAGACTGTAAGGGTTGATATAGCTAAGGCCTAAAAAAAATTGTTTGGTTCTGGTAACGTGAAAAAAAAATCTAGGTAGGGTAGGAAGTGTGTTTTTTTTTTTATATATATATATATATATATATATATAATATATATATATATGCTTACAAATAAATTGTTGACACAAGGATATTGCAAGCCTAGGCTTATGAAGGCCCTCAAACAGTTTTACAGACACAGATCAAATGTTTTATTAATCTAGAACGGGTCATACAACAGAAAACATCAGGGTTGGGCGAAATTTGCAGGTAGGGATCAGGTGACCAGAACCAAACAATTTTTTTAGGCCTAATTAAAATTATAAAATGTATTTAATGTAACTGACTAGACATATTACTTAATTAAATATTTATATACTTGTTTAATTTGATTAACATAATCAAACAAACTGTGACATGTATATATTTTATTTTTTACTTTTTACAGATATATAACAATTTTCATCACACCACAAGATAGTAGTCCAGGATGACAAGCTTCTTAGAGATTACCTCCCCTTTAATCATACATGACAAGCTTCATAGAGATTACCTCCCTCTTTAATCATACATCTAGTTCCAGAAAAAACTTTATAGTTAACAATGGATTCAATCACAGTGGCTTACAAACACAAATTCACTGTAAACATTAATTTCTCATGTATTTATTTTTGCAGAAATTTAGTTAATTTAGTTAAATGTAGTTATATTTTCACGTTTTAAAATATACATAGTTAACACAATAAGCATAATATAATTTTCGCTCTGTATTAATTTTCGTGCAAAACAAACGACCACGAAATAAATGAAAATCAGTACATAGCAAAACTAAATATGTTTACAGTAGTTTTCCTCATAATGTTAATGTGGAGCAATTATTTCCATTGGATATGAAATCACATACCTAAGTTGACATTTTCCTGTAAAATAATTACTGTAAACATATTTATTTCTGCGGAGTACTAATTTTCGCTTATTTCACAGTCGTTTGTTTTGCGCAAAAATTAATACAAGGGAAAATTATATTATGCATATTGTGTTATAATGCATGTTTCAAAAAATTTAACTACGCGGATATGTCTCACTTTTCCATACCGCGAAAATAAATACACGTGAAATTACATCCATTTACACTATTCTGGAAATTTGCAACATAAAAGTTGTCCATGTTGTTCCACACAAATGTTTAATGGAACATTTATTAAATTTATGGATATTGAATCAACATTTTCAGGAACTTGCAACATAGATGTTTCCACAATGTTCCTCACATGTGAAGTGGTACTGATAATATGGTACTCTAGAATTGTATTATCATTAACAGAAATAAAATATCATGGTGGCATTGTTCATGTAGCACTGTAATCCAGGAAATTTTCGCGTCACAAGAAGTGATCAACATGACAATTTTTTGTATGTGGTACCTTTATTTTCGCGTCGGTTAATTTTCACAAGAAGTGATCAACATGACAATTTTTTGTATGTGGTACCTTTATTTTCGTGTCGGTTAATTTTCACAAGAAGTGATCAACGCGACAATTTTTTGTATACGGTACCTTTATTTTTGTGTCATTGGATGACAGAAATTATGCAGCAAGTGAATTATATTCAAATTAAAGATTCATGAAAGTTTTTTTCTCTCTTCTCATTAGTCTCATGAATTTATGCGAAAATGAAACGAATGCGAAAATTTTCCGATTTACAAGTACACTGGGGAATCCCATTATTGTTTACAGAAATATAATATCATGAATTAAAGGGTCCAATAAAATTATCATACATGTACACTGTTCTTGTCTTAAGTGTTATTTGTGTCCCCCACAAAACAAAAAATTCTGAATTTTGTCTGAACATTTCTGAATTCTGAATTAATCAAAAACAAACATACTAATACATGTCCGAATCACAATCCAGAAGCAAAGTAAAAACTTGACAAGTTAGGTTAGACATGTGAACTTCCACCAGGGAAGTGAGGCCGGGTGCTCCGGAAGGGTAAGCCCCTTCTGTTAAGCTAGCTACGCCTGCCACATGTGTAATAAAAATTGTGTGAAAGGAACATGGAACTATTTGACGTCAAATATAGCCAGGGCAAGCCTGGACACGGAGACATCAAACTTGTCAACAAAACTGTGATGACGGCCATAAAACGTTTTGAGGGCCTTGATAAGCCTAGGCTTGCAATATCTCTGAGTCAACAATTTACTTGCAAGCAACCTACTTCGTTGTACAAAGTCCACGTAGTGAGAACAAGCTCTACCATAGCATATTAATTGGGAAATAAATACACCATAAGCAGGAGAAGCAGGTATATTGCTGTATAGAAAAGGAAAGTTGACAATTGAAAAGTCATCACGTTTGTCATAAAGTTTCAAATGTAGCCTTTTGTGGGTGTCATAATAAAGATATGAAGCAGAACTTGAGGAATCGGTCGTGTCTTTTATCTTTAATCTTTCACCAAAAATAGTGTCTGAATATTTCTGAACTCTTTTATAGATCTGTATTCTGAAATGTATCTGAATTCATTCTGAATTGTTCTAACACCAGAAACATGTGTCTTAATAATTCTGAATTCTTTTCTGTAGTCTGAATTCATTGTGAATTTTTCTTACACCAGAAACATGTGTCTGAATATTTCTGAACGTTTTTCTGTATTCTGAATTTTTCTCGCACCAGAAACATGTGTCTGAATATTTCTGAACGACGCTTTTCTGTATTCTTAATTTTGTCTGAAATAATTGAATGCATTCTGAAAATGTAAAAATGTTCAACATATGCTGATATTCAGACAAAATTCAGAACTTTTTTGGACATTTTTGTTTCATGACTTTATTGACGTGTAGCTTCATCTCAGTGTGGATTTAAATTTTAGGCCTTTTTGTGTACCAAGGCACTCATCATTTTTTCTATAAGTGGGAGGTTGTGGGTTTGATCCCCGGCCGGGTCTGACCCAAGACTTGAAAGTGGCTAGTGACTGTTCTTTCGCCAAGCACTCCACATTACGAAACGAAAGTCATGGTTCTTTAAAATAAACGAGGTCCCATGTCATGGTGGACTTGACACACTAAGAACTCTGCCATCAGCGCTATGCACAGGCAAAATGTCTGCACTTTTGCCTACAAATGGCGATGTCTCAACATAAGTGAAATATTCTTGACTAGGATGTTAAACACCATTACTCAACTCAACTCATTATTTTTCCCCTGCATTTTGTTGACTGAATGCTTTTTAATCAGATCACCTCTCAAGGCCTAGGTTTGAGTTCCACTTGGACAGTTTGAACACCGGCCTGACCAAGAGTTAATCAAAGCACCGACGGTAACCAGCGTACAGAGAGTGGATGCAAAATGCAAGCTTCTTTTACAATTGCTAAGTACCTATTATCATGAATGATGTTATAACTTACGACTGAAATTTGTCTCATCTTATGCACTGGTGCAAATTCTTTATAACTCTATTAGAAAGTACATGTATTCAAATGCTAATGGACTCAGGTTCCCTCCACCATCCCTGGATGGACATTCTGATGTAAGAGATGAGATGTGATGAGTAATGATGTTTAATGTCCCAGTCAAGAATATTTTTATCGAGATGTCGCCAGCTATAGGCAAAGGTGCAGAAATTTTGCCTGTTTGTTGTGCTGATGGCATTATACAACAGGGTTCTTTAGCGTGCCAAGCCCACCGTGACACAGGACCTCATTTATTATCAGTTCCCATCCGAAAGAACTGTGACTTTCATTTCGTAATGCCGAGTGCTTTGCAAAAGAATAGTCACTACCTACCTTCAAGTTTTGGGTCAGACCCTACCGGGGATCGAACCCACGACCTCCTGCTTATGAGGTCCTTTGAAATAGACCTTAAAATCGATGCTCCCTGTCACGGTAGGCGTGACACGTTAAATAACCCTCCCTGCACATAGTCCTGAGCTTGCTGCAAAGGTAAACAGTCTGCCACTTTACCTATAGCTGATAACGTCTCGATATAAGTGAAATATTATTGACTGGGACGTAAAACCCTATTCAATCAATCAATCAAACATGGAATGGATCTATTTTAATAATAAAGAATGAATAACTTATAAACAATATATTTTTGTACAGTTTCTAAGTTCCAATGCCTTCGGATCTATTATAGGCGGACATGGTCCACTAGTACTGTCACTGGCTTTCAAAGTCAAGGACTGTGGGTTTGAATCTACTCGGGACTCGGAAATTTTCTGAGATGATTTTCATCACTTGTCCATACTAGAGCTGTAAAAAGCTCGTTACCAGGTAGCCTTTTGGATGAGACTCAAAACAGAGGCCCCGTGTCTTAGTGCACGCTATTTAAGAGGATACAATTAGAATCTCTTATATGCGGACATGGTCGAGTGGTAATGTCACTAGCTTTCAAAGTCAAGGACTGCGGGTTTGAATCTCACTCGGGACTCGGAAATTTTCTGAGATGATTTTTCATCACTTGTCTATACTAGAGCTGTAAAAAGCCCGTTACGGGTAGTCTTTCGGATGAGACTCAAAACTGAGGTCCCGTGTCTCAATGCACTTTAAAGACACCTCTGTAGAGTTCGAAAAAGAGTAGTCCACCTATGACCGCAACAGAGGACGCTTACAGTTAGAAGCAATTGACTGAGCTTAACTGACGTCAGTGCACATGGAAAATGCAAGAATAAAGTCGTATTTTCCAACAAACTCACAAAACAATTATCAAAACTTGATACAAAATATCCTGACCTAATAGAAAAAATATTTTTCATTCATCTGAAATTGAATTTAATTCTGTACATAAAGCAAATTTTAAACATTTTAACAAAACAACAAATATAACTATAGCCCCATTTATACGGCGAGAATTGCATACCTAAGTATTTTTTTACTCATATGTAAATTTACTCACATATGCAAATTCTGTCGTATGAACAACTTTGCATATACGCAAATTTTACTTATGTAAGTAAATTTGCACCTAGTAGGGACCTAGTGCAAATTTGCTATAGTATGTGAGTATTTTATACTTAGGTAGCAAATTTTGCTATAGTGTCGTATGAACGCACAGTAATATTTACTCACATAATTTTAAACACATGGCCTTATGCCAGGTTATTTATCTCTATGGATTAATGTCCATTAAGGTCCATGTGGTGCAGGAGTGAATATGGGTGTTTGTAATCTGCCTTGTACCAGAAAAAAATGTCACAGATTAACATAACATCTCATTGTATTGACATCGAGCTAACCAACAGGTGCCAATTGTGAGGGAAACCCACTCATCACATATGGTGTTACAATCGGGGATCTAACTCATAGCGGTTACAGAAGCCAACCACTATTAACCACCATGGTCCTCATTGATGTGTAATAATTATCCAATAAAGATCAAAAGTTGTAATTGAAATAGATTTATTTGACAAAAGCACAAAAACTAGTGACAAACTGTCACCAAAATTTGACGTTTTACTAGTTTTCAAAGAGAAAGTGTTTGAGCAACAAAAGCCAACCAAAGAATGTAAAAAAAAAATTACTTTTACAAAAGTTTGACAATTAATTGTCCATGAAAGGAGATGCCATATGTCGTCACGAAGTGTTTTGGGAGAACAAGCATCATCATCTTCAACATCATTGAAATAATTTCCACCATCAAGTTCAATAAAAACACCATAAAAAATTAATTTGCGGCTTCATATACAGGGATGAAGCTTAACTAATTTGAGTTAGAGGTCCAGCTCAGTTAAAAAAGAAGTTTTAATTTAATAAATAGCTAAAATGTGTAAACGTTTTAGGGCCCAGACTGGGTTTTAGGAGACATGGGTTTATCTAAATATCTGATATATGCTATGAGGAACAACACAAGTTCCTTTTACAGAACAACCAAACACGACATCACCAAGTAAAACTGCTCCTTTTTGTCATTATAATAGCTCAGTATCAAATCAGTGCTTAAATTGTAAAGAACGTTCTTATCTGATAATCAAGTCTAAACTGTTCAATGTTCAGAATGAAAATGATCCAAAATTGGTTGAAAACTTCAAATGTACTTATGGTACATAAATCATGTATGAACGCAAAGCAAAATATACTTTTGCTTACATGAGTAAATTTACATATGAGTAAAAATATCTAGGTATGCAATTCTCGCCGTATAAATGGGGCTTTAGTTAAAATTATACCTTCTGTGCCTTCTTAAGCCGCATTTATACGGCGAGAATTGCATACCTAAGTATTTTTACTCATATGTAAATTTACTTATGTAAGCAAAAGTATATTTTGCTTTGCGTTCATACACAATTTATGTACCATAAGTAAATTTGAAGTTTTCTACCAATTTTGGATCATTTTCATTCTGACCATGGAACGGTTTAGACTTGTTTATCAGACAAGGAGGGTGTTCCCTTACTATTTAAGTACGGGTTTGGTTCTGGGCCATTGTAAGGACAGATCAATGAGAAGAAAACCTAAATCAAATGACTGGTACAACCGAGTTGTACAAGAAAACTTTGATGACTCTGATTGGCTTGAAAACTTTAGAATGCATAGAGAGACATTCAGGTTCATCTGCAGAAGACTTGAGGCTAAATTGACCCCCTCACAGAATACTGTTGAAGAACCGTTGGATATACAGAAAAAAGTGGCAATAACAGTTTATTGGCTTGCTTCGTCGGCAGAATATAGAACTATTGGTAACCTTTTTGGAGTTGGTACATCAACTGTGTGCGTCTGTATCCATGAAGTGTGTGAAGCTGTATTGGACACTCTTTTAGATGAATATGTAATTTTTCCCGAAGGTGATGACCTGAAGGAAGTAATTAAAGGTTATGAGGACAAATGGGGATTTCCCAATTGTGGCGGGGCCATTGATGGTAGCCACATTCCTATCAAAGCTCCAAATCAATCTCATGGCGATTATCTGAACCGAAAAGGGTTTTATTCACTAATTCTACAGGGAGTTTGTGACCACAAATATATATTCAGGGATATAAATATTGGATGGCCGGGCAGGGTTCATGATGCCCGTGTTTTCTCAAATTCTGAAGTTTATCTCAAAGGTGAAGGTGGTTCTCTGTTTCCAAACTGGTTCAGAAATTTTGGAGATTCTCTTATGCCTGTTGTTTTACTTGGTGACCCAGCGTATCCGTTAAAGACTTGGCTTCTTAAGCCTTATACTAACAGATCGAATCTTACACCAGCCCAGAGCACCTTTAACTACCGTCTAAGTAGGGCTAGAATGACAATTGAGAATTCTTTTGGTCGCTTGAAAGGTCGTTGGCGATGCTTGCAGAAAAGGCTTGATGTTGATGTCGAGTTTGCTTGTTCTGTGATAGGAGTTTGTGTAGTTCTTCATAATATATGTGAAACGGCAAATGAAATCTATAGGGATGAGTGGAATATTGATATTGAATTGGATGGGGAATATCAGTTTGATGTGGAAGATGGTGATGCTCGTGACATCCTTTGCGCTAAAGCTCTTCGTGACGACATGGCAACCGCTTTCATGGACAATCCATTGCGGAATTTATAAAAGCAAATGATCATTAAAGTCTGTCATGTTTTGTTACTCAAGAATGTTTTTTAAGCTAATAAATTTTAGTGCTTTTTTGGCCACTTTAGTTTTTTTGTTGCCTTTTGCCAAATAAATCTGTTTCAGTTCAAACTTTCCATTTCTTGTTTACTGGGTATTACAAACCAATGAGGACCACGTTGGCCTGGTGGTAAGGTTTTTTCATCAATATGGATTCGTTCCCAGATCGGAATACCAAACGTAGAAAGTAGGTTGCCCTTATCATGGGGTGTATACACTATTAATCTGACATTGTATAGCAGTGGACCGGCACTATTAAGTCATAAGTGCGTTCTGATACAAGGCTGATCACAAACACTTCCGTAAGCATCACTCCACCACATACACATTATCGGTATTAACTTTGCATCCATATCAGAAGTTTATGTGTTTAAATATTTTGTCACTTAAATTAAGTGTATATGCATAGATAGCCAGCTTCGTTGAAATCTGGTGGTTTTATAAGGATACTGAAATATCAAGTATATAGTTCGCTGACAAATACACAAAGAAAAACTGGTAGAGGACTATAAGTTGGGACAGCTCAGACAAATTAAAAACAAATTAAACCACACCACTAAACCTCACATTTCCGTCTGGTGCCTGACCAAAGCCGTGGATTCTTGTCCCAACATATAATTTTTAGTCATAAATTTCCAATTTTGTTCAAAATATATTATAATAAACCACAAATTATTGACTAATTCTTTATTTTCAATTAATTATAACAGAAACCAGGAATTTTGGAACTTTTCTTATTTGTTTATATTCAACTACCAACATGGACGTATTTACTGTCTGTAAACATATTAAATGAAGGTAAAATATAACATAATTCGGATGCCGATGCATTTTGCACGTTTAAAAAACACAACTGATAAGTTCACCAGGAATCATATGTTTTGTAATAAACTACAAATTAAAATAAGTAGCATTGCTCTGGTCCTGGTCTCGATCCCCTGGCGACCATAAAGCCCCAGATCCAAAGAACTGTTGCTGGTCACGGCGCTCCAATGACATCGGAGTACAGCCTTGATTCCATTGCGACTGACCTTGGCTTGTTGGTGTTTGATTGTTATATGTAGAAGAGGAAGAATTTGACTGAGGTGGACCTCCTCGATTTTGATTGAAAACATCCATTACCATCTTCATCATGTTAAACTGATGTTGTCTTTCTTCGCGTCTCTGTTGTTCCTCTGACTTCATCTTTGCTTTTTCTATATCCAATCTTTGTTTTTCTAGATCAATTTTTCGCTTTTCTAAATCCAGAAATTTTTCCTCAGCTTTACTGGTTGTCTCACCAAAACCGTCCATAACTGATTTTAAAGCCACTTCAAGTTTGGTTTTACGAACTCTCTTTTTATCACTTTTCTCTTTTGCTTTGTTTTCATTAGATTTCTTATAGTTTGTAACCCCGACTTCATCTTCTGACTTTTTTTCAACTGCCTCGTCATCTTTCTGGCCTTCCACAGATTTTTCAAGTGATTCTATATCACTCAAATCACCAGTTTCTGTTTGGTTTACCAGTTCATTGTCACTTGATTCACTCTCATACGATTCGTCATTACTACGTTTTCGGCTCAATGGTTCTATTACTTTCAAGGGCGAAGATGCGGGTCTGTTGCCAAATATATCATTTAGCTCTTCAAAGAATTTACAAATCTTTCTTCCTTTCCCACTCTTCTTTAGATTTCCTTTGCACTCTCTGTATGACCTTTTTAATGTATGGATACGGATCTTGCATTGATCTGCAGTCTTTTCTAATCCTTTTTCTGTCATTTCAGTGGCCACTGATTTATATATGGAGCCATTGTTAACCAATGGATTTTCAAGCTGTTCTTCAATACTCTGGTCGTTCCAAATTTCTAGCAATGCATAAGTTTCTGCATCATTCCAAGCACAACCACGTGTTTTGCCAATGCTCTTTCTTTTGCTAGTGGCCATTTTACACCCAAAGACAGATATGAATTCACTTCAGATAGACCGTCGCTACTGGTTACGATTATGAATAGCAATGATGCAATCATGTATTTAAAATACTTATGTGAGTAAAATTACTATGCGTTCATACGACATTGTAGCAAATTTTGCATACCTAAGTATAAATTACTTACATATTGTAGCAAATTTGCACTTGGTCCCTACTAGGTGCAAATTTACTTACATGAGTAAAATTTGCGTATATGCAAAGTTGTTCATACGACACAATTTGCATATGTGAGTAAATTTACATATAAGTAAAAAATACTTAGGTATGCAATTCTCGCCGTATAAATGGGGCTTTACTCTGAACACCTAAAATGTTATGTCATAATTGGAATATTTATGATAAAAACACCTGGAAAAATCCCGAACAACAATGATATACCTGACCCTAAATACCTGATGTAACTTTGAAAATTTTCAAAAAAAAAAAAAAAAAATTCTCTATAAGCCCCATTTATACGGCGAGAATTGCATACCTAAGTATTTTTACTCATATGTAAATTTACTCATGTAAGCAAAAGTATATTTTGCTTTGCGTTCATACATAATTTATGTACCATAAGTAAACTCGAAGTTTACAACCAATTTTGGATAATTTTGATTCTGAACATTAAGCAGTTTAGACTTGATTATCAGATAAGAATGTTTCCTTACTATTTAAGCACTGAATTGACACTGGGCTATTATAATTGTCATGTGCTACTTTCCAATTATATTATTTCATAAAAATTCAAAAGTAGCACATGACATAATGACAAAGGAGCAGTTCTACTTGGTGATCCAGCATGTCTGTCATATACCAGTTTTGAATTTAAATTTATTCAATAATCATAAAAAAATTAAAATGTTACATGATATATCCCTTAAAGACTTGTTTTCTCAAGCCTAAAAAGTATACTAACAAAATCTAACACCAGTTCAGAGCACATTTATATACCGTGTAGTTAGGGTAGAACGACACTGGATCTTCGATCTCTTTGGGTTGCTAGAAATGTCCATTGTGATGTTTGCAAAAAAGGATTGATGTCCATGTCGTGTTTGCTTGTTCTGTAAAAAGAAGCTTGTGTTGTTCCTCATAACATAAATCAGATATTTAGATTAACTCATGTATCCTTAACCCCAGTCTAGCCCCCAAAATGTTTACACATTGTAACTATTTATTACATTAAAACTTATTTTTTAACTGAGCTGGACCCCTAACTCAAATTAATTAAGCTTCATCCCTGTATATGAAGCTGCAAATTAATTCTTTAGGGATCGGTCGAATGTTTTTATTGAACTTGATGGTGAAAATTATTTCAGTGATGTTGAAGATGACGATGCTTGTAATATTTGTTCTCCCAAAACACTTAGTGACGACATGGCATCTCCTTTCATGGACAATTCATTGTCAAATTTGTAAAAGTAAATTTTTTTTACATTCTGTGGTTGGCTTTTGTTGCTCAAGCACTTTCTCTTTGAAAACTAGTAAAACGTCAAATTTTTGTGACAGTTTGTCACTAGTTTTTGTGTTTTTGTCAAATAAATCTATTTCAATTACAACTTTTGATCTTTATTGGCTAATTATTACAAATCAATGAGGGCCGTGGTGGTTAATAGTGGTTGGCTCCTTTAACTGCTATGAGTTAAGATCCCCGATTGTAACACCATATGTGATGAGTGGGTTTCCCTTACAATTGGCACCTGTTGGTTAGCTCGATGTCAATAAAATGGGATGTATGTAATGTTAATCTGTGACATTGTATATCAGTGGACAACACTATTAAACATTTTTTTCTAGTACAAGGCATATTACAAACACCCATATTCACTCCTGCACCACATGGTCATGAATAAACATTTACCCATAGAGATAAATAACCTGGCATAAGGCCATGTGTTTAAAATTATGTGCGTAAATATTACTGTGCGTTCATACGACACTGTAGAAAAATTTGCATACCTAAGTATAAAATACTCACATACTATAGCAAATTTGCACTAGGTCCTAAGGTGCAAATTTACTTACATGAGTAAATTTGCGTATATGCAAAGTTTTCATACGACGACAATTTGCATATGTGAGTAAATTTACATATGAGTAAAAAATACTTAGGTATGCAATTCTCGTCGTATAAATGGAGCTTATGTACAGGAAAACTGAACAATGATGGTTTTGTGTAAAAAATATTATTTAGTTAGGTCACTGCATTTTAAATTCATTTTATTAATCATTTAATGGAAACATTTTCAATTAAAAGAAATAAATAATAAAAACCGTGTGCACTTATTTTTTGGAAATACTGTACACACTGAATCAATCAATCAATCAATCAATTAATTCCATCCATCAATCAATCAATCAATCAATCAATCAATCAATCAATCAATCAATCAATCAATCAATCAATCAATCAATCAATCAATCACTATGGAAGCCAGTTACAGTTACGTCACCGACATATCTTGGAGTATTTGAGTTAATTAAATGGTCTGAAAATAACATGAAACAAAATTAATATAAAAACACTTCACAGTCCAACAAAACGAGTAAAGATCAATATTATAGCACAACTGTTCAAAATCAATCGTGTGTATAGGCAAACAACTTTGACCTGTCGCTTGACTTTTCATTTAAATATTTATCACGGACCAAGTACATCCATGTATAGGGCACACACGTGTTTATTTTGTCTACATAATGCGAACACTTATCATGTACCGCGAGTTCATACTATTAACAGTGAATTCTACTACTACCCTTTTATTGGTTGGATTCCTAATGAAAGGTCAAACGGACCGGTCAATGTCGTTTACCTATACAATCAGCGGGAGGGCTGTCGGGTGGGAAGGAAAACGTTAATACAAACATCAAGAGTGTTTCATTGACAGTTAATGAAAGTTTTTAATGATTAACGCTGGTTTAATAATCAATTAAACTTGTTTTGAAATGGCGTTCATAGCCGATATGAATGCCACTGCTCTCAAATTGAAGCTACAGGAGGCCGCGGTTGCCCAGTGGAATAGACGTCATTCGTCAAATCCAGGGTCTCTCACTGCTGTGAGTTCGAGCCCCGCTCAGACCACATGTGGGAAAGTGAATTTTTCTTGCTGTTGGCCTTAACTGATTAACCTGGTATCAGTATAATGGACTGGGGGAGTGATACGCTTGTCTGTGGCGTACTGACTCTGTGAGCTAGCACGTAAAAGTCGCCACGAGTGCGCGCTAGTACAAGGCACAACGCACTTGCATACGTCGCGAATAGCTAACAATTGCTGATGCGACGTTAAGCAACATTCAACCATCAAATTGAAGATAACGGGGCAAATGAAAACATACGTTTTTGAAATTAAAGAGTTTCGCAATAAAATTAAGAATGATTGATTGATTGATGAAATGAGGTTTTACGTCCCAGTCAAGAATAATTCACTTATATCCAGACGTCGCCAGCTATTGTCGAAGGTGCAGGAAATTGACCTGTGGGTTGCGCTGATGGCATTTTACAACTGGGTTCTTTATTGTGCAACAAGACCTCGTTTATTTTAAGGGTCATCTAATAAGGAAACTGATTTAAGTGAAAACCATTTGTTTAAAAAAAATGAAAGAAGGATACAATTATGAAACTACCTACACAAGTGTGAAGGTTTATAAATAAAAGCAGGAATTGATAATTTAAGAATTTTTAAAATACATGTATTTGTTGCATTTTTTATGGAAATTGTGCAAAAATATATTTTTGGGGGGAAATAGTTTTCACCTTGTATAACGAATTAATTTAAAAAAAATGAAAAATGACCCTTAAGTTCCCATCCGAAAGAACCGTGATTTTCAAGTCACGGTTCTTTCGGATGGGAACTTAAAATAAACGAGGTCCTGTGTCATGTTGGGCTTGGTACGCTAAAGAACCCTGCTGTATAATGCCATTAGCTCAACGCACAGGCAAAACTTCTGCACCTTCGCCTATAGCTGATGTCTCGATATAAGTAAAATATTCTTGACTGGGACGTTAACACCATTACTACCCTGATCCACGAGTTTACGTGCCAACGAAATAGTCACATATTACAAAATCACAATAAACAGAAACCAGAAATTGCGAAATTACAACTACACAAAATGACATTTTCTTGGTACCACGAAAATTGGATACCACGAATTTAATTGATATCAAGGCGGTCAGTTTTGGGATGGTGGAGGAAACCGGTGCCTGGAGAAAAGCCATTGGCCCTCGAAAATTCTGAGACAGTTTTACATTTAGGACAAAATTCTCAGGTCCAACCAATTTGCACCTGTTCAACCGGGACAACGAATACGTATCTATTTATCGTTAAGTCCCTGCCTTTTTTGTTACGTATGTTCTATGGAAAGTTTTGAATACAGTCATCAAAAATTCATAATTAATAAACACTGCCGGATTGATTAGCGAGATAAGTTTAATTTCAATGAACAAAAGATTTACCTAGCTTCATTATAATGGCTTGATACAGACAGAGTACGGAGGTATGGAAGCAGAAATTATTTATACAAATATCCAATATCGATTTCTGAATTTTTAACGTTTGGTTAATAACAATTCTACCTATATTGTCGTGTGTTCTTTAAGTTATGGAGGCCGGGGTGGGTCATGATTTGAAATGCAACATAAAATGATTTTTTTTTAAATTTTCTACGAGAAAGACGTCATTGAGGCGAAAATTGTCGCATTAAAGTCTTTGGAAAATTCATAAAACTTAGAAAATAGTCACACGAACCGTGCGAAAAATCGCAACGAGCAATGTCTGTTTTTCTTCATACGTCGTGATAACACCTCTAGGCTGCAATAACAAATATAAGGTTTTAAATATTCAGGGATTATAAAAGATTCAAGTTTTAAATTCTCTTTGGATGAACATATATTGGAAGCTCAAACATTAATATATTCATGATATAAATATTTTGTGTGATTAAATAAAACAACCAAAAATTATTGTGGGATATTTAAGTAAAAATTGCAGAGGAAAATTCTATAAAAAAGAGAGAAATTTTCAAGATTTCAAAACTGTATTGAATGATTTGGTTCTTGCATCTTGGATCTATAGCTGGTGACATCTTGATATAAATGATTCATTTTGACCCGGAGGTAAAAAAAATCACCTCGGTCAATAGAAAAAGCCGGGTAACACGTGTAACTAAAGAAATCTGCATGGATTTAAATGATAATAATTAAATGCCCTAAAATGGATCAACTCTAAGTTTCGTGGACTTAAAACTGGTGTTATCATGATATAAGTTACTTTGACTGAGGCGTAATCAAGGCCGTGATGTGAATAAAGCAGTTTTGGGATTAAATCGTGATTATTTTCGTGTGTAATTAGAAAGATAAAAAAAAACACAATGTCGTGCTGCAATCTGAAATGTTTTGCGAAGACATTCCTGATTTTCCTGAATACTTTATTTGTGGTAAGTCATCATCATCATCATCATCATCATCATCATCATCATCATCATCATCATCATCATCATCACCATCATCATCATCATCATCATCATCATCATCACTATCAGCAGCAGCAGCAACATCATCATCATCATCATCATCATCATCATCATCATCATCATCATCATCATCATCATCATCATCATCATCAGCAGCAGCAGCAGCAGCAGTAGCAGCAACAGCAACATCATCATCATTATCATCATCGTCGTTGTCGTTCTAAAAAAGTGGACATCATCATCATCGTCGTCGTCGTAGTCATCATCATCATTATCGTCGTTGTCGTTCTAAAAATAGTGGACATCATTATTATCATTTTATCATCATCATCATCATCATCATCATCATCATTATCATCATCATCATCAGCAGCAGCAGCAACAGCAACAACATCATCATTATCATCATCGTCGTTGTTGTTCTAAAAAGTGGACATCATCATCATCATCGTCGTCGTCGTAGTCATCATCATCATTATCGTCGTCGTCATCATCATCATCATCATCAGCAGCAGCAGCAGCTGCAGCAGCAACAGCAACAACATCATCATCATCATTATCATCATCATCATCACCATCGTCATCATCATCATCATCATCATCATCAGCAGCAGCAGCAGCGGGAACTTCATCATAATCACCACACATCACCATCATCATCACCGCTATCATAGCCGAACACTCGAAAAAATCTGATAAAACAAAGGTATAACAATATTTACTATTGTCTAGTGATCAAAAAGTTAGTAAATCACCCAACTGTACAGATATATAAACTAATGATGGTCATACTATAATATAGAATATTGCAGCAAAATCCCGAAAAACTAAGAAAATTTGATTCTTGATCGAGACCGATAAATCTGTCGTAAAGTGAAATGAACCTGACCCAATTTAACCTCTTAAGCCTCTGGCCCCAGTTTCACAATCATTCCTTAACTAAGATTTTCCTTAACTTAAATTTAGCTAAATTTTACCATTTATTTCAGAACTACAAATTAATATTTTTGACAAAAACTGAATACAAATGTTATTAGCATGAAATGATCTTCAAATTGACACCTCAAATAACTCAATATCTTAAAAATTAACAAAATTATTGCAGTATCAAATAAGCCAGATTTAAGTTAAGGAAAATCTTAGTTAAGGAATGATTGTGAAACTGGAAAAAAAAAAGATTTTGAGTTGAAAATAGAGTGAAATTATAGTAATTTCTAAAGCTATTTTTTCGGCCATGTGCATAGATTTTGTCAAATACAAACCTACTTAAAGCATCTGACGATTATTAAGGTTATGACCGGCAAAAGAAAACTATGACTTGAGATTTACGTTAACGCCCAAAAATGCGTAGAAATGCGTGGTTGAGGCTTAAGGGGTTAATGCCGAAAAATGCGTAGCAATGCGTAGTTGAGGCTTAGGGATTAACTAAGATTTTTAGCCTTAAATTAAATCTGGCAAAGTTAAAATTTAAATAATTTTATTAGTTTTCAATATAATTTTGAATTTAAGGTATCATTTTGAAGATTTATATTCCAAGTTTTTGACATCTGTATTGTCCGTTTTTTTAACCTTTTTATCTGTAGTACGATTTTAATAAATTTAAGGAAATTTGTAGTTAAGATTTCAGATTGTGAAACAGGAACCTGTTTTTTAAAAACAATTTAACACGGACTAAAATATATTCTGTGATTTCAGATTGTTGGTCTGATCATTGTGATCATGGGAATAATTCTGCTGGCGGGAGAAAATATGATGGGTGGCTATTTGGCGCCATTATTTTCAGCCATTCCGAGCTCCTCGGGAACTTCTGTTTTGTCAATATTTACCAATATAGTGATAATAGCGGTTTCCGGTGGTTTGTTTATTATGATTGTGGCGATTTTCGGTTGTTGTGCTGGCACCGGCAAGAGCAGATGTATTGTTATAGTTGTAAGTATGGAATAATTGTTGGCTGAAAAAACCTAAGTTGACAAACTCACTTCGCTCAGTCTGTTTCAATCGCTTTTTAGTTGTAAGCGACGGAAACGTCCACCAGATATCGCTGAGCCCTGAAGCGAGAGAGAAAATAAACGTCTTTTGATCAAGGTGAGTAAATGCCAATTTTTCTTGAACCATCTTATAAAGTGGTTTTATAAATAGCTAGCGCATTTACGAGGATGATTTTTACGTTGATTTCTGTTCATATGAGCGCGACCTAGGCCAATGAAACAAAATATGAAGGAAAAATGATAGGCCTGCTCGCCGCAAATTTTAGGCTTAAAAGCGAAAGTATGCAATTGATGAATAAAAAACGTCAACCGATGTTTTATTGTTGGTGGAACTTAAATTTATACACATCAACGTAAAAACCATCCTCGTAAATGCGCAAGTAAATTGGCATTTACTCACCTTGATCAAAAGACGTTTCTTTTCTCTCTCGCTTCAGGGCTCGGCGATATCTGGTTGACGTTAACACACCGTGTCTAAGCGGCGACAGGTGACCTTCTCTTTCTAACTTTAGCGTGCACTGAGACATAGGCCCTCGGTTTTGAGTCTCATCCGAAAGACTATACTAGTATTTAGGTTTTTACAGTTTGAGTATGGGCAGGAAATGAAAAACATCTCAGAAAATTTCCAAGTACCGATTGAGCTTTGAACTCACAACCCTTGACTTCGAAAGCCAGTGAGTCTGACAGTACCACTCGCCATGAGCGTCCATAAAGTCTATTTTTATTATTTTATATTTCAGAAAAGGGCGATCTTTATAATGAGAACAAAATTGATTGACACTTGTCATTTCAGAATTACAGATCAAAGGGGCTCGGTGGCAAAGTGGTCCCCGAAAACGCGAACTTGGGATTATCATCGCATAGGTTCGAATCACAATTGACGTATCGCCGGCCACGTCGACAATGTTCCGACAAAGGCCCGACATCCTTGAATTACACGCAAAAAGAATGAAAACTCGACCTGAATTGTGCCGTTTAGTGACGTCACTGGCACTAGTTCGTCATTAGTTGCTGCGACGCTGCTTTGATACCGTGATGGCGGCTAGTGTCGGAACATTGTGGGCGTGGTCATCAATTGTACAAGCACCTTCAATGTGTTGGTTGGGTGAACATTGCTTAACATTTTTCATCATTTGGTGACGAGCCAGTTTTGTTATATTTATTGCATTTTATACCAGTTTTAATTTTACAGCACTAGACGGCCGTTTCGGAGTACAATTCCTTACCAGTAGTGCTTGGACCAAAATTGTGAAGCCCATGGATTAATCTTAACACATGTTCATGTTGTGTCAAAAACAAACATGCTAATCCATGTACGAAACACAGTCCAGAAGCAAATTAAAAACTTAAGAACTGACAAGTTAAATTAGACACGTGAACTTCCACCAGGGAAGCGAGGCTGGGTGCTCCGAAGGTATAAGTGCGCACTTTTATTGCTCTTTAGAGTGCTAGCTCACTCGTACGTAAGAGGTTGCGGTGGCCTAATGGATAAGACGCCAGTCTTAAAATCCAGGGTCTTTCACCGCTGCGATTTCGAGTCCCACTCGGACCACATGTGGGAAAGTGATTTTTCCTTGCCGTTGGCCTTTACTTATTCACCTGGTATCAGTATAATGGGCAGGGGGAGTGGTACGCTTGTCTGCGACGTACTGACTCTGTGAGCTAGCACGGTAAAGTCGCCCTAAGTGCGCGCTAGTACAAGGCAGACCATACAAAACACTCGCACTTCGCATACACAAAATTGTCCAGAGATTAAGAACGTCACGAATAGCTGAAAAATTGCTGATGCGACGTTAAGCAACATTCAACCAACCAACCACTCGCCCGTAATCTAGCAGACAAACATTGCAGATGGCCCAGCCTATTATACTGGTATCAGTCAACCAGAAAAGGCATGCGACAAGGACAAATCTTTCAACACTTGCGGTTGACCGGGATCGAACCCTAAGCGGTGAGACGACATAAGTTTTGAAGATTAACACCTTAAACACTCGGCTACAGCTTCTTGTGTGAGAAAGTTTGTCAGTTAATTTGCCGTGAATAGAATGGTTTTTCCGGTACTCCAGGTTTCTCCTCCGTCACAGAATAGACCACCACGATTCGAGAAAGGATTTTTTTTAAATTAAATGAAACGGCAGCAATGATCATATTAATCTTGAATAGAATATAGTCCGTCCATGATCTGATGGCAGTGTTTATAAACACGGACGGTTTAAAAAAAAAAAAAAAAAAAAAGACAAATAGGTGTAAGAAGAGTAAAGCCGAATGTGTAATGGGTACCTTTTAAGCGAAACGGTAGAGCGCTCGCTTTACAAACGGGCAACCCGGGTTCGATTCACGACGTCGGGGAAGGGAATTTTATATTTAATTTTTCATTGTAACTAGATTTACTTTACATAATAATCATTAAGATATATTTATATATTTTCGTGATTTTCAGTATAGCGTAATAATGATTATTATTCTGCTGATAGAGATCACAGCCGTAATACTCTCCGTTACCATGACCACATGGGTAAGTTAAACACCGATATACAGGCCTGGCGAAAGTGTAACGCTTTGTAATCAAATCAGAACCTCATTTTGACACAGGCAGGCTGACCAATTCGACGGATTTGTACTATTAACGGATAAAAGGACGAATAAAATGAAAGGTCAAATTAGACGGATTTTTTTTAATTAAAAAGGCTGAAAATTCTTACTTTTTGTATGGAAAATTGTACCAAAATCAAACACTTAATGATAAAAAAGTACCTAAATGGCAGTCGTACACACTAAAAATGTACCAATCTGGACAAACTAATAAATTTGATTGGTCAGCCTGTCCAGGTCATATACACAATCTGGGTTATTATATACGAATACGGCACAGGCTTGTCGAAAGTTTATCACTAAAGTGCCGAATAAGCTGCTCAGCTGGACTCATCGTCAGCAATATCTCGACAGCTCAGCTGAACTCATCGTCAGCAATATCTCGACAGCTCAGCTGAACTCATCGTCAGCAATATCTCGACAGCTCAGCTGAACTCATCGTCAGCAATATCTCGACAGCTCAGCTGGACTCATCGTCAGCAATATCTCGACAGCTCAGCTGGACTCATCGTCAGCAATATCTCGACAGCTCAGCTGAACTCATCGTCAGCAATATCTCGACAGCTCAGCTGGACTCATCGTCAGCAATATCTCGACAGCTCAGCTGAACTCATCGTCAGCAATATCTCGACAGCTTTACGGTAGCGTTGGCAGCTTTTCGACTTTAATAATAATAATAATAATAATATGTCTGCCCATCGACAGTCGAGCTGCGTTAGCTCAATGTTAAACTTTCGACAGGTCTGTACTGACTCCGTAAACAAACAAGAGCCACATGGGCCTTAACGCTCACTTGAGGCTGAGTACATATCTTGTGCAGAGGTTCAATTGTCAATGACATTAATTAAAGAGAATGTTCACATTTTCAGCAGTAAGGGCCAATTATATGCAAGGATTTTTGCAAATTAATTATAACTTGTCCTAAGAATGCTACAGTATAATGTATCTAAAGTCTAGCTACAATATATTATTTATAAACAGCTAAAAAGTAAAAACAAAAGTTTGAACCTATGACCTTCATCTATGTTAGGCCAATGGCTACAATAATCTAATATACATGTCTACACAAAAAGTTTATAGTTTTGGAGACAATTAACCATTTAAGTATTTGTTTGCATCTGTGATCTTGACCTTTCCCCTTTAGAACCTTCTCATTTCCCAATTTTGGCCCCATACAGCTACGATTTGTGCCATTTTGAAACTAGGTGCACTAAGTATGTTTTACATGGAATATCTAAGTTATATCTCTTTTAAAAGATTTTCATAATTTCCCCTTTTATGGAGCCCCAAGGGGACATAACTCCTTCATGTGTGCAAATCTGAAAGCCTCTCAACTAAACATCATCATTACTGCCAAATATCATCCAATTTAGCTTAGTACTTTTGGAGGAGTTGATTAAAATGTGAAAAATTTATACACGACGCACGACGGACGCCTGAAGATCGATGGGAATAGCTCATCTGAGCCTATGGTGACTTTAAGGTATTAGCTCAACGAGTCAGTACAACACAGACAAACGTACCACTCTCCCAGTCAAATTATATTGACACCGGGTGAACCATTAAAGGTCAATGACAAAGAATTCACTTTCCCACATATCGGTGGTCTGAGCGGCGGGACTCGAACTCACAGCGTTGAGAGGTCCTGAGCGCGCACTCAGGGCGACTTTTAGCTAGCTCAACGAGTTAGTACAACGCAGACAAACGTACCACGCCCCCAGCCAAATTATATTGACACCGGGTGAACCAGTAAAGGTAAACGACAAAGAATTGTCTTTCCCACATGTGGTCTGAGCGGGGCGAGATCCTGGATTTGTATACCGCCATTAGGCCACCGCGGCCTCTCCCTAAGTAAAGAGAGATTCAGTAATGTTAAACTTTTACCAGGCCTGTTATTGCATCTTTTTCTTATTTACTAGTAATCTTAATACAAATTATTATCGAACGGTTTCAAGGTACATGTATTAAACATTCGCCATGTACCTGTATTATATTTTTCTTCAAGTACAAAATTCACATCGATTTTTGTGATATTTATTTGTACGTATTTTCCCTGTTTAAATAAAGGTGCCTATGTTAAGTAACAAAGCATAATGACTACTGGGAAAAATATTATATTGACTAGGCCATACCAAATTAATTTTTAGTTCTACGATTTTTTTTAGAAAAATTAGGAGGCGAGCGAGCGATTAAAAAAGTACCAGGCTGTGTTAAGTAACATACTACCAACTAGAGTTCTGGGTGAAAATACCATTGATTTTCTTATTCTTCTTTATCTTTTGGGTTTTTTGTTTTTGTTTAGGCCAAACCAAATTAATTTTTCTTGGAATAAAAGAACGTATTCCCCCCTCCAAACTTGAAACATTTTTACAGGAGGCTTGGTTTTACTGAAAATTTAGACCGGGCGAAAAACGATTTTAAACTAAATGAAATGTTTTCTTAAATGTGAATTTTAGAGGCAAGTGGGCCCGACGAACAAAAAATAATTAATTTTGCATTGCCTTGGATAAACTTCATTAAATTTTCGTGAAAATAACAATTGGGCTTATTTTTGCTGTTTGAGACTTTGATCGAGACTATATTTACGTAAACTAGAGCAGTCCCTTAAGAGACAACTACCCCAGCCCCAATATTGACGAGTTTTTCCCAAAGATTCGACCCAGTGGACTTGACCCCCTGAGCTATGCACCCAAATTTAATATGCGACACATCTACAAAGAAGATATGGATCGGACATGATATTAAGACGGACAGACGTACGGACGGACAGACAGACAGGAATGATTCTTATACCCCACTTCATTGGCAGGGGGGCATACCCTCAAAGTTTATTTAGTAACCGAATAGAATAACTGTGCCATGTATTATATTTTTAACAGGTTAACCAACAGATCACGAGCGCACTTAAAGGTACAATTACAAACGGTTACCAAGGTAGCGAAGGAACAAATGTGGAATCTGCTGCCTGGAATTACGCTTTTGTAACGGTAATAAACGAGTTGATTTGTGAGGGGAGAGTGAGTCAGTTCGAGAGTGAGTGAGTTAGGAGGTGAGTGAGTTAGGGAGTAAGTGAGTGAGTTTGGAAGTAAAAGAATGAGGAAGTGAGTGAGTGAGAATTGTGGGAGTGAGTTAGGGAGTTAGGAAGTGAGTGAGTGAGTTGGGGAGTGAGTGAATGAGCGAGTGAGTGAGTAAGTTAGGGAGTGCGGGATTGAAATGAGGAGTGATTGAGTGAAAAAGTGCGGGAGTAAGTTAGTAAGTGAATGAGTGAGTTGGGGAGTGAGTGCGTAAGGAAGTGAATCGGAAGTGAGTGAGTGATGGATGAGTTGGAGAGTGAGTGAGAGAAGAAGTGATTTGAGGAGTGAGTAAGGGAGTCAGTGAGCGAGGGAGTTAGAGAGTTAGTGAGTGAGGAAGTGAGGGAGGAGTAAATTGGGGAGTGAGTGAGTGAAGAAGTAAGGAAGTGAGTTGGGGAGTGAGGGTGAGAGTTAGGGAGTGAGTGAGTGACGAAGTGATTAAGGAAGTGAGTGAGTGAGTGAGGAAATGAGTTTGGGAATGAGGGAGAGAGTTGGGGAGGAGTGAGTGAGTGAAGAAGTAAGGAAGTGAATTGGGGAGTTAGGGAGAGAGTAAGGAAATGAGTGATGAAGTGATCAAGGAAGTGAGTGGGTGAGTGAGGTAGTGAGTTTGGGTGTAAGGGAGAGAAAGAGTTTGGGAGTGAATGAGTGAGTGAGGAAGTAAGGGAGTGAGTGAGGAAGTGAGTTTGGGAATGAGGGGAGAGAGAGTTTGGGAGTGAGTGAGTGAGTGAGGAAGCGAGGGAGTGAGTAAAGAAGTGAGTTTGGGAGTGAGGGAGAGAGTTGGGGAGTGAGTAAGTTAGTGAAGAAATGATTTGGGAAGTGAGTTGGGGAGTTTTACCGTATCTTATTTTGTCTTCTAGTTTGACTGTTGCGGAGTAGAGAACTACACAGACTTACACAGCGCCTCGAACTGGAACAGAACCACTGAACTAATTCCGGTCACGTGTTGCAACGTAAGCGGAAGTTATCCCGATTACCAAAATCCGGTGGATCCCACGTGTGTTACAAACCCGACAGTAACGAATTCCTATTTTAACAAAGTGAGTGCAAATATGCTAAAACTTCTGTAATAATATTAATAATAATAAATAATAATAATAATAATATAATAATAATAATAATAATAATACTTTATTGCAACGCAAACCGCAAATTGTCGAGTTTTCAAAAAATACTCATATTTCTCTGGCCCCTATGCACTACTCTATGACGTTTAATATATTAATATCTTTTAATTTTTTAAATTAATTCGTTATACAATGTAAAAACTATTTTTCCCAAAAACGTGTAGTTTTGCACAATTTCTATTAAAATGCGGAATCGACAGCTCATTTCTGCCCCCTCCCTCGAGCTCATTTCTGCCCCATCCTTCGAGCTCATTTCTGCCCCCTCGTCACCTATACCTCAAAGACAGCTCATTTCTGCCCCCTCCCTCGTCACCTATATCCCGACGACAGCTCATTTCTGCCCCTCCCTCGTCACCTATATCTCGACGACAGCTCATTTCTGCCCCCTCCCTCGTCACCTATATCTCGACGACAGCTCATTTCTGCCCCCTCCCTCGTCACCTATATCCCGACGACAGCTCATTTCTGTCCCCTCCCTCGTCACCTATACCTCGACGACAGCTCATTTCTGCCCCTCCCTCGTCACATATATCCCGACGACAGCTCATTTCTGCCCCTCCCTCGTCACCTATATCCCGACGACAGCTCATTTCTGCCCCTCCCTCGTCACCTATATCCGACGACAGCTCATTTCTGCCCCTCCCTCGTCACCTATATCCCGACGACTGATCATTTCTGCCTCCTCCCTCGTCACCTATATCCCGACGACAGCTCATTTCTGCCCCTCCCTCGTCACCTATATCCGACGACAGCTCATTTCTGCCCCTCCCTCGTCACCTATATCTCGACGACAGTTCATTTCTGCCCCTCCTCGTCACCTATATCCCGACGACAGCTCATTTCTGCCCTCTCTCTCGTCACCTATATCTCGACGACAGTTCATTTCTGCCCCTCCCTCGTCACCTATATCCCGACGACAGCTCATTTCTGCCCTCTCCCTCGTCACCTATATCTCGACGACAGTTCATTTCTGCCCCTTCCCTCGTCACCTATATCCCGACGACAGTTCATTTCTGCCCTCTTCCTCGTCACCTATATCTCGACGACAGCTCATTTCTGCCCCTCCCTCGTCACCTATATCCGACGACAGCTCATTTCTGCCCCTCCCTCGTCACCTATATCCCGACGACAGCTCATTTCTGCCCCTCCCTCGTCACCTATATCTCGACAACTGATCATATCTGTCCCCTCCCTCGTCACCTATATCTCGACGACAGGTCATTTCTGCCCCTCCCTCGTCACCTATATCTCGACGACTGATCATGTCTGCCCCTCCCTCGTCACCTATATCTCGACGACAGCTCATTTCTGCCCCCTCCCTCGTTACCTATATCTCGACGACTGATTATTTCTGCCCCATTCCTCGTCACCTATATCTCGACGACTGATCATTTCTGCCCCCTCCCTCGTCACCTATATCTCGACGACAGGTCATTTCTGCCCCCTCCCTCGTCACCTATATCTCGACGACTGATCATGTCTGCCCCTCCCTCGTTACCTATATCTCGACGACAGCTCATTTCTGCCCCTCCCTCGTCACCTATATCTCGACGACAACTCATTTCTGCCCCCTCCCTCGTCACCTATATCTCGACGACAGCTTATTTCTGTCCCCTCCCTCGTCACCTATATCTTGACGACAGCTCATTTCTGCCCCCCCCTCGTTACCTATATCTCGACGACAGCTAATTTCTGTCCCCTCCCTCGTCACCTATATCTCGACGACTGATCATTTCTGCCCTCTCCTCGTCACCTATATCTCGACGACTGATCATTCTGCTCCCCTCCTCGTCACCTATATCTCGACGACTTATCATTTCTGCCCCATTCCTCGTCACCTATATTCGACGACTGATCATTTCTGCCCCCTCCCTCGTCACCTATATCTCGACGACTTATCATTTCTGCCCCCTCCCTCGTCACCTATATCTCGACGACAACTCATTTCTGCCCCCTCCCTCGTCACCTATATCTCGACGACAGCTAATTTCTGTCCCCTCCCTCGTCACCTATATCTCGACGACAGCTCATTTCTGCCCCCTCCCTCGTCACCTATATCTCGACGACAGCTAATTTCTGTCCCCTCCCTCGTCACCTATATCCGACGACTGATCATTTCTGCCCCCTCCCTCGTCACCTATATCTCGACGACAGCTCATTTCTGTCCCCTTCCTCGTCACCTATACCTCGACGATAGCTCATTTCTGTCCCTTCCTCGTCACCTATATCTCGACGACAGCTCATTTCTGTCCCCTTCCTCGTTACGTATATCCCGACGACAGCTCATTTCTGCCCCCTCCCTCGTCACCTATATCTCGACGACTGATCATTTCTGTCCCTCCCTCGTCACCTATATATCGACGACAGCTCATTTCTGTCCCCTCCCTCGTCACCTATATCTCGACGACTGATCATTTCTGTCCCTCCCTCGTCACCTATATATCGACGACAGCTCATTTCTGTCCCCTTCCTCGTCACCTATATCCGACGACAGCTCATTTCTGCCCCCTCCCTCGTCACCTATATCCGACGACAGCTCATTTCTGCCCCTTCCCTCGTCACCTATATCTCAACGACAGCTCATTTCTGCCCTCTCCCTCGTCACCTATATCCGACGACAGCTCATTTCTGCCCCTCCCTCGTCACCTATATTTCGACGACAGCTCATTTCTGTCCCCTCCCTCGTCACCTATATCCCGACGACAGCTCATTTCTGCCCCTCCCTCGTCACCTATATTTCGCCGACAGCTCATTTCTGTCCCTCCCTCGTCACCTATATCTCGACGACAGGTCATTTCTGCCCCTCCCTCGTCACCTATATCTCGACGACTGATCATGTCTGCCCCTCCCTCGTCACCTATATCTCGACGACAGCTCATTTCTGCCCCCTCCCTCGTTACCTATATCTCGACGACTGATTATTTCTGCCCCTCCCTCGTCACCTATATCTCGACGACTGATCATTTCTGCCCCCTCCCTCGTCACCTATATCTCGACGACTGATCATTTCTGCCCCTCCCTCGTGACCTATATCTCGACGACTGATTATTTCTGCCCCCTTCCTCGTCACCTATATCTCGACGACTGATCATTTCTGTCCACTCCCTCGTCACCTATACTTTGATAGCTGCTATTTTTATTCCCCACACTTTTTTCCGCAGTTGCTATCTTCAAGGTATCTCACAAGAGCTTGTCGGTCACCGATTATCCATGTACCTAAACTCCTTGCTTCTGACTAGCCACCCCCCCCCCCCCACTTTCCTCCATCCAGCTGCCCCAAGTGTCGGCAAATTGGGAGAGTCACAGGAGTTAGTCAGGGAGTTGGAACATAATGATGTGAGGAAATGGTCAATTTTAGAATGCAATAAAAAAGTTGATTTTACAATTTCTTTTAGGGATGTTTTTCGGCTATAAGAGACGAAATAGAAAAATACAGCGGAATAATAATTGGAACTGTTTCCGGAATTATGGCCCTTGAAGTGAGTATTCATTAAATTTTGATAATAACTAAAATTTCATTACACAGCTTTTTAGCAGTTTTACAGCCATAAATTATTTTGCGACATGAAAGTTTTTTCATCGTCTGATTGATTAATTGGAGTTTTACGACCCAATCGGATGAAACTCAAAACTGAAGCCCTGTATCTCGATCGAAGCCGCGGTTGCCTAATGAATAAGACGTCAGTCTACAAATCCAGGGTCTCTCACCACTGTAAGTTCGAATCCCGCTCAGACCACCCACGTATGTCAATTTTCCTTGTCGTTGGCCTTTACTGGTTAATCCGGTGTCAGTATAATGTGACTGGGGATTGGTACGCTTGTCTGCGGCGCACTGACTCTGTGAGCTAGCACCTAAAAGTCGCTCTTCATGCGCGCTGGTACAATGCAGACAACACACTCGCATTTCACAAGCAAACATTTACTTGTTACATGTATTATATTTATTATTAGTATCAACGAATGATGCGTGAAAAGGCGTGAATATATACATCCAGATACACGCTGTTTCATAGATTTATCTGTGTTTATGAAATCTCTGCCATTAGATCGTGAACGACTTTCATTATTTGGGTAGGAATGAGATTACCGCCCACTCAAGATCAGTTCCTTAATTTTACTGAAACGGACAGTTT
This sequence comes from Anadara kagoshimensis, assembly GCA_021292105.1. Classification (NCBI taxonomy): domain Eukaryota; kingdom Metazoa; phylum Mollusca; class Bivalvia; order Arcoida; family Arcidae; genus Anadara; species Anadara kagoshimensis. The sequence continues at coordinate 27,612,625 of CM037866.1, forward strand.
TGGGTGCCTGGAAAACCACAGACCTTTGGAAAACAGGTACAAGTGGTAGGTTATAAGCCGAGTGGGATTCGAAGCAGATCGAGGCTGCGATCCGTATTGGATACGGCGCTTTAAGTAGTTCGTTCGGACACAGTGGTCCCGCGCATCATTGATAAACACCAAGCTTTGATTGATTGGGGTTTTATTTCTGTGTGTATACCAATGATCTCACTGTATATTTGTTTTCAATTTCAGTTGTTGGCAGTTATTTCGGCCATCATCATTTGTCGTGGACTAAAGAAAGTCAAACCCAAGAAACAATAGCGAACATTTCTGAACCTGAAGTCAGTATCAGTAATTTAATTGGCCAATTCATTCTTAGTTCTGATTAGTCAATTTTTTTCTTGGTTCTGATTGGCTATTTCTGTCTTGGTTTTGATTGGCCAAATTGACATTCTTAAAGATCTATTTTCCTATATTTTATGTTTTCGTAACTAGTGTCGATCGAGAGGCCGATATTCTGACTTGGCTGTAATAGACCCAAATATGCCTAGCCAATTGACGTATCGCCGGCCACGCCCACAATGTTCTGACACTGACCGCCATTACGGTACCAAAGCAGCGTCACGGCAACTAATGACGTTCTAGTGTCAGCGAGTTCATTAAACGGCACAATTAAGGTCATTTTTTTAAAATTCTTTTTGCATGTAATTCAAGCATGTCGACCTTTTGTCGGAACATAGTGGGCGTGGCCGGCGATTCGTGTTGGGATTTCATCAAAATAAACGTGTGTGCTGATAATACATTGATAAAGGATTTCAAGAACTAGATCTACATACAAATTCCTAATTTGTGTTTGGGGACAAAAACTATATAGACTATATATATATATATATATAGATAAAGCAGCTATATCTAAATTAAAAAATAATAAATCTCCTTGTTTAGATCTTATTAGTAATGAAATGATTAAATCCAGACAACATGCAATGATCCACTGTTTAAGTAAACTATTTAACTCTTGTTTAATTAATAGTTTCTATCCTAAGTGCTGGTCTGAAGGATATATTGTACCCATTCATAAATCTGGTGACCCAAATGATCCATCAGATTATAGAGGCATAACAATTACGAGTACAGTAGGAAAACTTTTTAATACTATTTTGAACGAAACATTGGATAAATATCTTATAAAGAATTCAGTTATACACCCTTCCCAAATTGGATTTACAAACAAAAATAAAACCTCAGATCACATATTTGTCCTCAACTCGCTGATTAATAAATACTGCAATAAAAAAGCCGGCAGATTATATACTTGCTTTATTGATCTGCGTAAAGCTTTCGACTCTGTTATTCACTCTGGTCTCAAGTTTAAACTGCTTTCCATCAATTTAGGCATACGCAGAAATCGAGGCCCGATCTGAAGGGTTATCTGCCCCTACATAAGAAGTCGTCCTATACTGACCATTTCAGGTGTGGTATACTTTACAGTTATAAAGGTAGTTCAGTCGAGCGTGACCTGTTAGATAATTCCAATTTGGGAGAGCAATAAGTGATTATAGGTCAACAAAAATCCAATCGGGGTTTTATATGTCTCTGGCTTAACGCAGACGGATTATAATCAGTATTTAGACACTAATGACCTGAATGCATCTCTTAATGAAATGATGAAAAAAAAATTAACATGCATATGTACTAGCTTATTGAAAATTTGCACGAAATCATACTTTTATAAATGTTTTAAATACGTTTTGTAGGGGTCTTATATGCTTACTCCAAGTTTAAAAAAAATTAAATCAGCGTTTTTAAATATTCCATTCCAGCTATATTAATGTTTTAAATAAATAAATAAATAAATAAATAAATAAATAAATAAATAAATAAATAAATAAATAAAAATTGATAAGATGTTTTCTCAGCATCAACAATGCAATCTAGCAGAGATTTAAATAATAAATCTTCGTTTTTTAAAACATTTCATTTTAACTTGATTATAAATAAATAAATAAATAAATACTATGATTTTTCTTATGTTTATTTTTTATAACTAGATGATTTGATATTCATCCAATTGAACCGACAAATCCAATGCTGAATAGTTAACTGCAATATTTTATTTTATTTTTTTTTATTTTATTTTATTTTATTTTATTTTATTTTATTTTATTTTATTTTATTTTATTTTATTTTATTTTATTTATTTTATTTTATTCATCGACCTGAACCGTGAAAAGAATGCAACATAAACCTGGCACTGGTAAGGACAAAGCCATGTGTAACGTTTTGGAGAGAGAGAGAGAGAGAGAGAGAGAGAGAGAGAGAGAGAGAGAGAGTTATCACTCTCAAGTCACAAATATTGTTCAATAAATATGATCAATATACAATAATATTACTTTTTATTTTAACAATCAGGACATGATCGGGACATGGTCAAAATGCAATATAATATTCTGAAAGTTCATGAGAACTTAAAAAATCTGAACATAACGTTTCTATTGAACAGTAGGGGCTCAAGCGTGACGGTTTACCTACTTGTTTCATTAATTAATTAATTTCCCAATCAACAAAAAATCGAACCTAACCCATCACTTTACCTAGATCATGTTATTTGTGTCATGGTAGGCACTTAACATCACAGCTTTCTTTAAATTAGAGGTAGTGACTGCGTTGTATTTCATTTAGGGTTAAATGTTTTATGGCACTGATTACTTTTGAAACTTGAATAAAATAGATATTATTATTATTATTATTATTATTATTATTATTATTATTATTATTATTAGTTAAATGAAATATAATAAATAAAAATGTGCATATTTTTTCTGAACTTTTGTTATTTTAACGTCTCATATTCTATTAGTTAAATAAATAAGAATTATAATAAAATGGAAAATAAAATGTGCACATTTCATTACTTCCTATTTTTTCTAACTTGATTTAATTCTTTAATAATATTTTAAATAGAAAAGGACACAATGTTGTATTAGATCCAGTAGGCTAGTATTTGACCATGATAGTCTATCCATATCCATAGTATATACATACCGGTAGTCTATCATATTGGCCCTTATCCACTGACTGAAATATTGATACAAATATTGTACCACCTAAATTTCAAATTAAAAGTGGAATGGATTTTTTTAAAGGTACCACAAAGATTTTTATAACTGAATTTTCATCACGATGTGAACTTTATCATGAAAACCAGACATTTTCACTTTTCTATATCTTTAATAAGAAAAAAGCTGTTTATAAGAACAGTGCTGTGCACTTTCTAATGAGTTTCATAGGGAAATTTAGTAAAATGTCACCATATTTTAAATCAAAAAGTGGAATGGATTTTTTTCAAGATATTTTAATCATTTTTATATTTGAATATTCGTGACAGTATGTATTTTTCACTGAGAACCAGACATTTTCAGAAAATAATATTGTTATTGGTGAAATTTAAATTTGAAAATCGGGTATATCTAGTTCCCATTGTAACTTAACGGGCTGGCGATCGCACAGGTGACTTAATACAGGTGATGAGACCATCGTCTTAACGCATCAATGGTTTACGGTCGGACCTCGATTTCTGTACATGATCAAACTTCTACAAAACTATTGTTGATATGTACATTAAGATTAGATCCAGCATAAAACTTGGTAAGCGTATTTCATCTGAATTCAGTCTGAGTCTTGGAGTTCGTCAAGGTGATAATCTTAGTCCCAATCTCTTTAACATTTTCATGAATGACCTGCCCAACTACTAAGAGTCTACAAAAGACCCTGTTTTACTAAATAACTTAAAATTACATTGTCTTCTATATGCAGACGATTTAGTACTCTTATCAACATCTCCAGAAGGTTTGCAGTCAAAATTAGACTGTCTTGAGAAGCAGGGGCGTAGCTGGGGTGTTTATGATGTGGACGCCTAAAGAGGGCAGGAGGTTTGGGGGTCGCCCTGATGCGAATTTTCGGCCCTCCAGGGCGCTATTTATCAGAATTTTTCTTATAATTTTATGATATGCTGTGGTAGTTTTTGTCGTTCTTTTGATGACTGGTTCATTCTTAAACTTGAAGACGAGTACAAGGGGATCTGATGTTGTATGGCATAAGCACTACGAAAACAACACTCAATAATTGAGAAAGTCGAGTTAAAATGGGAGTTCAATCAATGTAGTGGTGAGGTTAAACGGAGTTTGTGAACGAAACGATGTGGACGTTTTTGCGTACAAACGTACGCCTGGCTACGCCCCTGAGAAGTATTGTAATGACTGGTGTCTAAATGTAAATATTAATAAAACGAAAATATTGACCTTTAATAAAAGTGGTAAACTAATTAAACACAATTTTTATTTAGGAGGAGAACTATTAGATTGTATAAATAAATACAAGTATTTAGGAATACTCTTCTCAGCTTCAGGATCTTTTTCTGATGCTAGAAAAGACTTGTACAATAAAAGTTTAAAAGCTTATTTTAAACTCTGCAAAATGATCTTTTCATTTCATCCACATACAAAGACCAGTATGTATATTTTTGATCACACTGTAAAACCAATTATGTTATATGCCAGTGAAGTATGGGGTGCATTTAACACCTCAAGTCCAAAATTTAGAAATGGTATTTTACTAGAAAAGATATATGATCAACTTGAACAAGAAAATCTTCATAGTAAGTTTTGCAAGAGATTGCTAGGAGTACATAAGAAAAGTACCTATTTCGCAGTTTTCTCTGAACTTGGAAGAATTCCCTATTATGTTAACATTAATGTGTCTATGCTTACATATTGGCATCGTCTAGAACAATTGCCAAATGATTCTTTGCTTTTTAATGCTCCTAAAGAATCTAAAGATGCACATTTTGCAAACAAAAATACATGGTATAGAAGTACTGATCAGTTATGTTCTATATTAGACATTGATAAGAATCATACACTTCTATTGTCTGAAACTAGCTTTAAAAGATATGTAAAGAGTCTCTGTGAAGATGCATACATAAATACATGGTATAAAGATCGAAATAATAATTCTGTTGGTAAATTGGATACATATTGTAAAATTAAAACAAGCTTTAGATGTGAAAAATACTTGACAATTCTTAGTAATCCACAGTATAGACGACATATATGTAGGTTGAGAATTTCAGCTCATAGACTGAAAATTGAAACTGGCAGATATTCTGCCAACAGATTAGAAAGGAATAAAAGAATCTGCAAGATGTGTGAAAGTAACTGTATAGAAACTCATTTCTTAATAGATTGCAGTGCTTACACTAATGATAGAATTAATTTTTTTAATATTATAGACAAAACCAACCAGCATTTCAGCCTGTTGTCTTCATTCGATAAATTATTTTGGATTTTAAACTGTGAAACTACAGAAATCTTACTTGAACTAAGTAATTTCCTCTGTAAGCATCTTCGCTGAGGCTCTGAACACCACCCCCACCCCCTGCGGTCCAAATAATATACCTATATCACAATGTATGTATACACAATCATATTAAGGCAATTCAATACTTGCATGTATGTATATATGATGTTGTTTAAGTTAAGAGAGGAGTTGCCTCTTATTCATTGTATTGCCCCTCTGTGGGCCCTTACACACATATTAAGGTAATTCTAATACTTGCATGTATGTATATATAATTGTACTTCCTTATTTGCAAATCAGTCTTAATTAGTTTCAGTTAAGAGAGGAGTTGCCTCTCAGTCTCTGTGGGCCCTTAATTGGTTTAATAAAATATCTTGTATATACTTAATTCATTTCAACGTTAATAAAATACCATTTATATATAATTATCTTATTTATTTTTTAAAATTAAAATGAATCTTTTATTGCCATTCAAACTTGTTTTTCATGAAAAATGGAGGAGTTATTTCCCTTTATCTTCATTTTTGTTCGTTTTTAATGACAATTTAATATTAACCAGAACAAACCACCACAATATTTATCTATTGTTTTAGTCATGAAATTTTACGTTATTTTTTAACGTTGAAAACTTAACAGTTTGGTAAATAAAAGGTAACTTAAAAATAAAAAACAAGTATTATTTAATAATTACCAACTGAATGTTTATTTTGAAGAGTATATTATCGTTAATCTAATTCAGCATGACACTGACGACGACGGTGAACCATTGCAATATATGTCTTAATGGCGCTTAGCGCTCACCTGAAAACATATATTCAATATTTGAAGTTCAGCAAAGCTGAACAGATTTTTATAAACTGAAGAGAATTAAAATATGAACTTAACAATATCATAATGGGTACAAGTAAACAAATCAGTTTGAGTTGAGAAATGAGTCAAGACTATTTCACTAATATCGAGACGTCCCAGCTATAGGCGAAGGTGCAGAAATTTTGCCTAGATGCGTTCTTTATCGTGCCAAGCCGACCATGAAACGGGACCTCGTTTATTTTAGTTTCCATCCGAAAGAACCACGACTTTCATTTCGCAATGCCGAGTGCTTGGCAAAATAACAGTAACTACCCACTTTCAAGTCTTGGATCAGAGGCAGTTAGCAACCGAGGCAACTGCCTCGGTAAAAATTTAAATCAAATTCCTTTGTCGACGACTGACTAAATGAAAATCTCCAATAAAACTAGAGTTACTAAGTTATTTTATTTGTTCAACTGTTTAAGCATAATTCAGTTTCGGCAAAGTTTTGCTTTTCCCTTTTTGACAATGTTTATGAAGATGGAATGAACAGCAAATATCAAGTTCAGGTGTCCCGAGAATGCACCATTTTTTCCGATCGAGGGAGCATGACCCCGGACCCCATACATTTCGACGCTTCTAGTTTTGCCTCGATTATAATTCGTTCCTATCTTCGCCCCTGCATTGCTGATTGAGCTAATCGGCCACCTGTCCATGAAGGCTACGCGAGAAACTTGTAATCCCCTTGAAATACGATAAGCAGCCACGGTGCTTTAGAAATTGTAGGAAAATAAGAGGTAAAGTTACCTCCCTTTATCTTATTTTTTTGCAAAATTTTGGAAGAGATTAGACTTCTTATAGAAAAAACAATAGGAAAAAATAATTTGTTTTCCATGAACAAAATATATTTATATATTTGTTTAAAAAGTTGAATAAAATTTCAAAAAGAATCATTATCAATGAAATAATATATGAAATAATACTACAAACCGTAGGCTATAATATATGCTGATAGTATATGCCGTATATTCGTCATACTATCTGCACGACGGACAAAAAGTGATCAGGCATTACTTAGGCGCCTTTATCGCTCACCTGAAAAAAGTAATGTGAATATTTGAAGTTCAGCATGCTGAACAGCATAAAACAGAAAAAAAAGTAATCTTCTAAAATTTATTTGAGTAAAATTTCTTCTGTCAGAGATTGTAGCTAATCTTTTTTTTTAAAAATTGTATCTTTTAAACATCAGATAAACCCAGTTTCACAATCATTCGCTAGCTAAGATTTTCCTTAACTTAAATCTTGCAAAATTTCAAATTTTCATAATTTTGTTAATTTTCAAGATATTCAGGAATTTAAGGTGTCATTTTAAGATCATTTCTAGATTATAACATTTGCATTTAGTTTTGACAAAAATATTCACCAGTAGTTCCAAAAAAGTTAAAAAGTTAAAGTCTGTCCCGAGCCATTAGGCCCATCAGGCCGGAGCTTATCCCGGTTTCGGTGGCGTTAAGCGACTGAGAGTACAAGACTCTCCTGAATGGGACGCCGGTCCATCGCAGGGTTAACCCCCAGCATTTTGCTGGTACTCATTTATTTTTCAGCTGAGTGAACTGGAACAACGTGAAATTAAGTGTCTTGCTCAAGGACACAACACATCGCCCGGTCCAGGGATCGAACCCACGACCTTCGAATCATTAGTCCAACGCCTTAACCACTAGGCCACGCGCTTCCACTTAGTTCCAAAAAGAGATTACAAAAATTTGTTAAATTTAAGATAAGGAATCTGAGTTAAGGATTGTGAAACTGGTGCCTGCATTGCCGAAGAACATTAAATTTAAAGGATAATTATTTTTAACTGTTAACTTTCTTACTAAAGTGAGTGAGTAATAGTGTTTAACGTCCCAGTCAAGAATATTTCACTTATATCGAGACGTCGCCAGCTATAGGCGAAGGTGCAGAAATTTTGCCTGTGCGTTGCGCTGATGGCATTATACAGCATGGTTCTTTATCGTGCCAAGCCCACCGTGACACGGGACCTCGTTTATTTTAAGTTCCCATCCGAAAGAACCGTGACTTTCATTTCGCAATGCCGAGTGCTTGGCGAAAGAACAGTCACTACCCACTTTTACGTCTTGGGTCAGACCCGGTCGGGGTTCGAACCCACGACCTCCCACTTACGGAGCGAGCACTCTGCCGACTAAGCTACCGCAGTTACCTTTCTTACTCAAGCACGGTTTTCAGAAGTTGTAGTCATATTTTACAAAAAAGAATATATCTTTTGAACATCAACATTGCTGAACAACATTTAAATTTTATAGAATAATTCTTTTTAACTTTCTTACTAAAGCACGGGTTTCAGAGGTTCTAATCATATTTTACAACAAAAAAATTGAAGATCAGCATTGCCGAACAATACTTAAAATGCACAATGATAAATTACACTATAAACTGTCTTATCAAAAACCATCGAGGCTGCGGTGGCCTAATGAATAAGACGTCAGTCTACAAATCCAAGGTCTCTCACCACTGTGAGTTCGAATTCCGCTCAGACCACCCACGTATGTCAATTTTCCTTGTCGTTGGCCTTTACTGGTTAATCTGGCGTCAGTATAATGTGACTGGGGATTGGTACGCTTGTCTGCGGCGTACTGACTCTGTGAGTGCGCGCTGGTACAATGCAGACAACACACTCGCACTTTACATGTATACATGGACTTGTTCATAGACTAATTCATATATATTAATAAAATAGTTCCTGTCGCGAATAGCTGAAAAATTGCTGATGCGACGTTAAGCAACATTCAAATAGCCAACCAATCCTATATCTTGATAATAGCTAACTACACGTATAAATGACTCTGCTATACATATTCTTGCAATCGACATAAGTACATATAAAATTGGACACCATTAGTCGTTCACAAGATGATGGCAGTGTTCACATCGAGCGAGTCGATTTAATATTAGTATCAACGAATGATGCGTGAAAAGGCGTGAATATATACATACGGATACGCGCTGTTTCATAGTTTATCTGTGTTTATGAAATCTCTGTCATTAGAACGTGAACGACTTTCATTATTTGGGTAGGAATGAGATTACCGCCCACTCAAGATCAGTTCCTTAATTTTACTGAAATGGATATTTTTGGTGCTTGGAAAACCACATAAATATGAAAAACATGCACAGGTGATAGGTTTTAAACGGAGGGATATTCGAAGCAGATAGGCTGCGATCCATATTGAATACGGCGCTTTAAGTAGTCCGTTCGGACACAATGGTCCCGCGCATCATTGATAAACACCAAGCTTTGATTGATTGGGGTTTTATTTCTGTCTGTATACCAATGATCTCACTGTATATTTGTTTTCAATTTCAGTTGTTGGGAGTTATTTCGGCCATCATCATTTGTCGTGGACTAAAGAAAGTCAAACCCAAGAAACAATAGCGGACATTTCTGAACCTGAAGTCAGTATCAGTAATTTAATTGGCCAATTCATACTTGGTTCTGATTAGTCAATTTTTTTCTTGGTTCTGATTAGCTATCTCTGTCTTGGTTTTGATTGGCCAAATTGACATTCATAAAGATCAATTTTCCTATATGTCATGTGTTCGTAACTAGTGTCGATTGAGAGGCCAATATTTACGACTTGTAATAGGCCTAGCCTTGACTGATCGCCGGCCACGCCCACAATGTTCTGACACCGGCCATCATTACGGCCAAAGCAACGGCAACTAATGACCTTCTAGTGTCAGCGAGTTCATTAAACGGCACAATACATTGACAAATTTCAAGAACTAGATCTACATACAGACAAACATTACCAGAAATGCCACCCAATAAAGCCAAACAATAAAAGAAGCCTTTATGGGCAATTGGTTCTTATATAGAGGTTAAAAATAACATGGATAAAGAGCAATAAGGATAAAATTTTACTGGCCTTTATCAGCATGTATTTTAGGCAGGTTTGACAGTATGTGCGCAAACCCGAAGCTGGCAAAAGTCTGTGCATGCAATATGTTTTTGTGTCATAAGAATCTATATATTTTTTTAATTTTCTTAATAATGAAATATTCAAATATAATATGGCAACTATGGCAATTTTTTCAGAAAATTCAAATTAAAAATATGACGCTTTGATTGTGACACAGGTTGTACTCCTTGGTAAAGTTAAGTAAAAATCTCACTTCACTACTAGTTGAACACAGGGGGCAGTTTCATATTAAAATTTAAAAGATATACCTAAAAGTATATCCCCAAGTGTCCTAACTTCGTGGTAGTATCCAGTGGCGGATCCAGGATTCTATGTTGGGGTGGGGGGGGGGGGGGGGGGGGTCACACAGACAAATTTCTATATATATTTGAATATATATATATATACTAAATTCATTTGAACGTTAATAATATACCATTTATATACACGAGTTTTTTTAATTATTTTATTTATTATTTATTATTTTAAATTATAATTGCCATTCAAATGTTATATATAATGTTATACTGTCAACTTGTTTTTTATGTAAAGTGGAGGAGTTATTTCCCTTTATCTTCATTTTTGTTTGTTTTTAATGACAATTTAACATTAACCAGAACAAACCACCACAACATTTATCTATTGTTTTAGTCATGAAATTTTACGTTATTTTTTAACGTTGAAAACTTAACAGTTTAGTTAAATAAAAGGTAATTTAAAAATAAAAAACAAGTATTTTTTAATAATCACCAACTGAATGTTTATTTTGAAGAGTATATCTTTGTTAATCTAGATCAACATTTCATTAGACGACGACGGTGATAGATTGCAATATATGTCTTAATGGCGCTTAGCGCTCACCTGAGAACATATATTCAATATTTGAAGTGCAGCAAAGCTGAACAGATATTACTGAACTGAAGAGAATTAAAATATGAACTGAACAATAATCATAATAAATGAATACAAGTTTTGAAGTAAACAAATCAGTTTGTTTGAGTTGAGAAATGGTGTTTAACGTCCCAGTCAAGACTATTTCACTAATATCGAGACGTCCCCAGCTATAGGCGGAGGTGCAGAAATTTTGCCTAGATGCGTTCTTTATCGTGCCAAGCCGACCATGAAACGGGACCTCGTTTATTTTAGTTTCCATCCGAAAGAACCACGACTTTCATTTCGCAATGCCGAGTGCTTGGCAAAATAACAGTAACTACCCACTTTCAAGTCTTGGATCAGAGGCAGTTAGCAACCGAGGCAACTGCCTCGGTAAAAATCAAATTCCTTTGTAGACGACTGACTAAATGAAAATCTCCAATAAAACTAGAGTTACTAAGTTATTTTATTTGTTCAACTGTTTAAGCAAAATTCAGTTTCGGCAAAGTTTTGCTTTGCCCTTTTTGACAATGTTTATGAAGATGGAATGAACAGCAAATATCAAGTTCAGGTGTCCCGAGAATGCACCCGCATTGCACTAACGCAATTTTTCGGATCGAGGGAGCATGACCCCGGACCCCATACATTTCGACGCTTCTAGTTTTGCCTCGATTATAATTCGTTCCTATCTTCGCCCCTGCATTGCTGATTGAGCTAATCGGCCACCTGTCCATGAAGGCTACGCGAGAAACTTGTAATCCCCTTGAAATACGATAAACTAGCAAGATAAAGCAGCCACGGTGCTTTAGAAATTGTAGGAAAATAAGAGGCAAAGTTACCTCCCTTTATCTTATTTTTTTGCAAAATTTTGGAAGAGATTAGACTTCTTATAGAAAAAACAATAGGAAAAAATAATTGTTTTCCATGAACAAAATATATTTATATATTTGTTTAAAAAGTTGAATAGAATTTCAAAAAGAATCGTTATAAATGAAATAAATATATGAAATAATACTACAAACCGTAGGCTATAATATATGCTGGTAGTATATGCCGTATATTCGCCATACTATCTGCACGACGGACAAAAAGTGATGGCATTACTTAGGCGCTTGTATCGCTCACCTGAAAAAAGTAATGTGAATATTTGAAGTTCAGCACTGCTGAACAGCATAAAACAGAAAAAAGTAATCTTCTAAATTTTAATTGAGTAAAATTGTCTGTCAGAGATTGTAGCTAATCTTTTTTTAAAATTTTTATCTAAACCCAGTTTCACAATCATTCCTTAGCTAAGATTTTCTTAAATCTTGCAAAATTTCAAATTTTTATAATTTTGTTAATTTTTAAGATATTCAGGAATTTAAGGTGTCATTTTTAAGATCATTTCTAGATTATAACATTTGCATTTAGTTTTGACAAAAATATTCACCAGTAGTTCCAAAAAGAGATTACCAAAATTTGTTAAATTTAAGATAAGGACTCTTAGTTAAGGATTGGTTGTGAAACTGGGGCCTGCATTGCTGAATAACATTAAATTTAAAGGATAATTATTTTTAATTGTTAACTTTCTTACTAAAGTGAGCGAGTAATAGTGTTTAACGTCCCAGTCAAGAATATTTCACTTATATTGAGACGTCGCCAGCTATAGGCGAAGGTGCAGAAATTTTGCCTGTGCGTTGCGCTGATGGCATTATACAGCAAGGTTCTTTATCGTGCCAAGCCCACCGTGACACGGAACCTCGTTTATTTTAAGTTCCCATCCGAAAGAACCGTGACTTTCATTTCGCAATGCAGAGTGCTTGGCGAAAGAACAGTCAATACCCTCTTTCAAGTCTTGGATCAAACCCGGTCGGGGTTCGAACCCACGACCTCCCACTTACGGAGCGAGCACTCTACCAACTGAACTACCGCAGCTTGAAGGGAATCGGAGAAACTCACCGAGTTTTAGAACAGCGAACTGACAACATTTTTCGGAGTAGGACCGCAGTTACCTTTCTTACTCAAGCACGGTTTTCAGAAGTTGTAGTCATATTTTACAAAAAAGAATATATCTTGTGAACATGAACATTGCTGAACAACATTTAAATTTTATAGAATAATTCTTTTTAACTTTCTTACTAAAGCACAGGTTTCAGAGGTTCTAATCATATTTTACAACAAATCATTTGAAGATCAGCATTGCTGAACAACACTTAAAATGCATATTGATAAATTACACTATAAACTGTATTATCAAAAACCATCGAGGCTGCGGTGGCCTAATAAATAAGACGTCAGTCTACAAATCCAAGGTCTCTCACCACTGTGAGTTCGAATTCTGCTCAGACCACCCACGTATGTCAATTTTCCTGGTCGTTGGCCTTCATGGTTAATCTGGTATCAGTATAATGTGACTGGGGATTGGTACGCTTGTCTTCGGCGTACTGACTGTGAGTGCGCGCTGGTACAATGCAGACAACACACTCGCACTTCACATGTATACATGGACTTGTTCATAGACTAATCCATATATATGAATAAAAAAGTTATCGTCGCGAATAGCTGAAAAATTGCTGATGCGACGTTAAGCAACATTCAAATAGCCAACCAATCCTATATCTTGAAAACTTAACTACACGTATAAATGACTCTGCTATACATATTCTTGCAATCGACATAAGTATATATAAAATTGGACACCATTAGTCGTTCACAAGATGATGGCAGTGTTCACATCGAGCGAGTCGATTTAATATTAGTATCAACGAATGATGCGTGAAAAGGCGTGAATATATACATACGGATACGCGCTGTTTCATAGTTTATCTGTGTTTATGAAATCTCTGTCATTAGATCGTGAACGACTTTCATTATTTTGGTAGGAATGAGATTACCGCCCACTCAAGATCAGTTCCTTAATTTTACTGAAATGGATATTTTTGGTGCCTGGAAACCCACATAAATATGAAAAACATGCACAGGTGATAGGTTTTAAACGGAGGGATATTCGAAGCAGATAGGCTGCGATCCATATTGAATACGGCGCTTTAAGTAGTCCGTTCGGACACAATGGTCCCGCGCATCATTGATAAACACCAAGCTTTGATTGATTGGGGTTTTATTTCTGTCTGTATACCAATGATCTCACTGTATATTGTTTCAATTTCAGTTGTTGGCAGTTATTTCGGCCATCATCATTTGTCGTGGACTAAAGAAAGTCAAACCAAGAAACAATAGCGGACATTTCTGAACCTGAAGTCAGTATCAGTAATTTAATTGGCCAATTCATACTTGGTTCTGATTAGTCAATTTTTGTCTTGGTTCTGATTAGCTATCTCTGTCTGGTTTTGATTGGCCAAATTGACATTCATAAAGATCAATTTTCCTATATGTCATGTGTTCGTAACTAGTGTCGATTGAGAGGCCAATATTACGACTTGTAATAGGCCTAGCCTTGACTGATCGCCGGCCACGCCCACAATGTTCTGACACCGGCCATCATTACGGCCAAAGCAACGGCAACTAATGACCTTCTAGTGTCAGCGAGTTCATTAAACGGCACAATACATTGACAAATTTCAAGAACTAGATCTACATAGAGACAAACATTACCAGAAATGCCACCCAATAAAGCCAAACAATAAAAGAAGCCTTTATGGGCAATTGGTTCTTATATAGAGGTTAAAAATAACATGGATAAAGAGCAATAAGGGTAAAATTTTACTGGCCTTTATCAGCATGTATTTTAGGCAGGTTTGACAGTATGTGCGCAAACCCGAAGCTGGCAAAAGTCTGTGCATGCAATATGTTCTTGTGTCATAAGAATCTATATATTTTTTTAATTTTCTTAATAATGAAATATTCAAATATAATATGGCAACTATGGCAATTTTTTCAGAAAATTCAAATTAAAAAATATGACGCTTTGATTGTGACACAGGTTGTACTCCTTGGTAAAGTTAAGTAAAAATCTCACTTCACTACTAGTTGAACACAGGGGCAGTTTCATATTAAAATTTAAAAGATATACCTAAAAGTATATCCCCAAGTGTCCTAACTTCGTGGTAGTATCCAGTGGCGGATCCAGGATTCTATGTGGGGGGGGGGGGGGGGGGTCACACAGATATTTGAATATATATATATATATATATATATATATATATATATATATATATACTAAATTCATTTGAACGTTAGTAATAATCCATTTATATAACGAGTTTTTTTAATTATTTTATTTATTATTTATTATTTTAAATTATAATTGCCATTCAAATGTTATCTGTCAACTTGTTTTTTATGTAAAGTGGAGGAGTTATTTCCCTTTATCTTCATTTTTGTTTGTTTTTAATGACAATTTAATATTAACCAGAACAAACCACCACAACATTTATCTATTGTTTTAGTCATGAAATTTTACGTTATTTTTTAACATTGAAAACTTAACAGTTTAGTTAAATAAAAGGTAATTTAAAAATAAAAAACAAGTATTTTTTAATAATCACCAACTGAATGTTTATTTTGAAGAGTATATCTTTGTTAATCTAGTTCAACATTTCATTAGACGACGACGGTGATAGATTGCAATATATGTCTTAATGGCGCTTAGCGCTCACCTGAGAACATATATTCAATATTTGAAGTTCAGCAAAGCTGAACAGATATTACTGAACTGAAGAGAATTAAATAAAATATGAACTGAACAATAATAATGAATACAAATAAACAAATAAGTTTCAATATAACGGGATAATGTTTGTCTAGTTTGAATTACCATCAACCAGAATCAGTAACACCAATGGTCCAACAGCTGAACTGGAGTAATGATGTTTAACGTCCCAGTCAAGAATATTTCACTTATATCGAGACGTCACCAGCAATAGGTGCATCGCGCATACGTATATAGTTTTCTCCTTGATGTGAGGTCTGCTTGCAGAAGTTATCAAGTACCAAAGATGAAGTTGACGATGTGATAGATTTATGACATATCGAGTCACCACCAGCTTTATAGATGAAGTGGCAGTGCGCTCATGGGAAATCTAATGTGCATGGTGGATTGTTTAACGTGTAACGCCTGCCATGACACAAAACAGCGGGTTTTAAGGTCTCGCCCGAAGGACCCTGTCACTTTCATTTCTAAATAACGAGTGCTTGGCGAAAGAACAATCACTTCCTATTTTCAAATCCTGATCGGCCTGGATTCGAACCCACGCTCTCCCACATACGGAGCCACTGTAGAGATATACAGTACATATGTGTAGCGATATATAACGATATATTCCCGGATTGCGGTAATAGGACTGCATCTGCGCATATATCGCGTCCTATCGATGATTGCGCTACTCGTAAGAAAGAACCAAATCAGAGTAACATCTCTCAAAATTCATCAACGAAACAGGATCCAAGTGCATTATCAAATAATAAAGAAATGAGTGATCAAACCCTTGTTATTGAAAACAACACTAACGATTACCGAAAAAGGAATGTAACTTTGGCATAGGCGTAGGAGGGTTTTTAATATTGGGGGGGGGGGGACCGAAGCTATATGTATGTCGTGCCTATGGCACGAGGCGGGGAGAGTATGAGAGGGGTGCTAAACCCCTCGCATAGGTGGGGGTCCGGGGGACCTCTCCCGGAAATTTTTCAAAACTAAGTCCTGTCTAGACGCATTTTCAATGCATTGTGCATCGTTTTGATAGGTTTAAAATACTGTGATATCAAGGCAAGATTATATAGAATAACCGTATGACACAAGTTCCATAACCAACCCTTTCATTGGAGATGGATACCAGAGGCTGATCCAGAATTTTAGAAAGGGGGCGTATAATGTGAGAGTCGAAGGCTCGAACCTTCTAGGGGGTCCGGGGGCATGCTCCCCCGGAATATTTTGAAAAAGTGGCGCAAAAATCCTGCATTCTGGTGCAATCTGAGCTGAACAATATGTATTATTAGCGACATAAAGGTGGGTGCGTATTCCCCCTACGCCCCCCCCCCCCCCCCCCCCCCCGCTGAATCCGCCACTGGATATGTGGGTACCCCAGAAAATTTTGACGCCCTTTTACAAGTATAATGATGAAATTGATAATTGATTGGTTACCAGATGGACATTCCTGTTACAGCTCTTGTTTTTTCTTCTTTTTTTTAGCATGATACAAAATTTCACACAATATATTGCGGGGGCCTGGCCCCCTTCTCTGACATGGGGGGGGGGCGGCCCCCCCCCTGCTCCTACGCCTATGTTTGAGTGAAAATTCTAGACAACAAATTAACATTACACGACAAGGATCCAACATTGATGTTGGTAACGAACCTAATATCTTTGTTAGATACATACCTAGGAAGCGAACTGCATGCTTTTACCTGGGAAACATTGGATTAGAATCAACACGAACTGGTATCATTCATTTCCTTTAAGACAATGGCGTCCGCGTGACTCAGTTTACCCTTTTTAAAAGCAAATGGGGTCGTGTTTCGGGTAAACTAAATGTGGGTGATGCTGATACTGTACAACAGCCAGGATTCTGGCCTGAAGGTGTCATATGTAGACCATGGCTAAACAGCCGTGAATGGTATGATAAGCTCGAAAGAGAGCAAATTTAAATATTGTAAATAGATTGTTTATTTCTTTAATTATGTATATTGTTTACTGTGTTACTTTACATTGTGTTTACTTTTGCTGTAATATGATTTTGAATCTACTATCATGGAATGGCATGGGTGTAATGTCATCTGCCATGTGCATAGGCGACATGCTTTCAAAGTATAATTGTGACATAGCCGTTTTATTTTATCTGAACATAAGCTTCAAAGCTTCAACAAAGACTTTCTGAACACAATTGACAAGAATTACACAAATGTAGCAAGTTGTGACTCTAGTGCAGATATCTATGTTAGATGTGGTAAGTCAGGTGTAGCTATACTTTATAAGGTATCGCTTTGTGGTAATATTATACCAATAACAGATAATCTGTCTGACAGAATAGTGGGTATTCAGGTAAAAGATAGTCAGAACTTACATCTTTTTATATTTGGTGTATACTTACCTGCAGATAATTGCATTGATAATTACAGGTATGAACTAGATACACTAGAGACTATGTACACTTATTATAAACAATACGGTCATGTAATTATTGCCGGTGATTTTAATGCTAGCTGTAGACCTTTAGATAATGGTAGGTCAAATGTATAGAAATCAGTTGATTTTGCCAATTTTTTTGTATAATGTTGATTTAATTCCCATTAACACATCTGACAAATGTAATGGTAGTAGTTACAGTTATACAAGAACATGTACAATGATAGATTATGTCATCACTGACCAAGTTTGAACAACTCAAATGCTGTGAAATCCCTGTTGAAGGTACGTTCAGAAATACATCTGATCATCTACCAATTTTTGTGTCATTAGACTACGAATTAAAGATATTCAAAGGCGGAACTAGCAAACACAAATGGCCAGCATGGCACAAAATGGATGAAAAAGTTCTGGAACGTTACAGAACATCTCTTGATGAACAACTAGGCAGTGTAACATCAGAGCAAAGGAACGATGTTAATGATCTCAATAATATAATAGTAAACGCGGGTCTTCAAGCATCGCAAGCATGTGTTCCACTATCGTCATATAACCCTCACACAAAGCCATACTGGAACAAAGACATTAAACAGGCGCATAGTAACGAAAGAAAGATGCGAAACATATGGCTATTGGATGGTAAACCACGAGGGTTTCAACATGTGTCATATGCAAATTACAAAGCTGCAAAAGACTGTTTCCGACGAGTACAGAAAGCCGCAAGCGAAAAACATTTGGAGGAAACATATAGTGATATTGACAGAGCAGCCGGGCTTGACATTCGGTTGTTCTGGAAGTTAATCAATGCTAAACGTAAAAAGACAAACAAAGTTTACTCAGAGATCATAGTAAATGGTGAAATGTTCACCAATCCCGAAGAAGTCGCAGGCGCGTTTTCATTATATTTTGAACAAGTCTATTGACGAAGTTATGGTCAAAATTTTGATTGTGACTTTGAGCAATTGGTAGAAAATGCGGTAGATAAACTGCGTAAAGAAAATATCAAAGAAGATAAACTACTTCCTGGAGGTTTAATATCAGCGTCGGAAGTAGCCACACAAATCAAAACACTCAAAAGACATAAGGCTGCTGGGCATGACAGAATACAAAATGAACACTTACTATATGCTAGTGAAACATTCTACAAATATGTAACATGCCTGTTCAACAACATCGTGAAAACTGGTAGAATACCACTGGAATGGAAAAACAGTATCATCGTCCCTATACACAAAGGAAACGGTAAATCAACAACCGATCCAAATTATTACAGACCTATCTCGTTACTACCGACTATTTTCAAACTATTTGAAAAAATTATTTATGAAAATCTCACAAACTATAACGTCATAAACCAACCCTTTCCAAACGTCCAGCAACAGGGGTTTCAAAGAAATTTGAGTTGTTCAACAGCATCTTTTAACTTGCAAGAAGCTATTCTTTATAATATTGAACAGGGTAGCAAAGTTTACGCTGCTTTCCTTGACAGCCAGAAAGCATTTGATACCGTAAGGCGGAGTGGTGTCTTATACAAGTTAGATAAATTAAACATAAAAAATAAGCTTTGACATATTATAGATGACTGCCACACAAACACCGGAGGTTGTGTTGTCTTTGGTAACAGCCATTCAGATTGGTTTCCCGTGGAGCAAGGCATCAGACAAGGTGGCGTCTTATCTACCCTACTGTATTGTGTCTTCATAAATGATTTATTGAATATACTTGAAAATCATTCAACTTCTATATGCATAGGTAATATAAAAGCTGGTAATACAGCCTTTGCAGATGATATTAGGTGTTTAAGTATCTCCCCAAAAGGTCTTTAGTCTATGCTTGATGCTTGTTATCATTATGCTTGTCAGTGAAGATTTAAATTCAATCCCAACAAGTCCGTAGTGATGATATTTAACAAGAGACACAACACTCATCAACATGGAGAAGCGACATTCAGTATCGGCGGAAATGAGATCAACAGTGTTAATCAAACGGATCATCTTGGTATTAAGTTGGACTCTAAATTTCAATCTATAGAGTGTACTTTAGACAGATGTAAAAGAGGCCGTGATTAATTTTTTGCATTAAATGGAATCGGGACATCCAAACTAAACCCAGTAACAACGATAAGCATTTACAAAAAAGTTGTCATACCAACGGTCTTATACGGTTGTGATGTCTGGTATAATCTGAAAACTGCTGACTATAATGCACTAAACAAACTACAACATTTCATAGTCAAATACATCCAAAGACTGAATCCAAGAACCCGATCTGACATTGCAGAAAGTATGTGTGGACTGTACCCCTTAACAGCTGAAGTTCAAATGCGAAAATTACTCTTTTTAGGGAAGTTATGCTCAATGAACAACATGTGTCTAACAAGGCAAATATTTAAGAGAAGATTATTTGAACATTTTCTATGCCAGAAATTGAGCACCGGTTTTATCCCAGAAATCTGCGATATACTGCATCAGTACCAACTACAACACTATTTACAGAACTACATTAATTATGGCCTATTTCCAACAGTTAATGAATGGAAGAATACAGTCAGCAAAACCGTGCAGTTTAACGCTTGACTACAAAGAACAATTATTCACCCGGATTTCAATAGATTCTTGTGTCTTCATAACACCAACAGATCACCAGCTCTTGCATGGACAATCGCCAAGTGTAACAATGAACTAGAACTTTGTTACTTTATTATACAATTATGGGCAAATCCGTTTCAATCTAATACAACACGTTACTGCAACGCATGTTTTTCTGACATCACTGAAGAATCCATTCAGCATGCGGTGTGCACATGCCCTGCAACAGGCCGACACAGAACCGCAATTCTTAATTCCGTGTACATGTTTGACAGAGACTTACACAGTTACATCATCAATCTACAAACAAGCAGTAAAGAAAACGTTGTCTGTTTCCTCTTATCGGGAAGATACCAACACTCTGATGTCGAATACAACCGAAATTGGACTTTATCGGTCTTTAGTTTTATAATAATAATAATACTTTATTGTATATAAACTACATAGGTAGTTTGTTACAATCATCTTACAAGAATTACATAAAATATGCAATATTGCAAATTAATACCTTTGCACAATATAAAATAAATGATATATATGTATCTGTATGAAAACATTCAGTGTAATATCCTAAATATTCAATAAGCCTGTCCTCCTCAGTTCAAAAGACTTTTTAATGAAGGCACCTAATTTACGTATAAGACAAGGGGATGTTGATTTCAAATTTATGATCATTGTTGAAAACTTATTATTTTCATTAACATTACAGTTTAAAGAAGCTTTGCTTGACTTTATAAAATCTTTACGGAGTTTCTTGTTATTTGAACAGTCAAAAATAAAATGTTGCTCATTATCAATTGTGTTACAGAATTTACAATTTCTTTCATATCTTTTTAACTTTTTATAACGACCTTTTTCTATCTCTAGTGAATGATCACTGATTCTAAATTTAGTAAGTTGCTTTCTGGAATTAAAATCTTTCAGAATATCGAGATATGGTTCCTTTGAAAAGCTGGTTTTAATTTTACTGTACATATATAGTTTGCTTTCATTTCCTAAAGAATTCATTTTCTCTGAAAAGAGTTTTGTATAATGTTGTCCAAAAGACAAAAAACATATTTTTTTTAATTTATGTTTTTGTTTTGTATAATCAAATGACTGAACAGTATTTTTCTGATAATGCTTCTTTAGGAAATGAATACCAGGAATAAGTATTATCTATATCTAATTTCTTGGATAAAATAAATGTTTCCTTAATTAAAGGATTTAAGTTATTAGAATTAAGTCTTGATACATAGCAAGCTAATTGATTTAATATAAATTGAAATATTGGAAATCTGCCTAACTCGGATTTTGTAGCAAGATTGGAAGAAGTTTTACTGACACCAAGAAGTTGTTTACAGTATTTAATGTATAAGACATGTAGTATCAAGCACCAATCATGGACTGAAAACTTCTGATATGTTACCCCTACAGTAAAAGTCCATCAATACTGGACTTCCGATATATTTAAACATACACCATATATGGTGTATATGGTTAACTTGTGTTATTATGTACATATGTTTATCTGTTAAAATCATGTTGCTTTTTTCATACATTGTATCTCTAATATAGAGGAAATAAATAAATGAATGAATATATATATATAACCTGTCTATAAAGGCCACACAAAGGAACCAGTAAAAGTGGCCTTTATGGGCAGGTGGCCTTTATATACAGGTTCAAAGAATATGAATTAGTAACAATTTGGATAAAATTTTACCGGCCTTTATAAGCAGGTGACCCTTATATAGAGGTGGCCGTTAAGGCAGGTTGGGCTGCATATATATATATATATATATATACTAAATTCATTTCAACGTTAATAAAATACCATTTATATATATATTTTGATTATTTTTTTTATTTATTTTTTTAAATTAAAATGAATCTTTTATTGCCATTCAAACTTGTTTTTCATGTAAAATGGAGAAGTTATTTCCCTTTATCTTCATTTTTGTTCGTTTTTAATGACAATTTAATATTAACTAGAACAAACCACCACAATATTTATCTATTGTTTTAGGCAAGAAATTTTACGTTATTTTTCAACGTTGAAAACTTAACAGTTTGGTTGAATAAAAGGTAATTTAAAAATAAAAAACAAGTATTTTTTAATAATTACCAACTGAATCTTTATCTTGAAGAGTATATTATCTTTAATCTAGTTCAACACTACATTAGACGACGACGTTGATAGATTGCAATATATGTCTTAATGGCGCTTAGCGCTCACCTGAGAACATATATTCAATATTTGAAGTTCAGCAAAGCTGAACAGATTTAACTGAACTGAAGAGAATTAAAACATGACCTGAACAATAATAATGAATACAAATAAACAAATAATTGTCAATATAACGGGATAATGTTTGTCTAGTTTGAATTACCATCAACCAGAATCAGTAACAGCTGATCTGGAGCACATTGAAAAGTTGAGTTGAGTAATGTTGTCAAGAATATTTCACTTATATCGAGACGTCGTCAGCAATAGGCGCATACGTATATAGTTTTCTCCTTGATGTGAGGTCTGCTTGCAGAAGTTATCAAGTACCAAAGATGAAGTTGACGATGTGATAGATTTATGACATATCGAGCCACCACCAGCTTTATAGATGAAGTGGCAGTGCGCTCATGGGAAATTTAATGTGGAGGGTGGGTTGTTTAACGTGTAACGCCTGTCATGACACAAAACATCGGGTTTTAAGGTCTCGCCCGAAGGACCCTGTCACTTTCATTTCTAAATAACGAGTGCTTGGCGAAAGACGAACACTTCCTATTTTCAAATCCTGATCGGCCGGGATTCGAACCCACGCTCTCCCACATACGGAGCCACTGTAGAGATATACAGTACATATGTGTAGCGATATGTCGCTATATATAATTACATGGTATATAGTATGTACAGGGTAAGAGACGGTACTACTGTCACCTATGGGGTATCTTTTACGTGAAACAGAGCGCTTGCTTTACAAACGGGCGAACCGGATTCGATTAACGACGTCGGGGGGAGGGGGGATCTATCACAGTAACTAGCATTTACGTTACCGCTAAATAACACGTGAAAGATACCGTATTTATAGATGGGACGAGGAAATTTAGAGGAAAAGATCGAGTATTCTTTCTCCGGAGTGGCGTAAATTTGAGTGACATAATGATTTTTTACGCCACAGTGAAGAAGATTTTCAAGAGGTCAAATAAAGAGAATTCTCAGCCCTAATGTATTGATTCCTATCTCGATATACTAGTAGTCAGTTTAGGAATGGTAGATGAAACAGGAGTATCCAAAGAAAAACCGACAAACTTTCTCACACTTAGAACCTTCCCGAGTGATATTTGAACCTCAGTAGTGAGAGACGTAGTAATTCATAAGCCGGCACTTAGATACTAGTAAATAACTCGGCCACCATTGGGGGTTATGGGAAAGATCAGGAAAGCGGCAGTGCAGAGGATGTCACAAACAGTATAGATAGATCGCATCATACTTGGTATGAGAGAGAAAGAGAAAGAGTTGAAGCTGGAGACGCTTCAACAACACACAGTGACTGATCACCACTGCCAATGGATCCCGGCTCATCCAGAGAGTGTTCCGGGCAAGGGGTCGAAACACCTAATAATGACACCGGTTGCTGAAGGATGTCGGCGGTGCAGCATAACAACAGCGCTGTGTGTAAGTAACTAAATGAGATAGAGTAAGTAGGGTTGAGTTGAGAAATGGTGTTTAACGTCCCAGTCAAGACTATTTGACTAATATCGAGACGTCGCCAGCTGTGGGCGAAGGTGCAGAAATTTTGCCTGTGCGTTGCGCTGATGGCATTATACAGCAGGGTTCTTTATCGTGGTACATTATCTTTACCCACCGTGACACGGGACCTCGTTTATTTTAAGTTCCCATCCGAAAGAACCGTGACTTTCATTTCGTAATGCCGAGTGCTTGGCGAAAGAACAGTAACTACCCACTTTCAAGTCTTGGATCAGACCCGGTCGGGACTCGAACCCACGACCTCCCACTGAGCTACAGCAGTTGTTGTCGATCAATACTACTTATACAAGGGTTTATATATATTTACGCTCAAAGTATCGGAATAAAACAAAATGTAGCGGCCACATTGGGACTCGAACCAATGACTTTTTCAGCGATGTGACATTGCCAGGGGCGTAGCTTATTATGAAGCAACCCGAGGCAGTTATAGCAACCGAATTTAATTTCTTTGTCGACGACTGCCTAAATGAAAATCTCCCGGCCAATAAAACTATCTAGAGTTACTAAGTTATTTTATTTGTACAACTGTTTATGCGAAATTCAGTTCCGGCAAAGTTTTGCTTTGCCCTTTTTGAAATGAATGAACAGCAAATATCGGGTTCCTGGTGTCCAAAGAATGCACCATTAACGCAAATTTTCATTTTTTCCGAGGTCCGAGCATGACCTAGGACCCCTACATTCGACGCTTCTAGTTTTGCCTCGGTTATAATTCGTTCATATCTACGCCCCTGCATTGAGCTAATCGGCCACCGTCCAGTAAGACTATGCAAGACACTTGTAATCCTTTTGAAATACCATAATCAAGCAAGATAGCTCTAGAAATTGTAGGAAATAAGAGGCAAAGTTACCTCCCTTTATCTTATTTTTTGAAAATTTTTGGAAGAGATTAGACTATTTATAGGAAAAATAAATACGAAAAAAATAATTGCCTTCAATAAACAAAATGTGTTTATATATTGGAATTAAAAAATTGAATAATATTTCAAAAGAATTGTTATTAATGAAATAAACGTATAAAATAATATTACAAACCTTAGGCTATAATATATCTTAATTTTATACAGTGTTAATTCGTCAAAGCATCTGCACGACGGACAAAGATAGATGGCATTACTAAGGCGCTTATCGCTCACCTGAGAAACGTAATGTGAATATTTGAAGTTCAGCATTGCTGAACAACATATAAAAGTAATCTGCTTAATTTTTTGTACTAAAATCGCTTCTGTCAGAGGTTGTAGCTAAACCTTTTTTAAAAAATTATAACTTTTAAACATCAGATAAACCCAGTTTCACAATCATTCCTTAGCTAAGATTTTCCTTAACTTAAATCTTGCACAATTTCAAATCATTATAATTTTGTTAATTTTCAAGATATTCATGAATTTTAAGGTGTCATTTTTAAGATCATTTCTAGATTAAAACATTTGCATTTAGTTTTGACAAAAATATTCACCAGTATTTCCAAAAGGAGATTACCAAAATCTGTGTGTTAAATGTAAGTTAAGGAAAATCTTAGTTAAGGATTAAATGTGAAACTGGGGCCAGGATGCTGAACAACATTAAATTTGAAAGGATAATTATTTTTAACTATTAACATTCTTACTCAAGCACGGTTTTCAGAGGCTGTAGTCATATTTTACAAAACACAAAATTTTTTTAATAAAAAAAAATGAAGATCAGCATTGCTGAACAACACTTAAAATGCATATTGATAAATTAAACTATAAACTGTCTTATCAAAAACCATCGAGGCTGCAGTGGCCATCTTCTTTTAAATTGGTGCAGCTTCTGAGCTGTGAAAATGTGAAACAGCTGAGACATTTGGGCGCTTTTCTAACAAGCTTGCAAGCGCCGGGACATCACATAAGTTTGTTTATTCGATAATATGTTCATCCACCACTACTTTTCATATATTACTGTTTCACCTGGTATCAGGATAATGTGCCTGGGGAGTAGTACGCTTGCCTGTAGCTTACTGTCTCTGTGAGCTAGCACCTTAAAGTCGCCCTTAGTGCTTGGGATGACACGAACTTGTTTATAGATTAATATCTAGTAGTTCTCGTCGCAAATGACTGAAAAATTTGCTAATGCCACGTTAAGCAACATTCAACAACATCTTACCAAAACCCCCTTTTCAGAGATTGTAACCACATTAAAAAAGTCCACCCAAAAGAAATGTGAATTTCATTTCTGGAATGCTTGGCAAAAGACACTACCTTTTTCAAGTCTTGGATCAGACCCAGTCGAAGTTCGACCCAACGACCTCCCACTCACGGAGCGAGCACTCCACCAACTGAGCTACAGCAGTGGTATACAGATATCAATGCTTGGACTCCTAAATTCTGATTAGCTTTGTGTTAAACTTTTGACAGGTATTTATTACATACTAAATAATTGACGTTCCAACTGCTCCAATATCAACGATAAGACGTAACATGCGATACAGACCTGTCGAAAGTTTAACACTGAGCTAACGAAAAGAGGTCCAAGCTCGGCTGCCGTGCCGAATGGCTGAGGTTGCATAGAAGCTACTGAGAGAAAGATAACAGCTGCAAAACGTTCGAGAAATAGCTACATAGGGATGGGGGTGAATTGTCGATTCGACACTAATTCTCTAGCTTAAAGTGTTAAACTTTTGACATGTCGGCATGTATGATCAATTCAAAATTGTTATCTTGGACACTCACTCACTCACGTGTCTTTCCTTAACTGACCACTGGTCATCCATTCAAATATTTACATAGCTTATCATTTATTCATGAAACTTATGTAAAAGAATTTCTCACCAACATTTCAAATTTCAACAACACGTGCCGAATTTCGTTTAAATTTGAAATTTATGTAAAAGAATTTCCAGATCACGCGGTGCTTATCTTTTGAGCGTGAAAATAATTTACATAATAAACTTGTTATATAATTTCCTGAATAGAATATAAGTATGGACAATTTTCGTGGACGTTCATCAAACACTGAAAAGTTTGCGAGGCAAGACCCTGGACAAAGGCTAACAGTCAAACAGTCAATATGTTCAAGTTTTTACTGCCCTGTGTGCTGGTCAGCTGCGCCTTTGGTGCTAATTTAGTAGACGTATTACAACAAGGTGGTCAATCTATTCTTATTTCATTGGTAGAAGAAGCTGGACTTGCAAGTACTCTATTGTCAGGTAAGCTTATTAAAATAATGATTTAGTTTTACAATGTGTGTTGAGCTAAAATGTTGTTATTTTCGCGGTGTATCGATTTTGGCTTATTTCGCGGTAGTTTATTTTGCGCGAAAATTAAAACAGAGCGAAAATTAAATTATGCTTATTGTGTTATAGTGCATATTTAAAAAAAGTGAACATATAACGACGCGGAAATGACTAAATTTAATTTCGCGGTGTATCGATTTTGGCTTATTTCGCGGTAGTTTATTTTGCGCGAAAATTAAAACGGAGCGAAAATTAAATTATGCTTATTGTGTTATAGCGCATATTTAAAAAAGTGAACATATAACGACGCGGAAATGACTACATTTCTTATACCTCGAAAATAAATACACGCGAAATTATATACGTTCACAGTATTTATTACCAAGAGGACTTAATAATTTACTGTCTGACCCAAGACTTGAAAGTGGATAGTGACTGTTCTTTCGCCAAACACTCGGCATTACGAAATGAAACTCGCGGTTCTTTCGGATGGAAACTTAAAATAAACTAGGTCCCGTGTCACGGTGGGCTTGGCACACTAAAGAACCCAGCTGTATAATGCCATCAGCGCAACGCACAGTAAAAATTTCTGCACCTTCGCCTGTAACTGGCGACGTCTCGATAAAAGTGAAATATTCTTGACTTGAACGTTAAACACCATTTCTCAACTCAACTTAATAATTTACTACATATATGACTTCGCAAAGCACTGACTTTCTGTTTCTATTTAACAAAGGCATAGAAGGCAGAGTGGTTCAAAGTGCGCCCTTACATATCACAGTGTTTGTCCCAACCTAGATTCGAATCCCTTGAGCTGGCCTCGGTTTCACAATCATTCATTAGCTAAGATTTTCCTCAACTTAAAGTAAGCAAATTTTGATAATCTCTTTTTGGAAGTACTGGTGAATATTTTTGTCAAAACATAATGAAACTATTCAATTTAGAAGTGATAGTAAAAATGACACCTTCAATTCCTTTATATCTTGAAAATTAACAAAATTATAAAGATTTGAAATTTTGTCAGATTTAAGTTAAGGAAAATCTTAGCTAAGGAATGATTGTGAAATCGGGACCAGAGACTTTTGCGACAAATAGTTGTCAGTTCCCTTGCTGAAGTTGCTGAGTTTAATCCGGACACTCTAGTTTTCTCCAACATCCCTGAACTGACAGCCTTGTTATATGTGAAATGATCTTGACGTAAAACACACCATAAAACGTCTTGAGTTAGGAATTGACATGTGGTTCTTGTGGTTTTATATATATTTTTTAACTACAAGAAAACAATTTGAAATTTTCAAATGGCAAAAGTTTTTTTCAGCGTCACAAAGTGTGTCATTTCGATTGCAATGCTGTTTTTGTGAATTAATTACTTAGGTGAGATGTTTTTAATATATCAAACATATAATAATAATTTACGGATACGATATCCGAGGTTTTGAACACTAGTAGTCAAATTGGTAGAGTGCTCACTTAAAATGGGGGAGACCGGAGTTCGAATCCAGACCGGGGTGTGACCAAGACTTGAAAATAGGTAATAAGGTAACTAAGAAATGAAAGTAAGTTACAGGGAAAAGTACCTCGTGTCAAGGCAGGCGTGGTGCGTTAATGAACCCTCTCTCTACATTACCCTGAGCGCACTTCAAAGGTAAAAAAAACTCTACCACTTCATCTACTTCTGGCGGTGTCTCGATATAAGTGAAATATTTTGACTGTAACGTAAAACCCATTCAACCACTCAATCTGATGTTTCTTTTCATTTTCATTATATTCTAGGACAATATACAATTTTTGCACCAACCGACGCAGCATTCGCAAAATTACCACAAGGAACATTGGATGCATTAGCCAAGGACACATCAGCTTTAGCAAACATACTGAAATATCACGTGGTACAGGGTTCTATTCCAAGTTCTGCTGCTTCAAACGAACTCCAGCTTACAACATTAAACGGAGCACAGATTCGCTTTAATATCTATAGTCACAACCATGTGAGTATTTATGAAATATTTCTATTAAACTATTTTTCCGTTGAACAAAAATCACCACGGTAGCTCAGTTGCTAGAGTACTCACTCCGTATGTGGGAGGTCGTGGGTTCGAACCTCTGCCGGATTCGACCAAGACTTTAAAAAAGGTAGTGACTTTCCCTTAACCAAGCACTTGGCATTTAGAAATCATAAAGTCACGATATCTCGGTCTATCTGTAATGTTCATGACATGACGAATCATCTCGTTGCCTAGTGACAAAGCTCATCTACAGAAGGACAGAATTAGCTATCGAACTGTTGTCGAGGAACCGAATTTGATTTGTGTCATTTGCCTAACTTTGTTTAACAGATGAGAGACTCTCTGTCATAACTAACACAAACTTCATTAAACTTTAGGTCACCACCATCCAGGGATCCAAAATCACAGAGTTTGACAAGAAAACTGACAATGGCTACATCCACGTGATTGATACAGTTATGTTGCCACCAGACGGCAGTATAGTAGATATTGTCGCTGCAGGTTCTGATTTCTCCACTCTGTTGGAAAAAGTGAAAGCAGCCAACCTAGTTTCTGCTCTTCAAGGTATTTATAACTTAGCCATCTTCAACCGGAAGAGTTTACCATATCCGGTTTACCGGAAATATTCGTCTTGTCGGTCATTCTGAAATCCTTAATATATAACTGAAATTTTAGTGTCTCTTAGACTTGTAGGATCAGAAGAACAGTATTGTAAGCTAAACAAAAATAAATAATTAAAAGTTGTTTTTAAAATTAAGTATAAAAACAGAATTTTATATAATTTTAATTTACGAAAGCGTGGATAAAATGAGAATGCCCAGGGAAAAAATATGAAAATATCCATATGTATAACAAAACTGGAAATTCTAATTTTTTCAAGTCTCATTTGAATGCCTCTGTTAGGTGTATAGACCCAGGTAAACTTACGTATCGCCGGCCACGCCCACAATGTTCCGACAAAGGTCGCCATCACGGTACCAAAGCAGCGTCACGGCAACTAATGACGTACTAGTATCAGTGACGTCATGGAACATCGCAATTCAGGCTATTCTTTTAGCATGTAAATCAAGCATGCCATGCCTTTGTCGGAACATTGTGGGCGTGGTCAGCAATACGTCAATTGCTATTAGTGGTATAACGCCCGAGTCAAGGTTCTATCACTTATATCGAAAAAATCAGTTCAGCGACGGTAGAGAAAACCGAAGAAAAACAAGCGAAATGCCAAACTTTCTTACGCTACGATCTGTCCCGAGAGGGATTCGAATCGGGGGATGAGAGGCACAGACAGGTTTATACCTCGCGACCACGGGGCTCCTTTCCGGTATATAGTGGTACTAATGGTTGTGTTAATTTTATCTCTCGACCACGGGGCTCCTTTCCGGTTTAAAGTGGTACTAATGGTTGTGTTAATTTTACCTCTCGACCACGGGGCTCCTTTCCGGTATATATAGTGGTACTAATGGTTGTGTTAATTTTACCTCTAGACCACGAGGCTCCTTTCCAGTATAAAGTGGTACTAATGGTTGTGTTAATTTTACCTCTCGACCACGGGGCTCCTTTCCGGTATATATATATAGTGGTACTAATGGTTGTGTTAATTTTACCTCTCGACCACGGGGCTCCTTTCCGGTATATATAGTGGTACTAATGGTTGTGTTAATTTTACCTCTCGACCACGGGGCTCCTTTCCGGTATATATAGTGGTACTAATGGTTGTGTTAATTTTATCTCTCGACCACGGGGCTCCTTTCCGGTATAAAGTGGTACTAATGGTTGTGTCAATTTTACCTCTCGACCACGGGGCTCCTTTCCGGTATAAAGTGGTACTAATGGTTGTGTTAATTTTACCTCTCGACCACGGGGCTCCTTTCCGGTATATATAGTGGTACTAATGGTTGTGTTAATTTTACCTCTCGACCACGGGGCTCCTTTCCGGTATAAAGTGGTACTAATGGTTGTGTTAATTTTACCTCTCGACCACGGGGCTCCTTTCCGGTATATATAGTGGTACTAATGGTTGTGTTATTTTTGTTGTAGGTAATAATCTAACCGTGTTTGCTCCAACTAACGCAGCTTTTACTAGACTTGGATCAAATGTTCTGAACCACTTGGCACAGAACCCAAACTTATTGAAAGGTAAAAAAATATAATCAAAGATAAACATACCGGTCCATGTCCAAAACCACACTCCTGTTATGTCTATAAAGTCAGCCTAAAAGAATAAAAAATGGCTTTTATGGACAGGTGGCCTTCGAAGAGAGGTTCAAATAACATAAATAATGTTGTTGTTGTTGTAATTGTTGTTGTTTAATGTTGCTTAACGTCACATTAGCAATTTTTCAGCTACTCGCGACAATAACTACTATAATTATTAATCTATATGGATTTATCTATGAACAGGTTCATGCATGCACCCGAAGTGCCAGTGTTTTATGGTTTGCCTTGTTCCAGCGCGAACTCAGGGCGACATTAAGGTGCTAATTATCTTTCATTCCTGTGAATGTGTTTTTATCAAACTTGTCACATTTACACATGCATCAGTCGATGTGTGGCATACTTATTTCAGGAGCATAGGCCAAGGGTGAAGGTTACAAGGTCATAACAAGTCGCCATTTTTGTGGACGGGTGGCAGACTACTTTACAAAAATGTAGTTTCGAGTTGAATGATGGTGCTTTTGTGTAATGACCATTTGATCGCGACAGCCAGAAAAATAACAATGATTATACCAGAAGTACACGAACAGTACAGACCTGTCCAAAGTTTAACACTGAGCTAACGGATTTTTGCATATTCGACAGATTATCTCAGATCCCCTACAGCTATATGCTGACAGCTATTGTAAATGTATTTAATTTCGCGGCATAGGATATTTAGACATATCCGTGTAGTTAAATTTTCGTTTTTTTAAATATGCTCTATAACATAAAAAGTAGAATATAATTTTCGCGCAAAACAAAAGACCGCGAAATAAGCGAAAATTGGTACATCACGAAATTAAATGCGTTTACAATATTCGATAACTGTTTTCTGTCTCTCGAATGCCTATCGATCAGTGGCTTTCCATTTTTCGGTCACCAAGCATCCGCTCCTTTTCATTAGCTCAGTGTTAAACTTTTGACAGGTCTGTACAGTATACTACAATCTAAATTCATTATTTGATTGTTATTTTTTTTCAGAGGTCCTGCTGTATCACGTGGTACCACACACTGAATACTCTGCAGGAATTTATAATAGAGAATATCTCAGAACATTGGACACGCGCCACGACTACCTCCGAATAGGAGTCGGTAAGTATTATAAACTTACTGGTCGGTGTTGAAAATGTTTACAAAAAGCGATCTTAGAATCTTAAAATTAGCACAAAATACGCATTGTATTGATAACACAAGTGTCGGGTGTAGATAGCTAGGAGGTGCTTAACCCTTCCGGAACACCCGGTCTCATTTCCCCAGTGGAAGTTCACGTATTCGACTAACCCTTTCAGAGCACCCGGCCTCAATCCCCCAGTGGAAGTTCGCGTATTCAATTAACCTTTCCGAAGAACCCGGTCTCATTTCCACAGTGGAAGTTCACGTATTCGATTGAGCCTTACGGAGCACCCGGTCTATGGGTCCTTTTGGGTTATGATTTAAACATGTGTGTTTTGTTTTTGACTGACTAGGATAGAAGTTTTTATAATTCCAAAACTCAGCAGACATACATCTGCTGACCCAGGAATTTAGGAATGTCGGTCCGTTTATTCCGTTGATGCGGAAGACGAGCGTGGTGGTCTTGGGGCATGATCGTCCAGAAAATGTTGACAAGTAGTATCAGATCATGAAACTACATGCAATCTGAACAAGTCATACACGCATACTTCTTATTATGCACAGGAATAAGGAGGGGGGCCTGATGCCCCCGAACCCCCTCTGGATCTGACACTAAGGAAGCTCATTTGATGAAGTGCTTTGCTCGATTCGTATGTGGGAGGTCGTTGGTCTGACCAAACCTTAAAAACAGGTAGTAACTATTCATTCGTCAAAAAGTGGTTAGAAATAAAAATAGTGGGATCCTTCGGAAGAGACCACAAATTGGTCCCATGTCACGACAGTTGTGAAACGAACCCTCCAGCACATTTTACTATACGTACTCTGCGACTTCGTTTTTAGCTGGTGATAATACGATATACACAAAATATTCTTGATTTGGGATGTTAAACACCGTTCAATCCATCAATCAATCTTATTGGATATGGTTACTACTAAATGCGGTATTTAAAAACAATATTCTGTGTGGAATTTTGTAATTAATATTTATTTATTTATTTTTTTATTTTTTCAACAGGTTCCCATAGCGGCAATGTATACATAAATAATCATAGAGTTACGAAGGCTGATATCGGTGCAACAAATGGCGTTGTTCACGTGATCGATCACGTGCTTGTTCCTTACAGATATGCCGGACAATTAATATTTGGATAAAAGTTTGTGCAATATAGATCATTATGTATATATGTAAATAACGTTTTATACTGTTATGTTTTAACAATAAAATGTATTTTTAAAATATTTTTGTTTGTTGTTTAATTTGAAATTACGGAATTCCATTTACACATATTTTCGTACCGTCATTTTAAAAACCTTTTATTACACTCATCCACACAAACAAAAATTAGGGATGATTCATGACCTCCCACTTACGGATTTTTATGATATGCGATACTTATTTAAAAAAAAAACACTAATCCATGTCCGAATCACAATCAAGAAGCAAAGTAAACACTCTGTAAACACGTGTTTGGTTAGACACGTGAACTTCCACCAGGGAAGTGAGGCCGGGTGCTCCGGAAGGGGTAAGTACCTCCTGATAAGCTAGCTACACCCACCACGTGTGTAATCAAAACATGGAACTATGGGACGTCAAATATATCCTGAGCACAGAGACATCAAATGTGATAACGTTGAGGGCCTTCATAAGCATAGGCTTGCAATATAAACTATTCATTATCTCATCATAAAAAAGTAGATTCTTGATGACAAAATGAACTCTATCCTGATCATACATTCGCAGTTCAACTACTGATTAAATTTGACGCATGACCCTGGAAAACCCGGCGCATCCAATATGGACGCGCAACGATGGGCAGCTGGAATAGAAGTCAAACGAACCTAATTTTCCTATTTAGTGTTTCATGAAAAGAAAAAAAATTCCCCACAAAATAAGGAAAAAAGGAATTTATCAATAATGTTTATGTCTAATGTAGACATCTTGACAAGTGACTGCTTAATTGTATTATTCTTAATATAAAGTTTCGTCACTTTCGACAAGTGATTGCTTAATGCCAAAATGATTAAGTTCCGGGACCGGGATTTCTATTTTGATGTTCTTTTGTTATATTTAATTACTCTCTATACTAGAGGAAATAAAGAATATAATTACTGGGACTGCGATGTCAAAGTCATTAAGGCCCGGCACCGGGATGCCAAAATCTTAAAGGTTAGGGACCGGGATGCCAAAAGCATGAGTTACAAGACCGGGATGCCTAATTCATTAAGATCTTGAACCGTAATGTCAAAATTATTAATGTACGGTACCGGGATGCCAAAATCTTTTAAGTGCGGGACTGATGGCAGCGAGTGAGGCAAAAACGTTTACAATGTCCAGTCGAAAGGCCAAGTTCCAATATGGCTGATTTTTAATCACTTTAGTCACGTGATTTTCAGTCCAAATTTTGGTACGCAATCGGAAATGGTAGTAGGTCTCGAAAATTTAAGTATACTTTTAAACGGGATCGTTATTACTTAAAATCATCAAATATTTTGAACAATAAATATTTTTTCCTTCAATTTATGTAAAAAAGAACCAATTATATACAGAAAATTACGAGTAATACGTCTTGAAAGTGGAGGTTGTGTCACAGCTGTCGGCCGACGATCTCGCTTCAGACACATTTTTTGAAAATATTAGGGCGAGTGATGGGTTCTAATAATTATTTTCTAAAAATTTATTCATTTCTGAACACATCCATATGAAAGACATGTCCGAAATCGGTGTGGGATGCGATTCTGTCAGCTGAGAAAACGGCAGGTGTGGCTCCTTTTGCGGGGTTTGGTTCACATCTGTCGGCCGACATTCGTGCTTCAGACACAAATTATTAAATATTAGGACAAGTGATGGGTTCTAATAATTCAATTCTGAAAATATATTCATTTCTGAACATATTCATATGAAAGGCATGTCCGAAATCGATGCGGGATGCGATTCTGTCAGTTAAGAAATCAGCAGGTGTTGCTTCTGTTTTGTTTTGTTTTTCGTATGATTATCTCCCTTGTTTACACTGTCTCTCGCATGTATGCGAATAAAAATAAAGTGATTTTACTGTCTTATTGATTGATATTTGTTTTAATGTAAGGAAATTTAAAAAAATAATAATAAAAATAAAAAAATAAAAAATCTAAAAAATTAGATTCATTTAACATTTTAATCTTAATCAAATAAAATTATTTTCCATGGGAAATATTTCTTGAAATTTGATACACAAGAGAAAGTTATATAATTTTCTTTTCAGTGGTGTCATGTGCTGATTTTAAATTTTTATTAAAATAATGAATTTAAAATCAGCATATGACAACTAGTTGCTATGTGCTGGTTTTGAATGCAGTATTTAAATAAAAATTCAACAGCAGCACCATGACAGTGGAACAGGAAGAAATACTGTTTCCACACCCCAAGTTAATAACTAGAAATTAAAATCTCTTTCTATAAGATGGTCAGATCAGTTTTACCGGGTGTAACAGTTAATTCTTTAGTATCTGTGGTTAATTTTTTTCACAGATCAAGTGCTGCTGGTAGACTTTTTGCAGCTAAAGTACTAATGCACAGATGCAATATTAATCTAATTCTGACTGTCTCCAAAATGACATGGATCAAGTTCATGTATCTACCTTCAGTCCAGAGGATGCTTCATGTCTTTTGGGTAAGGAGTAGAGTAAAAGTCAAGATTCTTTCACTATCAAACATATTTAGAGATGGGGAGAAAACTGTAGAGCCCAAAGAAAACCAACGACATTCCACAACAAACTGACTAACTTTCTCACACAAAAACCGTCCTGAATGAGATTCAAACCTATACAGTAAGAGGCCATGCCCCTACCAATATTTCAAATGTTATGTTAGACAGGTGCCAGTGTAATGCACAAAAATAATTATGCATTTATTATGTCAATTAGCATTTATTTTTCCTTAAAGTAATGATAATTTTAAAATGCAAGCAAAACATCTTTATTGACATTGTACTGTGTGTTGACCATGTAATGTTATCTGCAATAAAAAAAAAACAAACAAACATAGTCATTGTTTATTCTGTAGTCTCTGTCTTGTTTTTAGCATAGCAATAGCATTAATAATGTTTAATCTACAAATAAAAATGTTATCTATTAATAATCTGAATAATACAATGTTGGCAAATTTGTAAATAAAATTTGAAATATGCATCTCACCTGTCAATAAATATAAAAAAGTTATCTGTAAATAAAATGAACTAAAAATTAACTTGTAGGAATGCATAATCTGAAAATTAACTGTATAGGTATTGGTAATCTGAAAATCAACTGAAATGATTATACATGTATGATGTCTATGTTTCCATTCCTGGTAGCCAAAATTGCCATTGGCTACTAATTTCTGAGGAATTCTTTCAAAAAGTAACCTATTTTAGCAAATTTGTGGAGAGATACTTTAAAAAGGATTATATTTTCACAAATTTTGGAAATTTGGCTACTAATTATTTCAAATTTATGGAAACCTAGTGATGTATCATAAAATCATATGAAAATAAACTACACATATTCTGCATTCTTGAAAATAAAAAAGAAATTAATTAAAACAGAATAATTTAATGAAGTACCAGTATAACATCATTCACCACACAAGAATGATACTGTAGGACTGTCAGAACTAGCCATGATCGATGATGTGTGCAGCAATGATCCATGATTAAAAGTTTGGCTCAAATAAAAATACAGTAAAAGATATTTACATAGATTCTTGCACAATAAAAGTGAATGGCTTATATTGTGATAAATTTCATAAAAAGCTCAAATACATGTACATGTATCAACTTTAAAAATATGAAATGTTTGAACAGTAAATCTAATACATGTAGTACAAGTATTTTACAGTCTGAAAAATGTAATTGAAAACATTTTATGTAATTTTCCATATCATGACTTCTCCTCTTCTGCAAACTTTCTGAAATTTAACAAACTATAATTATGCTCTTTGTCAGCCTGCCTACCTGTAAATATGTGATACTGTAACGCGACCGGGGGTATCACTCACCGCGTACCCTTGCTTTAAACTAAACGCGCCTCACGTCGCCGATTATTCTCTTTATTTGGTAGCTGTGCGCGCCGCCGGAATGCCCAAACAATAAGACACACCTGCGGTAACGGCGCTGTGGACGTAGTCTAATTACAAGGTAAACGCCGCCGGGCTGATCTGGGTCCGACCAAACCCTGCGAAAACAGCGCTGTGGACGTAGACTCTTAATAAAACCGAAGTGTACACTTCACTTGACTGGACAGGATGGAAAGTACACCAATAATTCTCACACCCACTGTGCTACTTAATCAATTGGCCACAGAACACGTGTCAGAGTAGACCGCACTCCTCACATGTACCTGGCACAATTACTAAAGCCTCCACAGCTTGAGATTTTCCCTGGTGAATTTCACCAACAGCCTGAAGCCTTTCCTAGGACCACGCCACTAGCCAGTACCAAAACCAATGTACCTGGCAAACTCCTCTGATCAGTTATCTGGCGCACGCCACTGATCAGGACCTGGTGCACGCCTTTGGTCTAAACCAAAGTTACTTCAACTGGACTGCTGTATGAGTTACCACTTCGCTCTCCTTTACGCACGGCACTTGGAAATCCACCAAGCCCTGCGCAGCGCACGGTCAACGCACGCACCGCGCACGGTCAACGCATGGACCGCGCACGACCACGACGCACGCACCGCGCACGGTCAACGCATGCACCGCGCACGACCAGCGCACGGTCACGACGCACGGTCAACCCACAGCCGATTTTACCGCAATTCACAAAGTGAATTACCACGGCCAATACCAGTGGTTTGTACTCTTCTCCGTCTGGACCACACAGAGAAGGTACTGTCCACAGTCTCCTGTCGATCTGTCAGGTAATCTAGGTTATTCACCCTTACCAAAAGCCAATATCTTCTTATTCAGTAAGATACTGCTGGTACTTAACACAAACATCAAATGCTCTCTGCCTCCTTATATACCCCTGCTCTAGCTGACCAGCCACGTGATCGGCTAATTCTGCATTCTGATTGGCTGAATATAATTAGCCCCACACTGCGGTGTGGTGATGTGTATTATCGATCGATACACATCTCTGCTGTTAATATCGGGTAAACTAAAGAGCTGCTATGGTCTAACAGATTCTGTCCATCTTTCAGTATTTAATTTATAATTTAAACTGCCCGAAATTAAATATATGTACGCGGCCTGTAAAATAAACATGTATTAGTATGTATGATTCAACTTAGATCTTTTCGAAGAAATGAAGGTTGTTGTCGGCGATTTCATTAGCCATATTTCATCCGGTCAGTTCATCCAGTCATTTCTTCTGTCCATCCTCTCTACACTATCCTGTCCAAATATCCTATCCTGCCCAGTCAGTGGAATCAACGTTAATTAAGGTCAATCACAGTAATATACAGCTATATACACTATACAAGTATTACATCAGTCTTCTAATCGGCAATCATACTGAGTAATTTAATTCATTGGCAAAACAGTTAATTGTTTACATATAAACTAGTCCTAGGAGGTCCTTCGCTACACCACCCCCTTCCTCCAAAAATGCGTCCCGCATTTTGCTCTACGGTAGACATCACAAACATTAAACATATATAAATCAACAGTTCTTTTCTGACGTTTTCCATATTTTATATATATATTTTTTTTAGGTTTTTCCTTTTATAGACGCACAGGACGAGACTTTTACAAGACATACAGACACTAAAATCATCCTTGAATCATGATAATCACAGTCAGCTTATCACAAATATACACTTATCACAATCAAGAATTATTGTACTGACGTCTTTCATTAATCACATAAATGCTTATACACTATATACAATATTTACACATTTCTTCAGCACAGTAACAGTCCTATTCATCCTATCGTTTGTCCTCTTTCCACCACCAGCAATCTGAATTTAGCATAACATAAATTAAATAAGCTGTCTGCATGTCTAGTCGAGTCACTGGTGTTCATTTCGGACAAACATAGGAGAATTTATGTGCTCGTTACATTACACGATCGGGGTCGAGATAATCACCTAGCCAGGCAGGTCGTTTGCGTTCGCGCTGCGGTCTATTTCTCTTTGGGTTTTGCGCAAGCGTTACACTTTCTTCCTCGACATCGTCAAATTGTGCAGCGTTTCCATCTTGGACCGATGCCTCTTCTTCAAGTTGATCCTTCAAGCTGTCCCACAATTGTCTCTCTGGACATGGCTTTAACCTGTCCAGATAAATGACCTGGGTCGTTCCGTATCGCCCACAATCAATCTCAAAATTAACTGGTCCCGTTCTCTTCAAAACCTTGAAAGGACCTTTCCAAAAACGTTTTGATGTACCGCCTATCGGAACTCTCGGAAAATAAACTTGAACTCTATCTCCCGGCTTCAAATCGTAAACAGAAGCCTTAGTATCATGTAAACACTTCTGGCGACGCATCTCCGTGTTCACATTTTCTCTCACAACATAGTGAGCCATTTCCAGCCGCTCTCGTAGTTCCTTTACCCACTCATGCCTAGGCCTCTCCGCTCCCGGAAGTGGATACTTGATATCCAAAGGTGTCGCAACTTCCCTTCCTAACATGAGCATATTAGGAGAAAATCAGTCGTTTCATGGACAGCACTCCTATAAGCCATTATAGCAAATGGTAAATACAAATCCCATTCATCATGGTAATCCCCTACGTATTTGGCTAAAATTGCTTCTAAAGTTCTATTAAATCGCTCCACTAGCCCATCACACTGAGGATGGTAGGGAGACGTACGAGTCTTCCTTTTTCCTAACAAATCACACATTCCACGGAATACCTCAGCTTCAAACTGACTTCCTTGATCACTGTGTATGATTGCTGGTACACCAAACCTAGCTATTACTTGTTCAACTACAAGTTCTGCCATCATTATGGCATCTATGTTATTAACAGGGAACGCCTCCGTCCTTTTCGTGTAATAGTCCACTACTACAACAATGTACTTATTTCCCTTTTTCGTTACTGGCAGCGGTCCATTATGTCAATTGCAATCCTTTGCATTGGTTCTCCTACTGGCATTGATTGCAAGGGTGCTTTTAGTTTTCTCGGGGGATTCTTCCGTCTATTACACTGTAAGCAACCCTTTACGTATAAGTCTACATCTTGCCTCAGACCGGGCCAGTAATATTTTTTTCTAATTTTCTCTATAGTTTTATGGACACAAAAATGTCCTCCAGGATACTCCATCATGAAGATGTCTGACAACCTCCTCCCTGATATTTAAAGGTACAAGAAGTTGTCTTGTTTCATCGCCTGTCTTGTTGTTTTGAATCTTCCTGAAATCAACCCATCAACTAATTCCAATTGACCGAACTGGTTCCACAGACTCTTAATTGTTCTGTTACAGTTTGCTATTTCTGTATAAGAAGGTGCTTTCTTTTGTTCCAGCCACTCGAAGACCATCTTGATGTCAATGTCTTCATACTGTAGCTTCTTTAACTCGGAATCTTTTAACTCGCCATGTACCTTGGCTCTATGGTGCATTCCCGTCGTATCATGTACTTCCCAGTCTTGATATATACCGCACTGGGTGCATGGTATTCGACTCAACGCATCGGCATTCCGATGTTGTGTTCCTGGTCGATGTTCAATCTTCATTTGATATGGTGCGAGTGTTTCCATCCACCTTGCTAATTGTCCTTCCGGCTCTTTGAAGTGGTAGAGCCATCTCAAGGAACCATGATCTGTCCGTAATGTAAACTTTCGACCATACAGATATGGCTTAAAATATTTCACAAAGTTCACCACAGCCAACAATTCTTTGCGCGTAACACAATATCGCCTCTCTGCCTTCCCAAGTGAACGGCTTGCATATGCTATAACATGTTCCTTCCCATCTTTGACCTGAGACAGTATCGCTCCTATTGCAAAGTTACTTGCATCTGTGTCAAGTATGAATGTGTCATTAAAATCTGGATGTGCCAATACCGGAGCTGAAATGAGTTTTTCTTTGAGGCTTTCGAACGCTTCTTGACATTCCGCACTCCAAGAAAATCTCTCACTTTTCTCCATCAGCTTATGCAGTGGCTTGGCAATTTTTGCAAAGTCTTTAATGAACTTTCTGTAATAACTACACAGCCCGATAAACGCCCGCACATCTGTTATAGTGCGAGGTGTTGGCCATTCCTGCACGACTCTCACTTTTTCGGAACAAGCTTTGATACCGGTTCCATTTATTTGGTGGCCTAGAAATGTAACTTCTGTTGCAGATGGCATTTCTTGGCTTTCAACTTCAACCCCGATTCAGCAAAACGTTTAAAAACCATCTCTAAATGGAGCAGCATTTCATCAAATGTGCGTCCTGCTACAATCACATCATCCAGATAGATGAGACAAATATTCCAATTCAGACCACTCAAGACCGTTTCCATCAATCGTTGGAACGTCGCTGGGGCATTACAAAGTCCAAAAGGCATGACTTTGAATTAATATAAACCCCTTCTGGTCGAAAATGCCGTCTTTGGCCTGTCCTTCTCAGCAACTTCCACCTGCCAATAGCCAGAAAGCAGGTCTAGTGTCCCAAACCATTTATTCCCCTGTAATTGGTTTAACGCGTCATCTATTCTGGGTAACGGATATGCATCTTTTAATGTCAGATCATTGACTTTCCTGTAATCAACACTACCGCATACTGCCGTCTTTCTTCTTTACTAACACATTCTTACTTAATTCCGACTTCAGTAACTCAATTTCTTGAATATACGCCTTGTCTTTAGCTTCGGTGACTCTAGATACCTCTGTAGTGAAATCTTTTTCACGCCTTGTGCACGCATGTAATTCATGCCGTAATGCTTCATTTTCTGCACGTAAGGCGTCCTTCTGTGATTCCAGCTCTTCTCTGAGATACTTAATTTCATCGTTGAATGCTCTTTCTCTCCTGTCCTGCTCTGTTTTATCTTCACTTCTGTAGTCTGTGTCCGTTCCCGGTGTTCTGGGACTCTCATAATCTGTACCACTGTCAAATATTTCAGGAGGTACTGATTCGGCTATACTGACCTTCTTCCCTATCTTCTCTCTCGCTGCCATTTTTCTAATATCATTGTGCATTGAATCCATGTTATCCGTCATTTCCTGGCGAATATCAGAAATCAATGTAAACTGTATCTTTCAGCTGAGTGATCTGTTCCTGCATTTCACTTCGAAAAGCAGCATTCTGGTCTTCAATTTCAAATCCAAGTCTAGATTCGTGTGGTTTACGAAGTATTTGTTCACTCAACATAGTTAGAGTAGAATGATATCCCGGAGGATGTTTATAATCAAATTCAGATAAATCCCCGAGGTCATTTTCTTCTTTCACGGTCTTCTGTGTATCGCTCTGCTGAGTCTCTCCGCTAACCAATTGTAATGCTTTGGACAAACTTCCACCAATCCCTGTATCGGTTGTTTTGCAATCCCCGTGCAAACCATGTCGCATATCTTGTAACGTTGCACGTGTAGCATTTAATTTATCGCCCAACAGCTTAATTGTTTCTTCTATATTAGCTTCAGCCGAGACCATTCTTCCTATCTCGCCTTTAAAATAAACTTCCCCTTCATCAGATGAAGCCATATTTACTAAGACGCGGCTCTTTTTACACAACAGCACTTTGGTAGGAACCGTTATTCTATGGTGATTATCCCACCGCTGCCACCAATCTTATGTAACGCGACCGGGGGTATCACTCACCGCGTACCCTTGCTTTAAACTAAACGCGCCTCACGTCGCCGATTATCTTTATTTGGTAGCTGTGCGCGCCGCCGGAATGCCCAAACAATAAGACACACCTGCGGTAACGGCGCTGTGGACGTAGTCTAATTACAAGGTAAACGCCGCCGGGCTGATCTGGGTCCGACCAAACCCTGCGGAAACAGCGCTGTGG
Organism: Anadara kagoshimensis; assembly: GCA_021292105.1. Taxonomy (NCBI): domain Eukaryota; kingdom Metazoa; phylum Mollusca; class Bivalvia; order Arcoida; family Arcidae; genus Anadara; species Anadara kagoshimensis. Next base: position 27,656,393 of record CM037866.1, read on the forward strand.
ACGTAGACTCTTAATAAAACCGAAGTACAACAGCAGGACACACCCGTGCTGTTGACGCCGGCACGTAGTATTTATATTATAAATAACTATTAAATATTGTATGCCTGCCTGGCATATGATTTGGTTGATTGGATATGTGCACTTCACTTGACTGGACAGGATTGAAAGTACACCAATAATTCTCACACCCACTGTGCTACTTAATCAATTGGCCACAGAACACGTGTCAGAGTAGACCGCACTCCTCACATGTACCTGGCACAATTACTAAAGCCTCCACAGCTTGAGATTTTCCCTGGTGAATTTCACCAACAGCCCGAAGCCTTTCCTAGGACCACGCCACTAGCCAGTACCAAAACCAATGTACCTGGCAAACTCCTCTGATCAGTTATCTGGCGCACGCCACTGATCAGGACCTGGTGCACGCCTTTGGTCTAAACCAAAGTTACTTCAACTGGACTGCTGTATGAGTTACCACTTCGCTCTCCTTTACGCACGGCACTTGGAAATCCACCAAGCCCTGCGCAGCGCACGGTCAACGCACGCACCGCGCACGGTCAACGCATGCACCGCGCACGACCAGCGCACGGTCACGACGCACGGTCAACCCACAGCCGATTTCACCGCAATTCACAAAGTGAATTACCACGGCCAATACCAGTGGTTTGTACTCTTCTCCGTCTGGACCACACAGAGAAGCTACTGTCCACAGTCTCCTGTCGATCTGTCAGGTAATCTAGGTTATTCACCCTTACCTAAAGCCAATATCTTCTTATTCAGTAAGATACTGCTGGCACTTAACACAAACATCAAATGCGAAATTCTGCAGCTCTCTGCCTCCTTATATACCCCTGCTCTAGCTGACCAGCCACGTGATCGGCTAATTCTGCATTCTGATTGGCTGAATATAATTAGCCCCACACTGCGGTGTGGTGATGTGTATTATCGATCGATACACATCTCTGCTGTTAAGGTCGGGTAAACTAAAGAGCTGCTATAGTCTAACAGATTCTGTCCATCTTTCAGTATTTAATTTATAATTTAAACTGCCCGAAATTAAATATATGTACGCAGCCTGTAAAATAAACATGTATTAGTATACATGTATGATTACAACTCAGATCTTTTCGAAGAAATGAAGGTTGTTGTCAGTTCATCCAGTCATTTCTTCTGTCCATCCTCTCTACACTATCCTGTCCAAATATCCTATCCTGCCCAGTCAGTGGAATCAACGTTAATTAAGGTCAATCACAGTAATATACAGCTATGATACACTATACAAGTATTACATCAGTCTTCTAATCGGCAATCATACTGAGTAATTTAATTCATTGGCAAAACAGTTAATTGTTCACATATAAACTAGTCCTAGGAGGTCCTTCGCTACAATACAACTGCCAACTTCTGATCTGAATCATTAAAATCACAGTTTTAAAATTTGCATGCACTGCAGCAGTTAAATCAACACCAGATAATTGTTGTTCAGATGGTTTTCTAGCAAACTGTCCCTCTTGTGACTCTAAATGTAATGAAAGTGTAAAAAAAAATCCAATATCAGCTGTTTTCTGAGTTGACTACATGGGGCCAGCTGGGCGATCTGGATGTTTGATTTTCGTGGGATTTTTTCTACAAAATTGAACTAAAATTAAACAAAATGTTTAAAGATTATATTAAAAACACACCAACAAATATCTAGAGTAAAAATAAACAAATTAGAAGATGTCTAGACGCAATAAATAGCAAGTTTTGTTTTCCAAATCATCGGCACGCAGGGTCAACTTGACAATCTTCCTGTGCAATAACAGGTGCGAGTGATGGTTTCTATCCGGTATCAAAATGACCGGTGTTCTAAATGCTACCGATTACGACTATAATTTTTAACCCAATCGGTGTGGGATGCGATTCTGTCAATTCAATTTACCGGGCATAAACTCCGAATGCACAGCCCACTTGATTTTGACCTTTCACGATACCGCAGGTTATGTCTATGATTCCAGCATTTTATTTAGTTATAAGGAGTGTTTAATTGTTGTGATCGTCTAGAAAAATCAATTTGCTATCAAACGGATACAAAAATATATATAGTTTAAGTTAAAAACACCATTTAATTAATGATTAATTGCGTCAACCCTAAAATGCAAATTCTTCGAGGTGACGACAAAGCGCCATCTGCCGACCAAATTTGAATTACCCCCCTTGAACGGCCCTGAAAATTAAATCGCGGGTTTAACGGAAAAAATCGAAGCTGGCCTTTCAACTGAATGTCCAACAATAACTTTAGAAATTAGCATCGTGACCGCGTAGGCATATTCTTGGTCTACCCAGTAAAAATGAGAAAAATATTGGTAAGAGTTACTTCCCTTTATCTTATATCTGTAACATTTTTGGGAGTAACAATTGAATTAAACACAATAGACTGTCCGATTTATCTAATATTACAAAAGATAAAATATTTTTTAATTTCTTTTTAGATTTAAAATCAAAATTGAATAAGTATAAAGATAAAATATAAATAGCAAAGTTTTTTGAAAATTGAGATATAAAATGTTTGTATTGTGAAGTATAAAAGATTTTTATTTGCACTGCTCATTACACGACGACGATAACTATAGCAAATATTACTTGGCGCTTAGCGCTCACCTGAGAACGTAATATGTGAATATTTGAAGTTCAGCATCGCTGAACAATCATCGTAAGATGAAACCGTTTTGTTTAGGAATATACAGTTCTCTATAAAGGACACCTGCTTATAAGGGCCAGTAAAATTGTATCCCATTTTTTCTGTATTCATATTATAAAGGCCATAATCACTGGTTCCCTTGGGCGGGCTTTATAGACGGGTTTAACTGTGAGACAAATGGGTATCGAAGGTGTGTGTATTCGCGCTAGGGGGTTTGGGGTATGCTCCCTTGAAACAAATCGGAGTCAATGCCATACATTATGTTAGCGTAGTTAAATATTAAAATGCGTGACTCTCGCGCGCAATGCGTGAGACTTGACGGGTATAATACAATATTGTTAATTATTTAATAAAGTGTGTTATTGATACAATACGTAAAAATCTGCCTCGCCAATTGATAAATTCACAAAACTGAGCCAATATGAGGTAAACTGGGCCAATATAAAAAAGCGGACCAATATGAAAAAAGTGGACCAATATGGGCTTGTGCAAATATTCTGACAGCATTTCATTAAAACAAACAAAATGGCTGACCACAAAGCTGTTGGAAAAATCCAATAGGGGTAAGTGCAAATTAAAACTTTTTCTGATTACAAAATATGCTTTTGTAAATGGTTCTAAATATTTCAAAACAACAGAAATAGGCTGGAAAACATATAACGTAAAACCTTTTATATAATAAGAAATTCAAAGTTACAGTGGTTACTATTTAGAATCAATAACAAAATAATAGCCAGTATTATAACATAGATATTAATCAGACTGATAAATGCATCTTTTTGAAATGTTGAAACTGAATCTATATTCCATGTGTTTTATGACTGTTTTTAGTAAAATCATTGTGGGGCCAGTTAGAAGACTTGTTAAATTTGGATGTATCAGATAGTATAGAAATTAATGCTAAAACAGCAATACAGTCCAACCTGCCTTAAAGGCAATCTCTAAATAAGGGTCACCTGCCTATAAAGACCAGTAGAATTGTAGCCCAGTTGTTCTTTATTCATATTATTTGAACCTGTATATAAAGCCACTTGGACAGTTCCTAGGGCAAGTTCGCTTGCCAAATGTTGGTGGTATTCTCTGGACACTGGCTTCCTCCACTATCCCACAACTGACCACCTTGACTATAAGTGACAGAGTCTGAATTGACTGAAGGTTTTCTCTTGGCACTCTGGTTTCTTCTGTCATTCCTTAGCTGATTGCACGATGCCTCGCCATCTACGTTCAAAACCACTTGGTCAAATCGGAATGTGAGAAAACACATCAGTTTGCTTGCCGAAAGGTCAGTAGTTTCCCCAGAGCACTACGTTTTCCTCCATTTTCCAGGATTGACCACCTTGATAAAATTGAAAGAATCCTGAATGCATGTTTTCTGTTTTTGCTCTCTGGCCAAGGAAATGAAGACGCGCAAAATGTATTCGGACAGATTGTAAACATATAAAACTAAAAACATTCTCAATAATTTCTTTCTTGATCAATATCCATAAAGTTTTCACTATCATTAGAAGATCGGATTTTATTCTTTTTTTTCAAAAATACTCCAAACTGAAGGAGAAAATTTCAATAAGTTTTCTATAGAGAAAATCGCCGGTGAGGCTAAAAAATAATATTTAAAATGCTTTAAACACGCCTTACTAAACCTTGATACTCAACAAATGATGATACCCAAAACGCCGAGCTATCCGCCTATAGGATTCAAAATTTAAAAGTATGTTTAATACATATTGATAGTGAAAAAACCGAAAGCTACTATCATTATGTAAAAGTTTATATGGTAAAAATCTAAGTAAAACATTGCATTATGTGTTTTTCAAGTCTTGGATTAGACCCAGTCGAAGTTCGACCCAACGACCTCCCACTCACGGAGCGAGCACTCCACCAACTGAGCTACAGCAGTGGTATACATATATCAATACTTGGACTCCTAAATTCTGATTAGCTTTGTGTTAAACTGCCGACAGGTATTGACTACACTGACGTTCCAACTGCTCCAATATCAACGATAAGACGTAACATGCGATACAGACCTGTCGAAAGTTTAACACTGAGCTAACGAAAAGAGGTCCAAGGTCGGCTGCCGTGCCGAATGGCTGAGGTTGCATAGAACCTACTGAGATATAGATAAAAGCTGCCGATTTAAAAAATAAAAAATCTTTTGAGAAAAGCTATATAGGGATCGAGGTGATTCGACACTAATTCGCTAGCTTAAAGTGTTAAACTTTTGGCATGTCGGTAATGTATGATCAATTAAAAAATTGTTATCTTGGACACTCGCGTGTTTTTCCTTAACTGACCACTGGTCATCCCTTCAAATATTTACATAGCTTATCATTTATTCATGAAACCAAAGTTTCTAATTTTAACAACACGTGCCGAATTTCGTTTAAATTTTAAATTTATGTAAAAGAATTTGCAGATCACGCGGTGCTTATCTTTTGAGCGTGAAATTAATTTACATAATAAACTTGTTATATAATTTCCTGAATAGAATATAAGTATGGACAATTTTTGTGGACGTTCATCAAACACTGAAAAGTTTGCGAGGCAAGACCCTGTACAAAGGCTAACAGTCAAACAGTCAATATGTTCAAGTTTTTACTGCCCTGTGTGCTGGTCAGCTGCGCCTTTGGTGCTAACTTAGTAGACGTATTACAACAAGGTGGTCAATCTATTCTTATTTCATTGGTAGAAGAAGCTGGACTTGGAAGTACTCTATTGTCAGGTAGCTTATTAAAATAATGATTTAGTTTTACAATGTGTGTTGAGCTAAAATGCTGTTATTTTCGCGGTGTATCGATTTTGGCTTATTTCGCGGTAATTTATTATGCGCGAAAATTAAAACAGAGCGAAAATTAAATTATGCTTATTGTGGTATAGTGCATATTTAAAAAATCGTGAAAATATAACGACGCGGAAATAACTAAATTAATTTTTATAATAAATCTCCTAATCTATATTTATTTACTTATTTATTTAATCAATTCAATAATTTATTAGATATCCATTAGTTTTTTATTTAATATTGTAACTTCATGTTGATTTATATATTGTAACATATTATATTGAAGGAGACTGGTTTATATATAGATAGTTAAAAAACCGAAAGCTACTATCATTATGTATAAAAGTTTCACTCTTGTTCCGGAATCCTCATTGTATCTATTTGTAATTATGTATCATGTATTTCATCAAAATAAAATATTGTTTAAACTAAATTTATTTTTGCGGTGTACCGATTTTGGTTTATTTCGCGGTAGTTTATTAGTGCGAAAATTAAGACAGAGCGAAAATTACGGTAAATTATGCTTATTGTGTTATAGTGCATATTTGAAAAACGAAAAATTAACTACTCGGAAATGACTAAATTTGTTATACCTCGAAAATAAATACACGCGAAAATATATATCTTTACAGTATTTATTACCAAAAAGACTTAATAATTTATTACATATAATAGGAGACTTGGCAAAGCACTGATTGGTTGGTTGGTTAAATGTTGCTTAACGTCGCAATAGCAATTTTTCAGCTATTCGCGACGAGAACTATTTTATTTATCTCTATGGATTCATCTATGAACAATTTTGTGTATGCATGGAAGTGCGAGTGTGTTGTATGGTCTGCCTTCTACTAGCGCGCACTCAGGGCGACTTTAAGGTGCTAGCTCACAGAGTCTGAAAGCCACAGACAAACGAACCACTCCCCATCACATTATACTGTTACCAGGTAACCAGTAAAGACCAAAGACAAGGAAAATTCCCACATGTGGTCTGAAGGACTCGAACTCACAGCGGTGAGAGACCCTGGATTTAAAGACTGACTTCTATCCATTAGGCCACCGCGGCCTCTCGCAAAGCACTGACTTTCTGTTTCTATTTGACAAAGGCATAAAAGGAAGAGTGGTTCAAATTGCGCCCTTAATATTACAGTGCCTGTCTCAACCTAGATTTGAATCCCACTGGAGCAGATACTTTTGCGAGAATGTTTGTCAGTTCCCGTGCTGAAGTTGATGAGTTTAATCCGGGTACTCTGGTATCCTCCAACATCCCTGAACTGACAGCCTTGTTATAATGTGAAATAATCTTGACGTAAAACACCATAAAACGTCCTGGGTTAGGAATTGACCTTAAAAACCGATACCTCGTCAAGGCAGGTGTGGTGCCAAACACTCTCTCCACATTACCCTGAGCGCACTTCAAAGGTAAAAAACTCTGCCACTTCATCTATATCTGGCGGTGTCTCGATATAAGTGAAATATTTTGACTGTAACGTAAAACCTATTCAACCGCTCAATCTGATGTTTCTTTTCATTTTCATTATATTCTAGGACAATATACAATTTTTGCACCAACCGACGCAGCATTCACAAAATTACCACAAGGAACATTGGATGCATTAGCCAAGGACACATCGGCTTTAGCAAACATACTGAAATATCACGTGGTACAGGGTTCTATTCCAAGTTCTGCTGCTTCAAACGAACTCCAGCTTACAACATTAAACGGAGCACAGATTCGCTTTAATATTTATAGTCACAACCATGTGAGTATTTATGAAATATTTCTATTAAACTATTTTTCCGTTGAACAAAAATCACCACGGTAGCTCAGTTGCTAGAGTACTCACTCCGTATGTGGGAGGTCGTGCGTTCGAACCCTTTCGGATTTGACCAAGACTTTAAAATAGGTAGTGATTTTTCCTTAACCAAGCACTTGGCATTTTGAAATCATAAAGTCACGGTATCTCGGTCTGTCGGTAATGACGAATCATCTCGTTGCCTAGTGACAAAGCTCATCTGCAGAGGTACAGAATGAGCTATCGAACTGTTGTCGAGGAACCGAATTTGATTTGTGTCATTTGCCTAACTTTGTTTAACAGATAAGACTCTCTGTCATAACTAATATCAATTTCATTAAACTTTAGGTCACCACTATCCAGGGATCCAAAATCACAGAGTTTGACAAGAAAACTGACAATGGCTATATCCACGTGATTGATACAGTTATGTTGCCACCAGACGGCAGTATAGTAGATATTGTCGCGGCAGGTTCTGATTTCACCACTCTGTTGGAAAAAGTGAAAGCAGCCAACCTAGTTTCTGCTCTTCAAGGTATTTATAACTTAGCCATCTTCAACCGGAAGAGCTTACCATATCCGGTTTTCGCCGGCCACGCCCACAATGTTCCGACAAAGGTCGCCATCACGGTACCAAAGCAGCGTCACGGCAACTAATGACGCACTAGTATCAGTGACGTCATGGAACGTCACAATTCAGTCCGAGTTTACATTCTTTTAGCGTGTAAATCAAGCATGTCATGCCTTTTTGAAACATTGTGGGCGTGGTCAGCGATACGTCAATTGCTATTGGTGATATAAAGCCTAGAGTCAAGGTTCTACTTCTACTTCTACATCTATACTGGACAGGACCTACATACGGTATCACGTCCAATGGTGGTGTCATTAAGTGGCCACAAAGCTTTTGCCACCTCAGGTTGAAAGCAGCAGGGGTACTGCAGCGTATTTACAATTAAAACTGAAAGGCTTTGTTTGTTTAGAAGGTAAACTGTTGCAGTCCAGTGCTGAACTCTTCTGCGGTTGACTGTAGTATAATGTCCGGTGGTAGTGAATTCCAGTCTAGTATAGTTCTAGGGAAGAAGCTGTATTTGTAGGCGTCGGAGTTTGATGGAAGCTGTATCAATGAAGAGTTGTGTGATCTGGAGGTTCTAGCTGATCTTCGGATATAAGGTGGCAGGTATATAGATGTCTGTTGATTGAAGATTTTATAGAATAGGGAGAGTCGTTTCTGGAGACGTTTGGTTTGTAAAGAGAGCCAATGGTGGTTGTTGATCATCTCGGCGATGCTGCTACTTTGCCTGTAATCTCCAGTAACGAACCGAGCTGCTTTCCGTTGTATTTTTATCTACTTCTGCAATGTCTTTCTTGAAGTGTGGATCCCAAACTGATGAAGCATATTCGACATGAGGCCTAATGAAGAATTTGTAAGCTGTTTCTTTCACTTCAGTGTTACAGTTGTATAGATGTCGACGTATGAAGTTGAGTACCCTGTGTGCTTTAGTGGTGGAGCATAGCAGGTGGTATAGCAGGAACATTAGTGATCCTAGTACTGTACATTAGGGTACTCCAGATATTACTTTAGAGGTAGATGATGACGAACAGGTTCTATCACTTATATCGAAGAGATCAGTTCAGCGATGGTAGAGAAAGCCGGAGAAAAACAAGCGAAATGCCAAACTTTCTTACACTACGATCTGTCCCGAGAGGGATTCGAATCGGGGGGATGAGAGGCACAGACAGGTTTATACCTCGCGACTACGGGGCTCCTTTCCGGTATATAGTGGTACTAATGGTTGTGTTAATTTTACCTCGCGACTACGGGGCTCCTTTCCGGTATATAGTGGTACTAATGGTTGTGTTAATTTTACCTCTCGACCACGGGGCTCCTTTCCGGTATATATAGTGGTACTAATGGTTGTGTTAATTTTACCTCTCGACACGGGGCTCCTTTCCGGTATATAGTGGTACTAATGGTTGTGTTAATTTTACCTTCGACCACGGGGCTCCTTTCCGGTATATATAGTGGTACTAATGGTTGTGTTAATTTTATCTCGCGACCAGGGGCTCCTTTCCGGTATAAGTGGTACTAATGGTTTGTTAATTTTACCTCTCGACCACGGGGCTCCTTTCCGGTATATAAGTGGTACTAATGGTTGTGTTAATTTTACCTCTCGACCACGGGGCTCCTTTCCGGTATATAGTGGTACTAATGGTTGTGTTAATTTTACCTCTCGACCAGGGGCTCCTTTCCGGTATAAAGTGGTACTAATGGTTGTGTTAATTTTACCTCTCGACCACGGGCTCCTTTCCGGCATATAGTGGTACTAATGGTTGTGTTATTTTTGTTGTAGGTAATAATCTAACCGTGTTTGCTCCAACTAACGCAGCTTTTACTAACTTGGATCAAATGTTCTGAACCACTTGGCACAGGAACCCAAACTTATTGAAAGGTAAAAAATATAATAAAGATAAACATACCGGTCCATGACCACACTCCTGTTATGTCTATAAAGTCAGCCTAAAAGAATAAAAAATGGATTTTATGGACAGGTGGCCTTCAAAGAGGGGTTCAAATAACATAAATAAGTTGTTGTTGTTGTAATTGTTGTTGTTTAATGTTGCTTAACGTCACATTAGCAATTTTTCAGCTACTCGCGACAATAACTACTATAATTATTAATCTATATGGATTTATCTATGAACAGGTTCATGCATGCACCCGAAGTGCAGTGTTTTATGGTTTGCCTTGTTCCAGCCGAACCAGGGCGACATTAAGGTGCTAATTATCTTTCATTCCTGTGAATGTGTTTTATCAAACTTGTCACATTTACACATGCATCATCGATGTGTGGCATACTATTTCAGGAGCATAGCCAAGGGTGAAGGTTACAAGGTCATAACAAGTCGCCATTTTTGTGGACGGGTGCAGACTACTTTACAAAATGTAATTTCGAGTTGAATGACGGTGCTTCTGTATAATGACCATTTAATCGCGACAGCCAGAAAAATAACAATAATATACTGTATAATGCTTTATTTTCGCTATACACGTACAGTACAGACCTGTCAAAGTTTAACACTGAGCAACGGATTTTTGCATATTCGACAGATTATCTCAGCTTACCTACTGCTTATGCTGACAGCTATGTAATGTATTTAATTTCGCGTGTATTTATTATCGCTGCATAGGATATTTAGACATATCGTGTAGTTAAATTTTCGTTTTTTAAATATGCTCTATAACATAAAAAGTAGAATATAATTTTCGCGCAAAACAAAAGACCGCGAAATAAGCGAAAATGGTACATCACGAAATTAAATGCGTTTACAATATTCGAAACTGTTTTCTGTCTCTCGAATGCCTATATCAGTGGCTTTCCATTTTTCGGTCACCAAGCATCCGCTCCTTTTCATTAGCTCAGTGTTAAACTTTTGACAGGTCTGTACAGTATACTACAATCTAAATTCATTATTTGATTGTTATTTCTTTCAGAGGTCCTGCTGTATCACGTGGTACCACACACTGAATACTCTGCAGGAATTTATAATAGAGAATATCTCAGAACATTGGACACGCGCCACGACTACCTCCGAATAGGAGTCGGTAAGTATTATAAACTTACTGGTCGGTGTTGAAAATGTTTACAAAAAGCGATCTTAGAATCTTAAAATTAGCAAAAAATACGCATTGTATTGATAACACAAGTGTCGGGTGTAGATAGCTAGGAGGTGCTTAACCCTTCCGGAACACCCGGTCTCATTTCCCCAGTGGAAGTTCACGTATTCGACTAACCCTTTCGGAGCACCCGGCCTCAATCCCCCAGTGGACGTTCGCGTATTCAATTAACCTTTCCGAAGAACCCGGTCTCATTTCCACAGTGGAAGTTCACGTATTCGATTAAGCCTTACGGAGCACCCGGTCTATGGGTCCTTTTGGGTTATGATTTAAACATGTGTGTTTTGTTTTTGACTGACTAGGAAAGAAGCTTTTATAATTCCAAAACTCAGCAGACATACATCTGCTAAACCAGGAATTTAGGAATGTCGGTCCGTTTATTCCGTTGATGCGGAAGACGAGCGTGGTGGTCTTGGGGCATGATCGTCCAGAAAATGTTGACAAGTAGTATCAGATCATGAAACTACATGCTATCTGAACAAGTCATACACGCATACATCATATTATGCACAGGGATAAGGAGAGAGCCTGATCCCCCCGAATCCCCTCTGGATCTGACACTAAGGAAGCTCATTTGATGAAGTGCTTTGCTCGATTCGTATGTGGGAGGTCGTTGGTCTGACCAAACCTTAAAAACAGGTAGTAACTATTCATTCGTCAAAAAGTGGTTAGAAATAAAAATAGTGGGATCCTTCGGAAGAGACCACAAATTGGTCCCATGTCACGACAGTTGTGAAACGAACCCTCCAGCACATTGCACTATACGTACTCTACGACTTCGTTTTTAGCTGGTGATAATACGATATACACAAAATATTCTTGATTTGGGATGTTAAACACCGTTCAATCCATCAATCAATCTTATTGGATATGGTTACTACTAAATGCGGTATTTAAAAACATTCTGTGTGGAATTTTGTAATTAATATTTATTTATTTATTTTTTTATTTTTTCAACAGGTTCCCATAGCGGCAATGTATACATAAATAATCATAGAGTTACGAAGGCTGATATCGGTGCAACAAATGGCGTTGTTCACGTGATCGATCACGTGCTTGTTCCTTACAGATATGCCGGACAATTAATATTTGGATAAAAGTTTGTGCAATATAGATCATTATGTATATATGTAAATAACGTTTTATACTGTTATGTTTTAACAATAAAATGTATTTTTAAAATATTTTTGTTTGTTGTTTAATTTGGAATTACGGAATTCCATTTACACATATTTTCGTACCGTCATTTTAAAAACCTTTTATTACACTCATCCACACAAACAAAAATTAGGGATGATTCACGACCTCCCACTCAAGGATTTTTATGATATGCGATACTTATTTAAAAAACACTAATCCATGTCCGAATCACAATCAAGAAGCAAAGTAAACACTCTGTAAACACGTGTTTGGTTAGACACGTGAACTTCCACCAGGGAAGTGAGGTCGGGTGCTCCGGAAGGAGTAAGCACCTCCTGATAAGCTAGCTACACCCACCACGTGTGTAATCAAAACATGGAACTATGGGACGTCAAATATATCCTGAGCACAAAGACATCAGATGTGATAACGTTGAGGGCCTTCATAGGCCTAGGCTTGCAATATAAACTATTCATTATCTCATCATAAAAAAGTAGATTCTTGATGACAAAATGAACTCTATCCTGATCATACATTCGCAGTTCAACTACTGATTAAATTTGACGCATGACCCTGGAAAACCCGGCGCATCCAATATGGACGCGCAACGATGGGCAGCTGGAAGTCAAACGAACCTAATTTTCCTATTTAGTGTTTCATGAAAAGAAAAAAAATTCCCCACAAAATAAGGAAAAAAAAAGAATTTATCAATAATGTTTATGTCTAATGTAGACATCTTGACAAGTGACTGCTTAATTGTATTATTCTTAATATAAAGTTTCGTCACTTTCGACAAGTGATTGCTTAATGCCAAAATGATTAAGTTCCGGGACCGGGATTTCGATTTTGATGTTCTTTTGTTATATTTAATTACTCTCTATACTAGAGGAAATAAAGAATATAATTACTGGGACTGCGATGCCAACGTCATTAAGGCCCGGCACCGGGATGCCAAAATCTTAAAGGTTAGGGACCGGGATGCCAAAAGCATGAGTTTCAAGACCGGGATGCCTAATTCATTAAGATCTTGAACCGTAATGTCAAAATTATTAATGTACGGTACCGGGATGCCAAAATCTTTTAAGTGCGGGACTGATGGCAGCGAGTGAGGCAAAAACGTTTACAATGTCCAGTCGAAAGGCCAGCTTCCAATATGGCTGATTTTTAATCATTTTAGTCACGTGATTTTCAGTTCAAATTTTGGTACGCAATCGGAAATGGTACTAGTAGGTCTCGAAAATTTAAGTATACTTTTAAACGGGATCGTTATTACTTAAAATCATCAAATATTTTGAACAATAAATATTTTTTCCTTTAATTTATGTAAAAAAGAACCAATTATATACAGTAAATTACGAGTAATACGTCTTGAAAGTTGAGGTTGTGTCACAGCTGTCGGCCGACGATCTCGCTTCAGACACATTTTTTGAAAATATTAGGGCGAGTGATGGGTTCTAATAATTATTTTCTAAAAATTTATTCATTTCTGAACACATCCATATGAAAGACATGTCCGAAAACGGTGTGGGATGCGATTCTGTCAGTTGAAAAAACGGCAGGCGTGGCTCCTTTTGTGGGGTTTGGTTCACATCTGTCGGCCGACATTCGTGCTTCAGACACAAATTATTAAATATTAGGACAAGTGATGGGTTCTAATAATTCAATTTTGAAAATATATTCATTTCTGAACATATTCATATGAAAGGCATGTCCGAAATCGATGCGGGATGCGATTCTGTCAGTTAAGAAATCAGCAGGTGTTGCTTCTGTTTTGTTTTGTTTTTCGTATGATTATCTCCCTTGTTTACACTGTCTCTCGCATGTATGCGAATAAAAATAAAGTGATTTTACTGTCTTATTGATTGATATTTGTTTTAATGTAAGGAAATTTAAAAAAATAATAATAAAAATAAAAAAATAAATAAAATCTAAAAAATTAGATTCATTTAACATTTTAATCTTAATCAAATAAAATTATTTTCCATGGGAAATATTTCTTCAAATTTGATACACAAGAGAAAGTTATATAATTTTCTTTTCAGTGGTGTCATGTGCTGATTTTAAATTTTTATTAAAATAATGAATTTAAAATCAGCATATGACAACTAGTTGCTATGTGCTGATTTTGAATGCAGTATTTAAATAAAAATTCAACAGCAGCACCATGACAGTGGAACAGGAAGAAATACTGTTTCCACACCCCAAGTTAATAACTAGAAATTAAAATCTCTTTCTATAAGATGGTCAGATCAGTTTTACCGGGTGTAACAGTTAATTCTTTAGTATCTGTGGTTAATTTTTTTCACAGATCAAGTGCTGCTGGTAGACTTTTTGCAGCTAAAGTACTAATGCACAGATGCAATATTAATCTAATTCTGACTGTCTCCAAAATGACATGGATCAAGTTCATGTATCTACCTTCAGTCCAGAGGATGCTTCATGTCTTTTGGGTAAGGAGTAGAGTAAAAGTCAAGATTCTTTCACTATCAAACATATTTAGAGATGGGGAGAAAACTGTAGAGCCCAAAGAAAACCAACGACATTCCACAACAAACTGACTAACTTTCTCACACAAAAACCGTCCTGAATGAGATTCAAACCTATACAGTAAGAGGTCATGCCCCTACCAATATTTCAAATGTTATGTTAGACAGGTTCCAGTGTAATGCACAAAAATAATCAAGCATTTATTATGTCAATTAGCATTTATTTTTCCTTAAAGTAATGATAATTTTAAAATGCAAGCAAAACATCTTTATTGACATTGTACTGTGTGTTGACCATGTAATGTTATCTGCAATAAAAAAAAAGTGAATGGCTTATATTGTGATAAATTTCATAAAAAGCTCAAATACATGTACATGTATCAACTTTAAAAATATGAAATGTTTGAACAGTAAATCTAATACATGTAGTACAAGAATCTTTATGATCCATTTCTGAATTTTCTGTGTTATCAAGTATGTTTTCTGCTGGTACATCCATACTTGCTGTGGTTGCTGTGGAGAGAAAACATTCAAAATTAGCATAAATGTTTTAAAAACCTATTTATAGGTATTTGTAGCTGTTGAATCATCAGCAACAGTAGCAGTAGTGATAGCTGAAGGATCTAGAATTGCATTAATTACCACAAATTTGCAATTTGTGCATTTGCAACCTGTACCTCAGTATCTGCCAACACCGTCACCAGTTTCTGAATAACTAAACTGAACTTTGGCATTTAAAATCCATCTTCAACCCCTTGAAGTGGCAAAACCTTTCAAATTACTAAAAAAAAAAAAAAAAGTATTTTACAGTCTGAAAAATGTAATTGAAAACATTTTATGTAATTTTCCATATCATGACTTCTCCTCTTCTGCAAACTTTCTGAAATTTAACAAACTATAATTATGCTCTTTGTCAGCCTGCCTACCTGTAAATATGTGATACTGTAACGCGACCGGGGGTATCACTCACCGCGTACCCTTGCTTTAAACTAAACGCGCCTCACGTCGCCGATTATTCTCTTTATTTGGTAGCTGTGCGCGCCGCCGGAATGCCCAAACAATAAGACACACCTGCGGTAACGGCGCTGTGGACGTAGTCTACTTACAAGGTAAACGCCGCCGGGCTGATCTGGGTCCGACCAAATCCTGCGAAAACAGCGCTGTGGACGTAGACTCTTAATAAAACCGAAGTACAACAGCAGGGCACACCCGTGCTGTTGACGCCGGCACGTAGTATTTATATCATAAATAACTATTAAATATTGTATGCCTGCCTGGCATATGATTTATTTGATTGGATATGTACACTTCACTTGACTGGACAGGATGGAAAGTACACCAATAATTCTCACACCCACTGTGCTACTTAATCAATTGGCCACAGAACACGTGTCAGAGTAGACCGCACTCCTCACATGTACCTGGCACAATTACTAAAGCCTTCACAGCGTGAGATTTTCCCTGGTGAATTTCACCAACAGCCCGAAGCCTTTCCTAGGACCTGGTGCACGCCACTAGCCAGTACCAAAACCAATGTACCTGGCCAACTCCTCTGATCAGTTATCTGGCGCACGCCACTGATCAGGACCGGTCTAAACCAAAGTTACTTCAACTGGACTGCTGTACGAGTTACCACTTCGCTCTCCTTTACGCACGGCACTTAGAAATCCACCAAGCCCTGCGCAACGCACACACCGCGCACGGGCAACGCATGCACCGCGCACGACCAGCGCACGGTCATGACGCACGGTCAACCCACAGCCGATTTTACCGCAATTCACAAAGTGAATTACCACGGCCAATACCAGTGGTTTGTACTCTTCTCCGTCTGGACCACACAGAGAAGCTACTGTCCACAGTCTCCTGTCGATCTGTCAGGTAATCTAGGTTATTCACCCTCACCTAAAGCCAATATCTTCTTATTCAGTAAGATACTGCTTGCACTTAAAACAAACATCAAATGCGAAATTCTGCAGCTCTCTGCCTTCTTATATACCCCTGCTCTAGCTGAGCCACGTGATCGGCTAATTCTGCATTCTGATTGGCTGAATATAATTAGCCCCACACTGCGGTGTGGTGATGTGTATTATCGATCGATACACATCTTATGGTCTAACAGATTCTGTCCATCTTTCAGTATTTAATTTATAATTTAAACTGCCCGAAATTAAATATAAGTACGCGGCCTGTAAAATAAACATGTATTAGTATGTATGATTACAACTTAGATCTTTTCGAAGAAATGAAGGTTGTTGTCGGCGATTTCATTAGCCATATTTCATCCGGTCAGTTCATCCAGTCATTTCTTCTGTCCATCCTCTCTACACTATCCTGTCCAAATATCCTATCCTCCCCAGTCAGTGGAATCAACGTTAATTAAGGTCAATCACAGTAATATACAGCTATATACACTATACAAGTATTACATCAGTCTTCTAATCGGCAATCATACTGAGTAATGTAATTCATTGGCAAAACAGTTAATTGTTCACATATAAACTAGTCCTAGGAGGTCCTTCGCTACAATAACTGCCAACTTCTGATCTGAAACATTAAAATCACAGTTTTAAAATTTGCATGCACTGCAGCAGTTTAATTAACACCAGATAATTGTTGTTCAGATGGTTTTCTAGCAAACTGTCCCTCTTGTGACTCTAAATGTAATGAAAGTGTAAAAAAAAATCCAATATCAGCTGATTTCTGAGTTGACTACATGGGGCCAGCTGGGCGATCTGGATGTTTGATTTTCGTGGGATTTTTTCTACAAAATTGAACTAAAATTAAACAAAATGTTTAAAGATTATATTAAAAACACACCAACAAATATCTAGAGTAAAAATAAACAAATTAGAAGATGGCTAGACGCAATAAATAGCAAGTTTTGTTTTCCAAATCATCGGCACGCAGGGTCAACTTGACAATCTTCCTGTGCAATAACAGGTGCGAGTGATGGTTTCTATCCGGTATCAAAATGACCGGTGTTCTAAATGCTACCGATTACGACTATAATTTTTAACCCAATCGGTGTGGGATGCGATTCTGTCAATTCAATTTACCGGGCATAAACTCCGAATGCACCGCCCACGTGATTTTGACCTTTCACGATACCGCAGGTTATGTCTATGATTCCAGCATTTTATTTAGTTATAAGGAGTGTTTAATTGTTGTGATCGTCTAGAAAAATCAATTTGCTATCAAACGGATACAAAAATATATATAGTTTAGGTTAAAAACACCATTTAATTAATGATTTATTGCGTCAACCCTAAAATGCAAATTCTTCGAGGTGACGACAAAGCGCCATCTGCCGACCAAATTTGAATTACCCCCCTTGAACGGCCCTGAAGATTAAATCGCGGGTTTAACGGAAAAAATCGAAGCTGGCCTTTCAACTGAATGTCCAACAATAATTTTAGAAATTAGCATCGTGACCGCGTGGGCATATTCTTGGTCTACCCAGTAAAAATGAGAAGAATATTGGTAAGAGTTACTTCCCTTTATCTTATATCTGTAACATTTTTGGGAGTAACAATTGAATTTAACACAATAGACTGTCCGATTTATCTAATATTACAAAAGATAAAATATTTTTTAATTTCTTTATTTAGATTTAAAATCAAAATTAAATAAGTATAAAGATAAAAATATAAATAGCAAAGTTTTTTGAAAATTGAGATATAAAATGTTTGTATGGTGAAGTATAAAATATTTTCATTTGCATTGCTCGTTACACGACGACGATAACTATAGCAAATATTACTCGGCGCTTAGCGCTCACCTGAGAACGTAATATGTGAATATTTGAAGTTCAGCATCGCTGAACAATCATCGTAAGATGAAACCATTTTGTTTAGGAATATACAGTTCTCTATAAAGGACACCTGCTTATAAGGGCCAGTAAAATTGTATCCCATTTTTTCTGTATTCATATTATAAAGGCCATAATCACTGGTTCCCTTGGGTGGGCTTTATAGACGGGTTTAACTGTGAGACAAATGGGTATCGAAGGTGTGTGTATCCGCGCTAGGGGGTTTGGGGTATGCTCCCTTGAAACAAATCGGAGTCAATGTCATACATTATGTTAGCGTAGTTAAATATTAAAGGTCACAGGTCACCAAAAACCGAATTTTTTTAGTGCTATTTTCCGAAAGATTACATAATAAAGAGTCGATTTAGCCACAAATAACATTTTTTAACCATTTCTGTCATTAATTACAGCGTAAAATAAGGTCCTAAAACTGTTGAAAAACAGTGTTATCTCCCTTTGGTGGTAAAAGGGCATAAAACCGGAAGTGACGCAGAAGGTGTTATCCCAGCTATTTAGTAACTGAAGCTTGTATAGTGAACTGTATTTATTACCCAGATTTATCAATAGTAACTTCTCATTTTTTTTACATATATTTGTTTATTTTTAGCATTGGTTATATCAATTTCCTTTAGCAAAAAAAAAAAAAACACAACAAAATATAAAAAAAACATAATAATAATAAATAAAGAAAGAAAGAAAGAACTGTGAAGTATGATAAACTTTTACTATTACTTTTACAAGACATAATTTTACATTTATTTATTTATTTTCATCATTTCTTTTGAAATTTATTTATTTATTTATTTTTATCTAGTTATCACAATAAAATAATAAAAAGAACGCAAATTTTCGTTTTTTATTTAAAATATTATTCATATTTCATATATTCATATATATATATTATAGTTATTTATGTATTTTCATAATTTCTTTTGAAATTTATTTATTTATTTATTTGTTTATTTTTATCTATTTACCAAAAAGAATTAATAAAATGAACAACACAAATTTTCGTTTTTTATTTAAAATATTATTTATATTAATTTTTATCAGAGACATATAAAACCCTGTTTTCATTAATATTTAATATCATTTTAATTATTTTAATATCTCTTTTTGGTTTTTTATTTGTTTATTTATTTACTTACTTATTTTTTTATTTATTTCGGAGAGAGAGAGAGAGAGAGATTCTAACAGGAAAGAATATGCACTTTAATTTTTGTATAACACGCAATTTTTTAGTTCTTTATACCGGAGTTTGTAGGTTTTTTTATCTTCTCTCTAAAAACAGCTATATTATGACCTCAAATTGTCCGAGACCTGTAGTTTTTTGGTACAACGAAATATCAAAATACGGGTTAAAAAATAACTTCTCATTGTCTCTCATATCAAATATTTCATTCCAGGATAAACGTTTATAAACAATTTCCGATTTATAATAATAATAATAATAATAAGAATAATGAAAATTGAAGTTTATGTCAGTGCGTATTTTTTTTTTTAAAAAGTCTTTATGTTTGATTCTGTTTAAATTTATTTCAGTGTTTCCATGATAAAATTAATAAAAAATGTCATCAAAATAACAATAATACTAATAAAAATAACAATACTCCTAATTATAACTCGGATCGAAACTTGATACCAGTGGGATTATGCTTAATAAATAACGTCTAAACCAAAACACGAGTGAAACTTTTTTTCATTTATTCACAATAAATTAATATCGTTTAAAGTGTGATTTACACCCAGTCACATACCAGTAATTAAAAGATTATCAATATGCTACATTGGGAAACATCCTGTGTAGAAGTAGACATCTACCTGTAATCAACAGAGTTCCAATATGCAACATTAATTGACACGTGTGTACATCTTTATGATATACCCGGTAAATATGTTATCTGTCATTTTTGATAGATTCTGAAAATCGAATAAATTAAAGTTAAGTAAGATTGGTTGATTTGAACAAGAGGCATACAAGTCTCTGTTTGAACGTATGAACTGGTGAAATGATTGAATTGCGAAATTAAATTAATTTTAAAAATTAAAATTGATTAAAATCAATTATTTTTTTATTTGACAAAATTCATTCATAATAATTGGAATCCCTGACTTGTCTCGTAATATTGAATCTTAATACATTCAAAACTGCATGCAGGTCTTGTCTAAATCTGGCTTTAATTTGTTTTGAAAATTGTGAAAAAAATTGTTTATCGTTTATTGTGGTATTATTATATCTAAACTTCACAAAATATATCATTTGGACTTGAAATCAAACTTTAAAACCCTTCAAAATGCCCCAAAAAAGCAAATAATATAAGAAGGCAATGGAATCTTATTAAATCTTTGCCGTTACATAGTTAATTTGACTGATGTGTGCTTAAATGTATGTTTTTTCTGTTTTGTATTATGTATGTGGAAGATAGAATAAAAAACCGTATTAATACCAAAAAAGCAACAAATTTTTCCATGCTGTTGCGTTTTCTTGAATAATTTAATTTATGATGGACAATAATTTGAAAATGATGAAAAGGAATTATTTCTTTCCTAAAAGCTCCGTCAAAGAATCCGTAAATGAACGGATTAA
Source organism: Anadara kagoshimensis (assembly GCA_021292105.1). Lineage (NCBI taxonomy): Eukaryota > Metazoa > Mollusca > Bivalvia > Arcoida > Arcidae > Anadara > Anadara kagoshimensis. Next base: position 27,677,342 of record CM037866.1, read on the forward strand.
CCATGGACTTATCAGTGAAAAAAAAATAAATCATCGAGTCAGCGAGAAATAAAACAGAGGCTGACGAAAACCTAGTTTAAACTTATAAAATAGTTTTATATAAAATTAATACTTAGCTGAGGTAATAAACAACTGTACAAAAACTTTTTGTATGTCAGTCGAGACGGAAATTTGCTTTGATGGTACCGAGCCGGTTTTCGTAAAGAGTTACACTGACACAGCAGGCTAGCGATGATCAAGCACGGCCTAGTGGACATCCCAGAACTAGAGGAGGACACAGATACAGACAGCATCGTACCAACAAGGACTGTTACAGATACTCCTTCTTCCCCAGGACAATACAACAATGGAACAGACACCCATCAGAGGTTGCAGCAGCTCCATCAGCAGCAGACTTCATGGTCTTACTGGATAGGCTACCAGTAGACCATCCTACATTCCACTAAATCTACAGCTGTTTCCTAATTTTAATTGTAAATAGTACCTTAAGAGGTTTTTAACCATCCATCTCATGCTTGAGTAAGTGTTACACTCCAGGAGGAGGCCTACTCAATAAACGGAAGAAGAAGAAGCAGGTGCGTTAGGTATCAGGTGAGTTACAGTGGAGTCTAAGAACAAAGGGAGACAACTCGTATTTGCATTTGGGAAATATGTGAAAGACGTTTAAAACCTTTGGTTAAATTACAAGTTTTGTGTGTTAAAATCTGTTTTTTAATGACTGAAAAAATTATTTTGATTTTTTGACAGATGATTACTATATTGCCCAATTATAACTGACCATTGCATTCACTGCGGAGACATTTTGGAACGAAAACAACAAAATGGTAGAAAAATATTTTTCTTTCACCTGATATTTATTTTGCATTGGAAATGTAATTCGAAGGCAATGTCTTGGTTTATTAAATGCACATATGGCTTGTATTATAATGTGTAAAAAGACCAGAGCTGGCAGTCAAATCGTACAGTCAAGTTCTTCTCTGAAAATCTGAAGTCTCGGTCAGCTGAGCATTGTTTTGACTTTTCAGTTGACTTGGCCTCTGTGCACTGACTGTGTGACATTTCATGATTTGAGATTGAACCTTTTTGAATTAATTTCCAACGATTTCACATTTGTTTCTGACTTGTACGTTGTCATGGAAACGGACTGTTGGGACAGAAACGGTGTTTTATACAACTTCATTTTAGACACTGTTAGATGGGACCATTTACCCTCTATTTTGTCAACTGACACATTCACCTAGTGGGTCATACTGAATTTAATATGAATGCTAAAAATATTGACATTATGGTGTTTTCAGATGAAAGTTTTTGAAAATCCCCGTCTCCCTCTGAAAAATCCTAGATTGACTCTGCAATGAAATACTGCAGTGCATAAACTTACTGTAGGAACCACTGTGACTATGACAGTGAAATTCTCTTTATATCCATAGAAAATCAAATAAATTTGAATAAAGATCAATATTTTTCACTTACTTGTACCTAGTCGTAACAGGAAATATGTATGTGCATCCACGATTAGCCCAAAATATATCTGCATAGGTTAAACGTTGGTGCTATGGGGATTTAACATGTTGAAAAACCATGCAAATGGCGGCTTCTGTTGCGCATATGACGTAAAACGTCACCAAGTCACCAACGTTCACTTCCGGTGTAAACATCGTCATTTTCGCATGTGTAAAATCCCCATACCGCCAACATTTTCCTTTTTACAGACATACTTTATGACAATCGCGGATGCGCATACAGATTTCCTGTTACGACTAGGTACAAGTAAGTGAAAAATACCAAACTTTATTTAAATTTATTTGATCTTCTATGGATATAAAGAGAATTTCACTGTCACAGTCACAGTGTGTGTAATGTAAAGGCAGATGTTTTTACCACATTTTTTATACCCATATCATGGAATACGGAATTGTAAATTTTTGGCGATATCACAATACCTTTTTTGTCTACAATAACATCTATAATAGAACCAGTGCTGATTTAGAAGACTGGAATAAGTCAAATACTATCGGACATCATAATTGACTATATACATTGGTCACTCAGACCCTGTGTGGGAAAATGAATTTTCCTTGCTGTTGGCCTTAACTGGTTCACCCAGTGTCAGTATAATGTGACAGGGGGAGTGGTACATTTGTCTGATGCATACTAACTTGGCGAGTTAGTTAGTCCTCTTCGTGCTAGGAGCCCATAAGGCCTTGGTGAGCTAGCACCTTAAAGTCGCCTTGAATGGTTGCTCTGGTACAAGACAGACTATAAATCACACTCCCACTTCATACACATACACAAACTTGTTCATAGATTAGTCCATAGAGATTAATAAATAGTACTCGTCGCCGATAGCTGAATAATTGCTGGTGTGACATTAAGCAACATTCAACAACAACAACAACATCTATACATTGGTGTTGCTTACATTTGACATAGAAACCTGTGTGGTTCGCAGGTCATTGTGAAAGCTATTGAAAGTTATATATGACAGAACTAGTGACAGAATGGCATTCCTCATGTTTGGTTCAAATTGAACCTGATGTGACTACCTGGAGATGGGAAAGTGCTAGCCTTGAAAGTGTAAAGGGGGGAGGGGTGCAATAATAGAAAAGGTATGGCTCACTTCTGCTGGTTAGCCCTTGGCTCATTTCACAGAGCATTCCACTTAACACTGGAACATACACACAGCGAACATGGTCAGCACTTGACTGGTTGACTGTGATTCTAAACAGTAAATGTGGATGTGCATATTGTTTTTCTGTTACATCTAGGCTTAAGTAAATGCAAATTACCTTATGTTTCCACTCCTGGTAGCCAACATACCATTGGTTGCTAAATTCTGAGAAATTCTTTCAAAAAGTACCTATTTTAGCAACTTTGGTAAAAAAAATACTTAGAAAAACCTATATTTTCACAAATTTAAAAAAAAGAATTTGAATTATGGTAACTTTGGTAACTATGGTAATTTTTAAGACTGTTACCATAATTCCAGTTCTTTTATTAACCTAGATAAAGGTTAATATCTCAATGTCTCCTGCAATGTATGGTGGGGGGCTTTGGTGGCCAAGTGGTCTGAAGTGCATCCAAGATGGCCGCTGTTACTAAAAATAGACTTTTTCACCCAATTTATGGTTTCCGTGCATTTACAAGAAAACAGTTTAGTTATAGGGATAGTGTTCTATGAACACCTTCTCAGGCCTTAGAAAGAATTTTTAATTCCACTTGGCACCGTGCTTAGATGAATAAGAAAACCACTTGGCACTTGGAAATTTAACTCGGCACAGTCGCCACAAGTGTAAAAGATAATATTGTGATATATCATACTGCACTTTTACAGAAATCTGACAAATATATAAATACTCGGAACATCGATTGGATTTTACGTTACACTAAGTGACTTCTAAATGCTAAACGGTTTGCATATATGATGCAAACGTTCAAATGGTTTTGTTTTTTACCTTTGTAACAGAACCGCAAGATTTTTACAAAGGGGCCTGGATCATTACAATTGACCTCCTTATACACGATTTTCCCGACCTACACTTAATTGTCTGTTGTTTATTAACTGTGACAATCCCATAATGTATATGTCTGATAAAACTTGGCACCGTGACGAGTGCAATTAAACCATTACTCGTCCCAGTACACATTTCACTTGTCAGGACGAGTGGACGAGTGAATATTCGAAGCACACTAAATTTGAATTTTTTCTGGGATATTAATTTTGAAATTTATGTATTTGTGTATTTCAGAAGTCCAGTTATAATTACCTAAGGTTTTGACTTAGGTTTGATGACTAGATTGTCACTATCACAGAAATGGAAGAAATAACGGAGGTCTGTGACCAAGGGGAGGAGTCAGAAAAGTGTATGGATCAACGTGATAAAAAATGACCGAGGCTTACAGTCACACGCAAGATAAATCAGGGGTCGATACTGATACAAGTTTTAATGACAGTGCTTATGTTAATGATGGTGGTGGTGAAATGTTGGACACATCATGTAAACAAGGACAGAATTCTGTCAGAGGTAGGATTTACTTTTCTTACACCTGTGACATTGTGTATGCATGTGAAGTGCAAGTGAGATCTTGAAAATGGATATTGTATCAGAAAAAAAAAACATTAGCGGTAGGGAACTTGCGCTGTGTTCATGTTCTAACCTATTTCACAGTAAGACATTTTCATGGTTTCAAATATAGCCTTTGTAGGGAAAGAGGGGGCGGTGGCCTAATGGATAAGACGTCAGTCTTCATATCCAGGGTCTCTCACCGCTGTGAGTTCGAGTCCCGCTCGGACCACATGTGGGAAAGTGAATTTTCCTTGCCGTTGGCCTTTACTGATTCACCTGATATCAGTATAATGGACTGGGGGAGTGGTACGCTTGTCTGCGGCGTACTGACTCTGTGAGCTAGCACGGTAAAGTCGCCCTGAGTGCGCGCTAGTACAAGGCAGACCATACAACACACTCGCACTTCACATGCATGCACAAAATTGTACATACACTGTAGATTAATCCATAGAGATTAATTAAATAGTTCTTGTCGCGAATAGCTGAAAAATTCCTGATGCGACGTTAAGCAACATTCAACCAACCAACCTATGTAGGGAAAGTGTTCCAAGACCATGAAACTTTCACAGAGAAGATATGCTAAAAACATATTTATTTTCGCGATGTACTAATTTTCTCTTGTGTCGTGGTTGTTTGTATTGAGCGAAAATTAATACCGAACAAAAATTATATTATGCTTTTTGTGTTATAGTGCATGTTTCGAAAACGTAAAAATTTAACTACGCGGATATGTCTGAATTTCCTATACCACGAAAATAAATACACACAAAATTATATACATTTACAGTATTCACAGTAGAGATGTCACCATGAAAATCAGGAATATTTCTTCTTAATACCTACCTACCTATCCTCTTTGCTCCAGGTGGAGCATAAGGTCAATACAAGATTTCGCCATTCAGATCTGTTTTTTGCCTTTGTCTCAGCCTCTCCCCAAGTCAGCTGCAGATCTTTCAGTTGACCTTCTACAGTTCTTCGCCATATTGTTTTTGGCCTTCCGCAAGGTCTTTTCCCTTGGGGTGTCCATCTTAATGCTTCTTTGGTTATGCATTTCCCTTCCATTCTAAAAGCATGCCCAAGCCATCTAAACCTTCTTTGAGTGATCTCGCCAATGATACATTTTGAAACTGTCATTTTCAGTAAGTTTGAATTTGATATGGTGTTCGGCCAGAATATTTTACAGATTTGATGCAAACAGCTATGATGGAAACTAGATAGAGATCTCATATCTGCTTTAGTAACCCTCCAGCATTCACTTCCATACAACAATACTGATTTAACATTGCTGTTATAGAGTTTGACTTTGGTCTTTCTGCTGTATTATATATTATATTGTATTTCTTCTTAATAATTGTGTATTATTGTCAGAAATATCTAATATATTATTATTGTCTTAATTTGCTGCTGGTTGAAATAAGAAATTCCTCAAAACGAAGGTATACTCCCTCATTCAAAGTATTTCCTTAGCTAAATTTTTAAAATTATATTTTAGTCCTTTGGGTACCTTTTCAACATCTTGAAAACAATTTTTGTTTCATAATTTTGATCCAAGCACTACTGATAAGGAATTGTTTTCAAAAATGGCTGTGTAATGCTGTAAAATTAAAATTGGTATAATATGTAATTATGAACAATTTAATAAATTAAAGAATTTATTGGTCAGTTTGTAAACACCTGAGAAGTAGGAAGAAGAAGACTGATATTAAGATGAGGAATGTCTGACCATTATTAAATGACCAGTCCAGTAACCCTGAATTTAGGCTAAAGAAAATAATTTTATTGTTTTTAGTAGTTTGTCTGTGTCAGTCTGTCTTTTTCCCTCGCTGAAAAAAACTCTCTCTCTCTTTGAAAAAAAAGAGTAGATAGAGATTGTTCTTAATTGCATTAGGACTATGGAAACAACATTTATGACTTAACCGTTTTAATGCATCCAAACCTTCTGGGTAAGGGTTGGTAGAATAATTTGAAACAAAATTTGTTTGGCCTTATTAACAATATCTCAAATTGGTCACATAAAACTCTCTCTCTCTCTGCAAATAAATAGATAATTAAATAAATAAAATTAAATAAATAAATCAATCAATCAACAAATAATTCTTAAATTTCATATATTACAGGTGTTACATCAGATTTATGCAACACATTTCACAAAGAATCTCACAAAAAGTGTAATGAAATGAGTGATAATATTGACATCAAACTAGTGCCAGAAGACGGATTAGATTGTTCACTTAGCAATGAAAAAGAGGAATTCTCATATAGAAGTTTCATGAAAAAAGATGACAGTGGAATTGACATCGGGCGTTCTCCGACAAGCATTAAAGAGATGTCAGTCACATCAGACATAGACAACAGTGAAATAAGTGAATCATTCACAGAAAGCAGTATTAATTCAAGGGATAATAGTGACAGTGTTAGTGATACATTCACTGATAGTGGGGCAGTGAAAGATGCTAGTGACAGTGTCAGTGATTCGATAAGTGATATCGGAGCAGTGTTGAAGGAGAATAGTGACAGTGTCAGTGATTCGATAAATGATATCGGAGCAGTGTTGAAAGATAATAGTGACAGTGTCAGTGATTCGATAAATGATATCGGAGCAGTGTTGAAGGAGAATGGTGACAGTGTCAGTGATTCGATAAATGATATCGGAGCAGTGTTGAAGGAGAATGGTAACACTAATAGTGATTCAATTAGTGTCCGTGTGGCTGTGATGGAAGAAAACCAGAATATTGACAGATCTCGTGTTGTTGACAAAAAAACAAAGAAAAGTGACAAATTTTGTGATTCAGTGCCAGAAACAGTGACCAATAACAAAGATGATGATTATATGCCACAGTCTATCGACACTGAAGATAGTGATCCGTGTGGTTACTATGACGTGACAATGTCGTCTGCTAAAGATTCTGAAGATGAAATGGAAAGTGCATTCAAAGCTACATCAAAAACCAAAAGAAAATTCAGACGACCGAGAATTGATTCAAATAGTGACACAGATAGTAATCCTGGTGACGAATTGCACCAATCTAGTCTTGATTCAAATACAGATACCGATAGTAACATGGACGAATCCTCCTTACGTTTAAAAAATCGAGAAAGTGCACATGACTCTGATGATGAGGAAAAACTTGATTCAAAAAAGACAGTGATGAGGATGAGGATGAAGAAGATGAGGATAATTACGTTGACCCTGCAAATAAAAAACCGACACATTTGTGGAAAGCTTTATATGACATCAGGGAACGGGAAATGGGATATAGTAATAAATCCCCGCCCTCCGTGTTTAGAGAAAAAGTACAGGGCAGTGTGCAAATGGTTCAGAGGTTTAAACTTCAAACTAAAATGGAATATCATGAGGGATGTGTTAACGCTTTACATTTCAACAGAATAGGTATGATTATTTCAGTTTTTGCTATACAGTCAGACCTGTGTTAAAGGCCACCTCTATATAAGGGCCTCCTGCTTATAAAGGCTGGTAAAATTTTATCCCAATTGCTCTTTATTCATAATTTTTAACCTGTATATAAGGGGCATCTGGCTATAAAGGCCACTTTTACAGGTTCCCTTTGGTGGTGTTTATCAATGGATTTGACTGTATTTTAATTTAGATAAGTTTGGAAAATAGTGTTTTACTGTCGGAGCCAGTCTGTTTGTGACAGTGAAGTTACGCTTTTTTCCTTAGAAAACCAAATAAATCTGAATAAAAACTGATAATATTCACTTACTTGTACCTAGTCGTAACAGGAAATCTGTATGCGCATCCGTGATTAGCATAGAATATTTCTACACAGAGCATAACGTTGGTGCAATGGGTATTTAGCATGTTGAAAAACCAGGCATAAAACGTCACCAAGGACATTACTTCCGGTGTAAACATTGTCATTTTTGCTATATGTAAAATCCCCGTAAAAATACTTTATAACAATCACTAATGCGCAAACATATTTGAGTTACGACTAGGTACAAGTAAGTGAATAATAACAATTTTAGCTCACCTGGCTAAAGCAAGTGTAAGCTTATGGTATGATGCGGCGTGTGTATGTGCATGCGTGCGTGCGTCAGTAAACTTCACTTAAACAACTTTCTCCTGAACCACGTATCAGATTTTGATGAAACTTCGATAGAATCATCCATGAGAAATGCCATTTAAAGTTTGCGAAAGTCTTTGACCTTGACCTTGCTCAAGGTCATAATGGCTGCAAAAGTGACCGTAGGTGTAAAATCACTAAAATGACTTCTTTTGATGAACAGAAAGGATCACCAAACTGAATATACATTTTCAGCATGAGAAGTTCTACAAAGTTTGCAAATAGATTTGACCTTGACCTTAATTCAAGGTCATAGTGACCTTACATTTAAAATCCCTAAAAGTGACTTCTTCTCATGAACCAAAAGGCCTATAGACATCAAACTTCAGATATAGAATCAATGTGTTCAGTTCTACAATGTTTGCAAATAGATTTGACCTTGATCTTTGTGACCATTTATGAAAAAATGCTAAATGTGACATCTTCTCATGAACCAAAAGGCTTATATACATCATACTTCATTTATAGAATAAGTTTGTTGAGTACTACAAAGTTTGGCAATAGATTTGACCTCAACATCAGTTTAAAGTCAACATGACCTTGTATGTAAAAACATTGAAAATGACATCTTCTCACGATCAAAAGGCCTATAGACATCAAACTTCAGATATAGAATCAATGTGTTGAACTCTACCAAGTTTATGAATAGATTTAACCTTAACTTTTGTTCAAGGTCACAGTGACCTTGTATGCAACACATGCTAAAATGCTAAAATGAATTTTTCCGAATCAAACAAGCGTCTGTCATCTATAAATAGCATTCAAACATTACTGCCGATATACATCATTACATGTAGACTGAAAAAATATTTATAGCCCAGCATGGATTTAATTTTTTGCATCCCATGGGATGCACAAAAATATTTCTTGGGGTCATAAAGGACAACTTGCGTCAGATACGCAGAAAACTTGCGTCTTGGAAAACCCTGGTGGTTGGTGTCGGTATTGGTTCATGTAATCTCCACATTTCTGAGTAACAGAATCATGTAAAACAGGAATTTTAACACCAAACATGAACAGGAACACATACTATAAAGAAATAACCGCCAAAATTTTACCCATGCGAAAATGTCTACCATACAGGTTTATATATCATAATGTATCTAGAATATACACTGACTAATATTGGTTACTTGAAAATTACACGCACGCAAATAGCCAGATTTCAGAAATCGCGAAATTTTCACACCGTGAAAATAATCCCGTTTACAGTATTTTGTTTATTAATTAGAACACAATCTCCTGCATAAAATTATTTATGCTAAATATTGAATTGTTATTCCAGTTGATTTAGTATCTTATATTTAGAGGCATATGCAATTTTTGCACTCATCCAAATAATGGTCGCCACAACCCCTGATACCCCCCCTCCCCTCGTGTGTTTAAAGGGACATTATTATATATCTGTTTAAAACCATTTTGATAAAACAGCAGTTCTACAGCAGGGATTAAGATTAGCAGGGGCCCAGTAGCCCATGGCTCCTAAAAAGCAGCTTGGACCCCTAGATTTTTACACATTTTAGCCATTCATTACTACAAAAACTTTCATTCTAAGGGGGCTAGGCCCCCAACTCAAAAAAATTAAGCTTCATTCCTTAAGTACATGTGTAGTTCCCTAACACAAGACTATCCTTTGAATTGAAATTGGTAGAATTTTTGCTTTGAAATCTGATCTGGGCCTGTAAACCAGCCCTGTTACTGGAATGAATGGCTTAAAATCTGTCAAAACCAACCATAAATTTTTCTAATATAATTCTAATATAAGTTTTGGAATAAGCTTTGAAAGGCTAAATTATTAAAGTTATTCTTTTACAGTAAAGCATTTGACGCCGGCCATGCATTTTATGTTCCAACACTTGGTACCAAAGCATTGTCATGGCAACTAATGACGTACTAGTGTCACTGACATCATTAAATGGCTAATTGACGGGTCTTTGTCTAAACGTTGGGGGCGTGGCTGGCAATCCATCAATTAATAGAGTACTCACTTCGCATGTGGCAGGTCATGGGTTTTTAACCCTTGCCGGGTCTGACAAAGACTTGAAAGTAGGTAATGTCAGACTGTACTTTTGCCAAGCACTCAGCATTTAGAAAATGAAAGTCACAGGGTCTTTCAGAAGAGACCTTAGAAATATATGTCCTGTATCACAACAGGCATGGCACATTAAAGTTTAAAGAACACTCCCTGTAGATTGGCCTGAGTGCACTGCAAAGGTAAATTTTTCTGCCACTTCACTTTTAGCAGTGACATCTTGATATAAGTGAAATATTCTTGACAGAGATATAAAACATAATTCAGTTGATACTAGATGGTAATACTAAAGTTAAATGTAATGGCAAACTGTGTTTTTCTTATTTACACTAAAGTTTTTTTTTTTTTTTAAAAATAAAACAGGTACTTTGTTAGCGAGTGGCTCAGATGATCTGAACATAGTACTATGGAACTGGATAAGAAGTCGACCAGCTCTTATTTATGATAGTGGCCACAGAAGTAATGTGTTTCAGGTAATAAATATCTGTGTTTAATCCAGAAATGGGTTCATCCTGGCCAAGGTCTCGAAAAGACAGGAACCAGATTTTCAAAAATTGGGTCCATGTTCAGCCCTCATAAGGGTTTCAAAATTAAGTGGCCAGCTGGACACCAAATTGAATTAAATGAGAACTAAAAATAAAAAGGTGGCACGATAAAGAACCCTGTTGTATAATGCCATCAGCGCTGTCCACAGGCAAAATCTCTGCAACTTCACCTAGAGCTTGTGACGTCTCAATATAAGTGGAATATTCTTGACAGAGACATTAAACACCATTACTCAGATCAACTCTGTCTTACAGTGTAAACTTTAACACATTATTATGCATCAATCTCTACACACTTTTAGAGGTCACTGTGGCCTAATGGATAAGATGTCAGTCTACAAATCCAGGGTCTCTCATCACTGTGAGTTTGAGCCCTGCTCAGACTACATGTGGGAAAGTGAGTTTTCCTTGCTGTTGGCCTTTACTGGTTCGCCAGGTGTCATTATAATGTGACTGAGGGAGTGGTATGCTTGTCTGTGGCATACTGACTCAGTGTGCTAGCACCTTAAAGTTGCCTTGAGTGTGGGCTGGTACAAGGCAGACCATATAATACAATTGCACTTCACATGCATACACGAACTGGTTCATAGATTAATTCATAGAGATTATAATGTACCGGTAGTTCTCGTCTCGAATAGTTGAAAAATTGATGTGATGTTAAACAGCATTCAACAACATTTTACACTTTAAAATGAATATTTATTAAATAGAGTATAATTTTCTGGTTTTAGGCTAAATTTATGCCGTTTAGTGGTGACTGTCATGTAGTTAGCTGTGCTAGAGATGGACAGATACGGTTAGCAGAGCTGTCATTGACAGGTGTTTGTAAAGGAACCAAAAAATTGGCCCAACACAGAGGAGCTGCTCACAAGGTATAAAACTTTTTCAACAGGTTTGTCCCAGGGCTGAACCTGGTGGTTTCGATTCAAGCGAAGGGTGGAATGTAGCGGTCTGGGTAGCTCAGTGGTAGAGCACTCGCCTTTAGGGCCAGAGGTCCCGGGTTGGATCCCTGGTCTGACACTGCATTTTTTCTCTTTCCTGTTACATATTCATACCCCTGCTTCAAAGAAGAAGGGGGTATAATGTTTTACTTCTGCCCTTCTGTCCGTCTGAAACATTTTCATAACAGTTTTCTCAGCAACTGCTAAACACAGCCACTCGAAAGTTTGTATGGGAGTTCAGCATGAATTCCCATTCCATATGTACCGATGTCAAGTCTGCCAGACATCTACTTCCTGTTGCCTGATTTAGTAACTTTTCAACATTTATGTTCAATTGTTGAATATTTTTATAACAGTTTTCTCAGCAACTACTAATCTTAGTCACTTGAAATTTTGTATGCAAGTTCAGTTTGAGGACACATGCTGCAATGATTTCAGGTCTGCCAGACATCTACTTCATATTTTCTTTGAATTCTAACATATGTTAAAAGCAGGGGTACACTAAGTGAGCACTAGCTCACAGATTTCATGTTCAAATAGTACTTGAAAGGTTTAGGATTCAAGGGTTCAAACCCGATCAAGAATAAGGGTTTTACACAACTAAGGCTTCAAGGTTTACAAAAATCTGTTAATTATTTCAAAGGAAAATTTTAAAATTAAATCGTGCTTAATAAGTATGTTCAAAATTTACTATGCTGTCTACCTTGTGATTTCTTAAAAAGTACATGTATATGATAGACACTGTTTTGAAAAATTTAATGATAATTAATTTTTTATTTATCAGTAAGATTTTTAATAAAAAAATGGAATCTCGCTATAGCAAATTTGGAATTTAGGTCCCATTTCCAATGCAATAAAGTATTTTTTTTTTCAAATGGAAAATGGTAATATTCCCAATTTATTTGTAAGTTGTGTTTACATCAAAATGGTATGATTTCCAAAGTCTAAGAGTAATATTTTAGCCTTTTGTTGAATTTTTACCAAATTGAGTCAAAACACTGCTATTTTCCCATTCCATTGGCCATGGCCCCATTGCAAAAAAGTGTGAAAGAGCCCTGAAAAATAATTGTGAAGTAAACCTAAGAGAATTTCAGTTTAATATAGAAATTAATATGAATTTTACAAACTGTCCTAATACTTTTTGCAGTCCTCTGTATCTCTGGGAGGTCATGGGTTCGAACCCCTGATTGCTCTGTAAGTGGGAGGTTGTGGGTTCGAACCCCGACCAGGTCTGACCCAAGACTTGAAAGTGGGTATTCATTCACCAAGCACTCAGCATTACAGAATGAAAGTCACGGTTCTTTCGGATGGGATTAAAAAAAAAACGAGGTCCAGTGTCACGGTAGGTTTGGCATGCTAAAGAGCCCTGTTGTATAATGACATCAGTGCAACATACAGGCAAAATTTCTGCACCTTCACCTATAGCTGGTGACATCTCGATATAAGTGAAATATTCTTGACTGGGATGTAAAACACCATTACTCAACCGTCTCTGTATCTATGGGATAATGTTCAATCTAGAATGGGCCATGGCGTCATTGACCCCCTCTTGTACCAAATAATCCCATTTAAAAACCTTAGTGGACCATATTTAACATAACATGAACGGAAAAATACTGAGGTTTTATGATGTTTAAGAAAATGGCCCCTTCATGAAATATCCTAGATTGAACACTGCTGACATATTGTGACACTGCCTATAAAGTTCAAGTGTCTGTTTGTCTTTCTGTCCGTGGGTCCTTCTATTTTTCCGAAATTATTTTCTGCGCTTATTCTCCAAAAGTATGAAGCACTTTTTCATGAAACTTTGTGCAAAGTATCAACATTGATAGGAGATGCACATGTCATTTACTCAAGTTAGTTTGCTCAATTTCCTTGGAGTTATGGCCCTATGAACATAAGTGCAAATCACTGCTGGAGGGGGATCCTAATTGACTGATTTTGCTTGTTAAAATAATAATAATTTGTGATTTGTTGATTTCGAGAGCTTGTTTTAGAGTTTGACTACCAATGAAAGTTTAAATATATCTGACATATTGTATTTTATATTTTGTTAATTTTGACAGCTGGCTTTAGAGTTTGACTCCCCCCATGTGTTTCTGAGTTGCGGAGAAGATGCTTTAGTCTATGAGATTGATTTGAGGCAGGAAAAACCAAACAAGTAAGTTACTGGTGCAGTATAGTTGTGTTTCACCTACTGCTGGCCCTTATAGTTTTTATCCTCAGCCTTTTGAAGAAAAGCAGAGGGTTATTAAATTTGAGTTTCCGTCCGTCCGAAATTCTTGTCTGTGCTTAAACTTTTTGGACGCCAAATTCCAAGTCCGATAGATCTGCCTTTTTATTGTAACCAGGATATAACTACTTTTTATCCCCCCCACCTTTTGAAGAAAGAGGGGAATAGTAAATTCAAGTTTCCGTCCATCATTCCATTCGTTCAAAATTCTTGTCTGCACTAATTCTTTAAAACTATGAAGCATTATTTTACGAAAATTTATGCAAAGTATTAACATAGAAAAAAGATACCCATATTGTTAAACCTAGAAGGTCAGGTCATTTTCTTCAGAGTTTTGGCCCTTTGAACATGAGTGCAAACCACACAAAAAGTACCTGCTGATGGGGGGTCCTAACTTACTGAATTTGCTTGTTCTATATGATCATACTGCTTAAGCACATTGAACATTCAATGATATTGGACTTTCAATACTCTATGTTTAACCTGCCAAAAAAAAAAAAAAAGGCCAAAGGTCCCGGACCTTCTATTACAAACCATAATTTTGAACTTCTGTTGTTTATTTGTTATACAGGTTGTCTCTTACAAAGGAGAGTGATCGTAAGGTGCCACTATATTCCATTCACTCTAACCCATCCAATTCTTTCGAATTCTGTGTTGGCGGTCGTGATCACTTTATAAGGTAAGATTTCAACCATTTTATTGCACATAAATTATTCAAAATTGGTCAATATATACAGTTAGTTAAAGTAAAGGGTAATATAACGAAGCAACTGTACTTTTAGTAGAGAAAACTGTAGGTATTAATTTATAACAATCAAAAACAAACATACTTATCCATGTCCGAATAACAATCCAGAAGCAAAGTAAAAACTTTGGAACTGACAAGTTAGGTTAAAGATGTGAACTTCCACCAGGGAAGTGAGGCTGGGTGCTCTGGAAGGGTAAGCACCTCCTGTTTATCTAAGTACTCCCGCCATGTGTGTAATCAAATTGTGTAAAAGGAATATGGAACTATGGGACGTCATATATATTCAGGGCAATCCTGGACACAGAGACATCAAACTTATCAACAATACTGTGATGACGTCCATAAAACTTGGTCGTTACAAAGTGTATTGTATATTCCAAGTTTATCTATATTAAGTGTTTGTAGACAAACACAAACACAAGGTTTACTACACATTTTCTTGATTGTGCATTTATAGTCAGTGATGTTGCAATTATCACTGACCATCAATTGTTAGTTACTTTCAGGGCAGCAATCCATATCCCACATTAGTGAATTGTTTCCGGATTGTTGTCAAGTTCATTATACCACCTGCAAACTAGTTTGAGAGGGGTATATAAGGAATCACCATGTCTGTCTGTCCGTCCATCTGTCTGTAAGTCTGCATGTGTAGAATTGTGTCCAGGCCATATCTCATAGCTACATTGGTCTACTGCAATAAAACTTTACACGTTTAAATGTGTGTCATGACCTTGAACCAAGGTCATATCAAAAAGGTCAAGGTCATGGGAAAACATTAAATGTTGGGAGGCAGAGGGTATTTGGCTCTCAAGATACAATTCTAGTTTCATTTTGATTTCTTCCTTCTTAAACAACAGTGATAGGATTATGTTATCAGACTTATAATCATTATAGTTGTAGATGGCATCCCATGTCAATTATAACTTGTTATTTATATTCTAGGATTTATGATAAGAGAAAAATAGGAAGTGTGAGTATATTTTATATTATCTCTTAATACGTAATATAATTCTATGTATCTTTTTAATATCATTATTTTCATTTTGTTTATGATACCCAACATTAGTCATGTGATCAATAGAAAAGAAGACAGAGTCGGCGGTTGTTAATGGTTACGAGCTCATTACATCACTGACGTCATTGGTATTAATGTGTCATATGATGGTTTCAGTTTAAATGTAAAGTTTTGAAAACATTTAATTGTCGTTAAAATTATAAGTATTATTGCATAATTATTTTTGAAATAAATTATAAGAAATATATATATCGATATTTTTTTGGTTTATCATTTTTAACCCCAAAAACTGGTGTGTAAACTTTGTATAACCCCCTCTGGGGAGTCAGGTTAGACACAGGAACTTTTACCAGGGAAGTGAGGCCGGGTGCTCCAGAAGGGTGAGCACCTCCTGTTTAGCAGCGGGTGTAATAAAAATTGTGTGAAAGGAACAATTTATAAATAAAAATATAATACAAGTCTTAATTAGTTTTGTGAATGACTGAAAATCTTTGATGATATGTTAATCAACATGCCATTTATAAAACCAGAAGTGCTATTCCAAAAAAAGTCAATGTACAATAATTTTTTTTTCTGATTTCAGGAAGAAAAAGAAACAGGCTTAGTTAAAAAGTATTGCCCTGACCATCTGGTTTGTAATATTACATTATTTTTTATGAATTTATGAATAAATTCTCATGATTAATTAGACTGAAACTCTGATGACCACTCCCTGATTAGTAAAATGTTCAGGTGATTTGTCAATGAATGAAACTCTGATGAGCCACGCCCATTTATGTGTTGATTGACATTAGTTGTTGTCTTCAGCATGGATAAACCACTATGATTTTTTTCTTGAACCTATGTACTGTCTTTGTTTCCATTTATGGTAGCGAAAACTGTTGCAACTTGTCTGATAAATTCTAAAAAGATCTTAGCAAATTTGCTAAAACAAATACAGTGAAACCTGTCTATAAAGACCATGTAAGGAAACCAGTGAATGTGACCTTTATGGACAGGTGTCCTTTATATACAGATTCAAATAATATGAATAAAGAACAATTGGGATACAATTCTGCTGGTCTTTATAATCAGGTTCAAATAATGTGATTAAAGACCAATTGGGGTACAATTCTACTGGCCTTTATGGACAGGTGGCCTTTATATACAGGTTCAAATAATATGAATAAAGAACAATTGGGGTACAATTCTACTGGCCTTTATGGACAGGTGGCCTTTATATACAGGTTCAAATAATATGAATAAAGAACAATTGGGGTACAATTCTACTGGCCTTTATGGACAGGTGGCCTTTATATACAGGTTCAAATAATATGAATAAAGAACAATTGGGGTACAATTCTACTGGCCTTTATAAGCAGGTGACTTTTATATAGAGGTAGGTTGGACTGTATTAATATTTGTTGTTTTTGCATATGTTTTAGGTGGATAGCGACGTAAAGGCTAATGTTACCTGTGCAGTATATAATTATAATGGAACAGGTAAAAGCTTAATTATCAGTGAATTTCATTTCAGCAATTTGATGCAACTTTTTTTTCATTTCCTCATAAAAAAAACTTGATATTTTTGCCAAAAGAAATCATTTCTGCATAAAAAAACTGATATTTCAGCTTAATAAAATATTTCAATTCTGCATGAAAAATACTTGGGACACAATTCTACTGGCCTTTATATACAGGTTCAAATAATATTTATTTAATCCAAAATTCCCACAAAGATATGAGATTGATGGAACAGTCTTTTTCCAAATAAAGATAGCCATGTCGAAACTAGGTTAGAGTTCTGACCAATCAATATGTGACGCAAAAGAAGTGACATTATCGAATTGTCAAACTTTATGTCATCAGAGGTCATGAACCCACACCGTATTCACAAGTAATTAAATGCCAGCAAAAACATAGGTTCATCTAAAGTAGGTCAATTCCTATTGTTAATATTTTCCAAAATCTTCTGCACAAACATAAGGGGTGTTGATGACATGGTACTGCGGCTAACCTATTACTACTCATTAATGTTGAATATTGTCAATATTTCAATGAAATGATTTCTATTTTACAGAGGTCATGGGGTCGTATAACGATGAAGATATTTATTTATTCAGTAATCAACATTCAGATGGAGCTGAGTATATCCACAAATACTCTGGACATCGTAATAACGCAACAGGTAAGTGATGAACTTTTACGGGGGTGGGGGTTGGGGGAGGTGGGGTGGCTATACCAGTTTTGGAATCACCCTGTTTATCTAACATTAGACTAGTCTTTCTATCTGATTTGACGACATACAAGTTTTATCATACATGTATGATACAAAAACTGGTGACTGAGGTGATACAACATTGGTAGTAAAGTACACATGCACTTTTAGTCTGACTACCCATTGTGACGTCAATTAGGAATCTCCTATTTGTCAAATGTACATAGTGACATCATTACTACAGAACAAATGTCTTCACATACATGTAGTTCAGTGTTTTTCTGTGGTAAAATATAACTTTTTCACATAAAGTGTTGCTTTTATTATTTTGGGATAACCCAGTTGGAAATGTTAGATAAAAATATCATATACACATGATATATCATGTCTCTTGTTTCCCTGGGAGTTATGGCCCTTTGAACAGAAGTATAAATTTAAAAATAGTACCTACTGGCAGGGGATCCTTTAATGAATTTACTTTTTTATAGTTATTAATTGTTATTATATAT
This sequence comes from Anadara kagoshimensis, assembly GCA_021292105.1. NCBI lineage: Eukaryota > Metazoa > Mollusca > Bivalvia > Arcoida > Arcidae > Anadara > Anadara kagoshimensis. The sequence continues at coordinate 27,695,717 of CM037866.1, forward strand.
ATATATATATATGTATATATATTACATATTATATTATTATATATTTCAGTGAAAGGTGTTAACTTTTATGGTCCTAAAAGTGAGTTTGTAGTTACTGGTAGTGACTGTGGACATATTTATCTCTGGGATAGAGAGAGTGAAACAGTTGTTCAGTTCCTAGAGGGAGACGAAGGGGGTGTGGTAAGTAAGGCTGTAACGATATATCAATATACCGGTATGTATCGATATTTTAAACAGATATGAGTATCGGTTTTGTCATCACTAAAATATCATTGTATCGGGTTTTTTTTCCCCATTATTCTTATTTCTTGTTAAATTATTCAGTTAAATTGAAAATAAAACGCTTTGGAAGTTGTCAGAAATAAACGCACGTCCACATTTTATTTTGCTCATTGTAAACAGAAGTTACAGAACCATGTGTACTGAGTACCGACGTTGCCTTATCTCCATGTAGCAAAATTAAGAAAGTATCAGGAGCGATAATTATTAGGGTTATCAGATTAAAGCAATTTAATTCAAAATACACATAATTAACAAGACAGATAAAAAATATCTACCGTCAATACGTATCGTGTATCGCTCTAGGCGTATCGTGATACGTATCGTATCTGAATTGCCCTTCCAATACACAGCCCTAGTGGTATGTACCTTTTAAAGACAAAGCAGTAGTTAATAAACTTTAGATAGAACAGAGAGAACAAAGCACTCTAATGTTAACAGGGAGATGATAGATGAGGTGTCATTGATTTTTCTTGCCACTACTGGGGTCTGATAAAAGGACCAATTCCCAATGCAAAAAAGTGTCCATTTTTCCCAATTTTGTAGGTAATGATCCCCAATTGACTTTGCATAAATTTGAGGGTGAAAACTTAAGAAAAATTTACTAAACTCCATATTTCAGCATCTATATATATGTCAGTTCTAGAAACATCTATGATATAATCGTATATTATAACATAGAGAAATGTAAGAAACCCTATTCCATACTTGCCTAACCTTACGCAACTTTGGCGTTAGTTATACGATTTTCAAGATAAAAATATGACCTTAAGATTACTAAATTAATTAAAATTTACAACTAAAAAAGAAAATCCGATAATTTCTGGAAATTAGAGTTGAAACCTTTTCTTGTCAGTGTTTATAGTGAAATCCCAACTTCCTCTAATTCAATTTGAGCAAAAGGCAATGTGTAAATACTGTCCAAGTGCACAAGATAGAAATCCAGTGTAGTAACTTTGTTTAAAAAAATGGCTTCATAATGACATGGGCGTGAATGTGACAATGTTTACCTGCCAATCAGGATCTTAAGCTGCAAATTAAAATGAAGAAAGAAACAATGTGAGCAAAAATTCCAACCTGAGTATTATACAACATATCCATGTTTTGTCAAGTCAAATACGGAAATCCTTAGGACTGATTTTGTAAAACTTAAGATCAAAATTTTACCCATCATAAGAAAGGGTAGACAAGTATGCTATTCCATATATCAGAAGGCTTTATACCAACCCCTTTTTGCAAAATCTATCCTACTAGGGTTCAGTAATCGAGTGATTTGAAGCCTGAACATACAGTTCATTTATCAAAGCCTGATTCATAGCTTTATTAACATATTTTATAGCAAGGCCCTTGCTGGATAGTTTATCGGGCCAATATTCCGCCCCATTCACAATTCAAAATATTGTTTTTTTAGTCAATTTTTGTTTTTGAAATTTCAGCTTTAAGACCAATAAAGTTGGAGTTTTCTTTTCCACCATTTTGGCCATTATGATGCATATTTTCCCGATTGTATGGATACATCCCCTTTCTCATAAGGAGAGCTCGAGCTCGAGCTCGAGGGTTTCAAAATTATATTTTATAATAAAAGGACCTTTACTATTTTAAAAAAAGTTCAATATCAGTATTGAAGGATCCATGTACAATTTTGTAATCATATACATGTAGAAAAAATAAGATTATCTGGTAAAAAAGGACAGGTCCATCAGATTTTTGCTATTTAAATAAAATATATTAAAAGTGTCCCAAAGTAAATTCAATAGGTCCTGGACCTCAGACCCAGAAAATTTTGAACCCCTGTATAAAGATTAATTGATTGAATGAAGTTTTATGTCACATATATTGAGACATCACCAGCTGTAGGTGAAGTGACGGAAATTTGCAAGGAAAGTTGTTTAACGTGCCATGCCTGCCATGACACTGGGCATTGTTTATAAATCCTAAGGACCATATGACTGTCATTTATTAATGCTGAGTGCTTGGTGAAAGAAAATTCACTTGGTTAGACCTGGCTGGGGTTTGAACACACAACCTCCCGAGCAAGCACTCTACCACCTGAGCTACGTCTGTATAAAGAACAGTCACTTGGACATACCTGGTGGGGGTTTGAACCCACAACCTCCAGAGCAAACACTACCACCTGAGCTACTCCTGTATAAAGAACAGTCACTTAGTCAGATGTGGCCAGGGTTTGAATCCACAACTTCCAGAGCAAACACTCTACCACCTGAGCTACTCCTGTATAAAGAAAATCAACATGGATATATCTTCTGTTTCAGATCAATGTCCTAGAACCACACCCTTTTGCTCCAGTCTTGGCGACTAGTGGATTAGATCATGATGTCAAAATATGGTCACCTACAGCAGAGGAACCAACAAAACTTAAAGGTCTGAAAAAGGTAAATATTGATTGGACATATTTTTAGTTTAAACAATATAGTTTAAACAATATTTTATTCTCCAAAAACATGAAAAACAACATATAAATTATATAATTCAATATACAAACATATAGAAATATAGAAAAGGATTCAGGAACAAGCCAGAATGGCTTATATTAACCTGTTCCCTTAATCATCTTGGACATCATTTTGGGGGGTAAACTGGTTAACTTCTGTCTTTTTGTCCATCTGAAACAAAAAAATTTGTAACAGTTTTCTCAGCAACTACTAAACAAAGCCACTTGACGAGTTCAGTATGAGGTTCCATGCCGCAAGTACCAATTTCATGTCTGCCAGACATCCACTTTCTATTCACTGTTTTTTTTTTTTTTGACATTTATGGTCAATGGTTGAAGTTAGAGGTGGGGGTATACTGACTGAGAAGTAGCTCACAGATTTGTTGTTATACCACTCACAAACTAGTTTGAGGTGGGTGTATAGGAATCACCATGTCTGTCTGTCTGTCTGTGTGTTCGGGCATATCTCATAATTACTTCGGACAACTGTCATAAAACTTCACATTAAGAATCTTCATAGTCCAAAGGTGTGTCATGACCTTGAATCAAGATCATATCGGAAAGGTCAAAGTGACATGAAAACATTAAACCCTTGTAAATTTTAGAGGCTGGGGGCATTTGGAAATTTTATATTTCAAGGTCAGGGAATTGACGGATCGCCGGCCACGCCCACAATGTTCCGAAAAAGGCCAGGCATGTTTGAATTACACACAAAAAGATTGAAAACTCGGCCTGAATTGCGCCATTTAATGATGTCACTGATACTAGTACGTCATTAGTTGCCGTAATGCGGCTTTGATGGCGGCCAGAGTCGGAACATAAAAGGCATGGCAGGCGATACGTCAATTGTCAGTTAAGAAAATTGTCTGGGAATTTGAAAAATTGAGGAAATGTCAGGGAATGGTCTGGTTTTTATGAGTTATGTCCCTTTTAAATTTTTATCATGTTTTTTCTTATCCAGCCTAGACCACTGCAGTAGCTCAGTTGATAGAGTGCTCGCTCCGTAAGTGGGAGGTCGTGGGTTCAATCTCCGGCCGTGTCTGACCCAAGACTTGAAAGTGGGTAGTGACTGTTCTTTCGCCAAGCACTCGGCATTACGAAATGAAAGTCACGGTTCTTTCGGATGGGAACTTAAAATAAACGAGGTCCCTGTGGGCTTTGCACGATAAAGAACCGTGCTGTAAAATGACAGCAGCGCAATGCACAGGCAAAATTTCGGCACCTTCGCCTATAGCTGGCGACATATCAATATAATTGAAATATTCTTGACTGGGACGTTAAACACCATTACTCACTCACTCTTATCCAGCCTACATGACTGAACAGAACTGCATATTATGGACTTGCTGTATATAGAACCTTAGTTTTTGCTTCAATAAACTCACCTATATTAAAATATTGCTGTTTCCCTAGTGACCAACTAGTATTCGATACTTTGACAAAGAAAAATAATGATTTTTTAATGCCGTATTGTTAGCCAATCAGATGGGTAGAATATATATACGGTGTGGACCTGCAACCAATGATATGCGCGTTCGATCATCTACCTCCTTCTTTTTCCATCGCTCTGACCAGCTAGTCTCATATTTTTCATCCAGTATTTCTCTATTTTTGTTTTCTTTACATTTTATATTCTATTTATATTAATTTATTTTTTGTTTTTGCATATTATGGACTAGCTGTATATAGAACCTTAGTTTTTATTCCCCTTTACCATGTTTACATAGTAGAACTACTTATTATACATTATTATGTTTTCCTGAGGGACCTGTGCTACAACTATAGTATTGTCTTGGGGAGTATTCGGCTCAGGCACTATACTCCTCAAGACAATACTATAATAGCACTGGTCTCGAAGGAAAACATACTAATGTATTTAGAACATCATAGTGCATTCTAACCATTGTGTGACCTTTAAATTTACAGACAGCCATTTAAACATAAGGCAATACCAATTCTGTAGTGTACAAATGAATTTGTCCGGGTCCTTGTTGCCTCATCATGATGCCTTGTTTATTTACATTCTCATTCCCAATGTGGCATGTGCAAAAAAAGTTTAGTACCCGTCTGGAAAAACAATAGTACCTTGCTTTTAACGGTACTATACTCGTTGCTAAGGACAGACAGAAACTATACAAAATAGAGTACATGTACATTTCCAATCAATTTCCTACAATTTGTCATGTGATGAACTAAAATATTTTATATCAAACTTCCTTTGTACTTTGCGATCATTGCTGTTTAATGGCAAAAAATAAATATAAACCATCATATATTCAGAACAATATCTGAACTGACTTAAACAACAGGTGTAAAGTAAAAATAAATTTATTTCGTTTTGTAGGTTCTTAATAGAAACAAGAAGGAAAGAGATGAAGAGAGAAGTAATGAGCCTGATATGTTGGATGGACAGATGTTGTGGTACATTATGCATCAGTTAAGGAGAGTCCGAAGAAGGGTAAGACAATATAGAAAAGATTGGTTGGTTGAATGTTGCTTAACGTTGCATCAGCAATTTTTCAGCTATTCGGGATGGGAACTGTTTTATTAATCTCTATGGATTAATCAATGAACAATTTTGTGTATGCATTTGAGGTGCAACTGTGTTGTATGGTCTGCCTTGTACTAGCACGCACTCAGGGCGACTTTAACGTGCTAACTCACAGAGTCAGTACGCCGCAGACAAGGGTACCACTCCCGCAGTCCATTATACTAATACCAGGTGAATCAGTAAAGGCCAACGGCAAGGAAAATTCACTCAAACTCACAGCTGTCAGAGACCCTGGATATGAAAACTGACATCTTATCCATCAGGCCACTGTGGCCTCTGTAAGACAATATAAAGGAGAGAGTGGGGTGATGTAATGTAGTGTTTGCAATCCAGAAAGATTTTTTTACATTGGTCACACTTATTGTTTGGTGTTAATTCTGCAAAACTATGAAGCACTATTTTATGAAGTTTGTTGCAGAGCATCAATATTTTTAGGGATATACAATAGAGTAACACTGATAGAGAGTTCACAATGGAGTAGTTAAATTACCGCTAATTGACATTTTCAGCATTTGTTGGACCCTTTTGTATTTTTTCACATGTAGAAAACTTAGGGGTGTACTTATTTTCGGATTTTAGAATTGACCATGAAAACTGTGAATATTAATGCATCTGAAACATATCTCCTTATATCTTTAAAGTCTGATATAGAAAACTTTACGGTGTGCTTATTTTTGTGGTTAAGAATTGACCGGTGAAAAACGCGAATATTAATGAATCGCGGATATTTCTTGTTATACACTGTAGTAACTTTAAAGTCCGATGTCTTGAGGAGTTTGAGGCATCATGAATAAGATATAATACATAGATAAAAAATGTGATACATGTATATAAATATGTCATAGCATAGGTCAATATTTGATATTATATTGGTTGAAAATTGAGACATTGCAGTTTTATGTGATTTAAAAAATCAAATTTAATTGTAATTGCATAATGTATCCTGGTATAGGACTCAAAGTGATTTTTTGATTCAAGGAGCCAGGCTGGCTCCTTATATGAAAATATTAGGCGCCAATTAAAACTTTTGGTCACAAAATGAGACTTTTAGCAGTTTAGGCACCGGCAATAAAATATGGTGATTTTATCTTAAAAATAATCTAAAAACACATTGTATAATATCAAGGCGGGCTAAGGAGTGCCGTAAACACCTTGTCAATATATAAAATACAAATAGAAAAACGGAATCTGACATGATCGAGAATTTTGAACCTCTGAAAAAGCAGTCTAGCCCTGTGGTATTATCAAAATATCACGATACACATCATTATGGAAACAGTGTATCATGATATATATCTTATCTTGTCATATCTGTATAGTCCCAGCCATATTACAATTTTACACGTCTGCTATTTTTCAGAATGAGCAGCGAGGAGGAGGTGGTGATGGTGATGATAGAGATAATGATTCCAGTTCCAGCGATAATAGCGACATGGATTCTGATGGAATGGAAGAGATGCCAGACAGACTTCAATGTGCACCCTCATAATTCAGTTATTTCTGTAATACAATACAGACCTGTCCAAAGTTTAACATCTAGCTAACAAATTAGTGCCGAATTGACAGCTCATATCCGTCACTCGTTTGGTATATATTGACAGCATTTGCCATCGATCTCTCGGGAGATTTTTGGTCATGACCTATCCATACCTTAGCCACTCGGCAGGCCAGCTTTGACTCCTTTTGGTTAGCTCAGTGTTAAACTTTGGGCAGGTCTGTACTGTTTATTCATCCTATATACCAGTCATCTCTGTAATAGTTAACCCTATGTAACCATGGTAACCAGATATACAGTCCAACTGCCTTAAAGGCTACCTCTGTATAAGGGCCACCTGCTTATACAGTCCAACCTGCCTTAAAGGCTACCTCTATATAAGGGCCACATGCTTATACAGTCCAACCTGCCTTAAAGGCTACCTCTAAATAAAGGCCATCTTCTTATAAAGGCTAGAGAATTCCCTATCCTACAAGGATAAACTCATTATTGATTCTTTTTCTTCCATTTTGATGACAATTTTTGGTTTCAAATATGAGAAACATCGACATCAGTGCCATTTTTGTAAATCTAACTTTATTATTAAACATTTTATTAAAAAAATACAACCATCTGGTATAATGTACCTGATTTTGGTTTATACAGAATGTATAAACTAGAAAACAAAGTTATTTATTCAAATCTCCCAAAAAACCATTTGAAACGCAATTAAAATTTCTAAATTTCTAATTTTTTGAGACTCGAGTGTCATTTTCCTGCAAGACGAGGTCATGTCCGCACCTGTAGGTGAAGATACGCATGAGGAGGTGAAGATAGAAATTTTCTACCATTGTTATTCAAGCGGAAATCTTTTTCTCCCATACTTCACCGAGTTATTCCGTTGGTTGCTAGGTGTAAGATATCTCTGTCTTACACCCCCCTATGTAAAACAAGCTACACACGCTGTTACATCACAAGATAATCATATGCAGAAATTGACATTGTGTCATTGGGCATAGTCATGTGGGTTTGTTTATGTCGAGAAATTTTAAAATACTTACAGATTTAATATAACAGTGTTTTGTATGTATGGGAGAAAAAGAATCAATCACTACCTGTTGTGTGAGATAGGGAAATCTTAACCCTCGGTCTAATATTTTTAAGTCCAGAACTCGCTAAAGCTCATTCTGGACAAAAATATTAGACCTCGGGTTAAGATTTCTCTATCTCACACTACAGGTAGTTATAGATTCTATTAATCTAAACATAACAAGAGAGAAGAAAAAGCTATCTCTACCATTTTCAGTCCTCCTCTTCAGTTACCTTGCAGGGTTCGTACAGGCCTGGAAAAGTCCTTAAATTTTGAGTCCAAATGTCAGTAGGAACCCTGCCTTGTATCATCGTGCCATATTTTACTCTATCTTGTTTTGATTTCCAAAGAAAATGGAAAAAAAAATCATTTGATTCCTTTCAGCCATCTGTTAGCTATGTCAAAATACTATGTACACTTAAAAAACTTGTGTGTACTAATGTATGTGTGAGCTTGTGTTGCGTATGTGTTATATGTATAAGGTTTTGCATGTTGGTTCATAAGAATTTGAAATGTCTACAGATTTGTTATTTATGCAATTCATTTTTTTTCTGTATATATGTATTGTACATGTTAATTATGTGTTTGAAGCATGAATAGAAACTTAAATTGTCTAAATATTGTAACCACTCATTGGTTCAGACCCCTCCCCCCCCCCCCCCCCCCCCCCCCCGGCTCCCCACCTTCCATTCCCTGTCAGAATAGTCAAGTGGTGTAATGGTGTTTTATGCCAGTCAGTCAGAATTCCTTAACTTTATATGCTGCTGTTGTAAATATAGGTGTGAATCAAATACATTGAATATCCAGAAGTTATAATTGTTGTGGATTCATATTTTTTATAATCCCCCCAACCCCACCCTCAACGAAGTTTAGAGGGTATATAGGAATCACCCTGTCTGATGACTATTTGTCCGTCCCATTATCGTGTCCACTCCATATCTTCCATGTCTATGGATGGATTTTATCAAACTTAGCACAAATGTAAACCAACATAAGTACCAAATTTATGTGCAGAAGTCAAAGGTCAAGGTTAGGAGGTCAATATTGGGGTCGGGGTTGGTGGGGTATGGAGGGTATTTGGCTCTCAAGAGACAGTTCTAGTTTATTCATAAATCAAGCTCCTTGAAACAATCTAGGTCATATGACCTTAAAATGGAGTAATGGTGTCAGTCCATTTAAGAAATGTTTTCAATTCTATTTTCATTTTCTGTATTGGTGAAGGAAACGAGTGGCCAGAGAAAACCATAACCTTTTGTTAGAGAACTGACAAACTTTCTGAAACAATGATCTGCCCAAGCTGGATAAAAATCTAGAATGTCAGAGGGACTGCTTAGGTTGGAATCCCCCTTGACAGATTTAATTGCAAGAAAATTAATATGCGAGTTTGCTTGCTAAAGGTTTCTGAAACTATGGTTCACAGTGACTCAATGGCTAGATTTAAACCCCACTTGAGACTGATTCTAATGTGAGAAAGATTGTCAGTTTGTTTGCTTGCTAAAGATTGGTGGTTTTTCTCAGGGAACTCGTGTTTCCTCTACCATCCCTGAATTGACCACTTCAACATAAGTGAAAGATCTTAGACCTCATTGCTCCATGTGACAACATACAGTGCTGTAAAATCTTGATGCTAAATTTGGTAATGACTTTGTGGCTTTATTCATGTCCATAAACATTTGACCATTTTCAATTTTTGGTATTTTTGATTTTCAACAAAAGCTAATTTTTGCCATTTAATCATTTAAAGGGGAGTCCGCGGTAGTTCCTACCGACCTAAAATGATTAATGGCTTTCTGTCTGATGACAAGAGGGTGAAGCTAATAATAGCAACACATTGTGTTTGTAAACATTGCACATGGGTACACAGACCAGTATATAAAGGGGTATTCAGATACAGAGCAAGTACTGTGAATGGTCTTATTATATGGCATGATAAAAAAAACAGTGAAATTAAAACTTTTAAAGCAAAATAAAAATAAGTTTTCAAATTCAATTTATATTAATTGCACTAATTGAAGTTATTTATATTCATAAAATAACTAAAACATGTTACCTATTTAATGAGAAGTTTTGTCTTCTAGCTGTGGATTGTATACATTGGAATTTTTAAGATAAATAAATGAATAAATAAATAAATAATTTGCATGAAAGTCCAAACTGTTTTATTTTTATCATTTAAAATGTTAAGTTTATTATCAGAAGATGCACATTTTGAAGTTCAACTTGATATAATGCATATTTTCTAGCATCATTTTGATAAAAAATGTTTACCAGAATATATTTCCTTCATACCAGGGTATTAATAATTATATTCTGATTTTCTCAATTGCTTCTACCCTACATTTTTGCTGAATTCACTATTCACAGATGGATCACTTTACAATCTTTAATTTGTTGGTTATAACAATTAAGAGGATAAAGAATGTCATTTCTGTTTTCATCCCAACTGTTTATTTCAATACCAATTGTAATCTTTTATAAATTCGTTTCCCCAGGTAAAATCACTTCCTAAACTTTGTAAATAACAGTAAGAATGATTTATGTCCTCATGGTATGGGTAACACCAGCTGACCAGGTCAACATCCATTTTAGGCAGGAAAGCTATTGAATTGTCCAGTGTGTATTTGTAAAGTTTATTTGTCATTTATTTAAAAAATAGTGGATTATATAGACTTTAGAAACGGAAGATAAGAATTCAACAAGTTATGTAATTTTTTAATCTGCCATTTGTTGTTTACCCGTAATTCAGTGTCATGATTGGATTTTAATCATTTAGGAATTAAAATTGTGCAAATGAACAGAATTTGATATGTTCTACACTTTTAGCAAGATATAGATTTGTTAAATTTAATGCCTTACCATAATCCAGTAATAATATTGGAATGTTTAGGGATGATGTAAATGACAAAAACAATATTAAAGAGGTCAAGTTATTGTTTACTCAGAAAGTGGAACTTTGTCACAAATAGTCATTGAATATACAATTAGAAAAGCATGTTTTTATGCTGCTAAGGCACTGGACAGTCTAAAAACAGGTAATTTGAATGTGTGATGTCCAGGAATTTGTATTGAAAAATCACATCTCAATCAACTTCTAACTTAATTGTGCAAAACACAAACCATTGTTGATATCACTGCAAGGATGAAAACGTTTTACTATCATAAATTATATAAATAATAACCATAAATGGATCTATACATAAAATTTGGATTTCTCATTGGTGAGTTGTTATTTATATACATATATTTGCATTATAAATTCAGTATATTGATTCTGTTTTAGTCAAACATAATGTCTAGAAAGCACATGGTGTTGTTTTGGTCACATGGCCTAGTTGAAAGTTCACATATTCCATATATGGAATGGGTTTATTTGAATCATCTCCTGCTTCAAATATTTACAGTGTGATTACATTGTAATTACAGTATTTTTAAAAGTAATTTTTTGTCATGATGTGCAACACATTCAGATGAGTTTGCATGCCAAAAATTGAAACTATGAAAATTTTTTGACAATAGTTACTGAAAAAAATCTTGCCCTGTCATGAAAGGTGCAAGAAACTGAGACATTTTCAAATTAGGCTCCTCCCATTTCCTTTTATACTGCTGGCCCGGCTTTAACTATGTGACTTTTCTTTATAATAATTTGATAAATCTTATGTATTTTATTTTCCATTGTTTATTTACATTTTATGAATATGTATATTATTAAAATAATGTAGAAATTGTGATTTAAAATGTATAAAGCGTATTTAATATATTTAATAAATTTACAATGCAGGTGATTTTTGCATGTGTTGAGATTATGATTTCAATTAACCATTCTCTTATAAAAGTGACTTGACTGTAAAAAAATATACATTTAAAATGATTTTCAATATGCATTTTCTAAATGTGGTTCGCCGTTTTACCATGTGATCAATACCTTTTAACGTTTGTGTGGAACGTTTTGGAAAACATCAACGTCACATATTCCTGGAATGATGTCGTTTTCGTGGGAAAATGTCGTCTCATGTTATTCCATATCATTAGAAATAAGTGTTCCACACAAACGTTAAGAGGGTATCACGTTAAGAGGGTATCACGTGGTATAGCGGCAAACCCATTTGAAGAATTTCACACAAGTTCACCATTTTACACCTGTATACCAGTGGGGTGAACTAAAAGTGAAACTGAATATTTTGTTGTAATATAGGTGTAAAAGAGTTAATTGATGTATCACAGCCCATACTTTTTATGTTCCGACACTGGTACCAAAGCAGCTTCACAGCAACTAATGACATACTAGTGTCTGTGATGTCATTAAATGGCACAATTTAGGACGAGTTTGCATTCTTTTTGTATGTTATTCAAGCATGCCGGGCCATTGTCGGAACATTGTGGGCGTGGCCGGCGATACGTCAGTTGGAAAAAGGATACGATATAATGAGAAATACATGTATCAGCCATGTATTGATATTTGTAATTTTCACAGTTAAGTATCAACCATGAAAATAAGTACGCTGTTAAGTATTTACGTAGTAGAAAATGCAAATCAGAGCTCCAGATAAGAGGAGTATCTGTGTAAATACCCTTTAATTTTTTTGAAAATACTCTTTAAATTGTAAATGTAAGGGTATCAAAACCCTTTGAAAATCCTTATTATCCTTTACAATTCTTATAACAGTAGAACCTGCTATAGGGGTTGAACTCCTGACCCAAGTACCCGTGAAATGCCATTGTCACAATGAAGATGATGTTACTGTATTATTGTTAGAAGATGACTTTAAAAATTGAAAATACTCTTTACATTTTTATGGAACATTGTCGATGCTCTTTAGGTATTTCAGGATACCCTTTAGAAAAAAAGTAGGGGGTAATGACCCTTCATGACAAATTCTGGAGCTCTGGCAAATGCACTTATCTACCAGGTTGTCAACCGTAAAAGTAAGAAAACACGAACATGTTTCTAAATGTAAAACTGAAAGTATCTAGCCGCAAATATTTCTCGTTTAACAGTATTTTTTTGTACCTTATAAAGGTGTTTTTTGTTTTATTGAGTTTGCAAGCTTAATGCATTAATTTAATAATCTGGATTGAAATTAACAAGCTTTTTTTTTTGTATTTTGTTTTGTGATAAAATAATTTAATTTTGTTTTGTTTGTGTTATAGAGTTCAGAAATGTATGACGTATATCTTGTATTCATGTAAATATGAAGTAAATTGTTATTATAAATTAAAAATATTTTGTCAGATAAATGAAATTTGAATCACAATAAAAAGTTTTCAAAATAAGCTTGTCTTTTATTCATGAATAGAAAAAAAAAACCCAAGAATTATCACAATCCATGTCCAAATCACTATCTTAAAGCAAAGTTCAACTTTGAAAACTGGCAGCTTAAAAAGTTTTCAAATAAGCTTGTCTTTTATACATGAATTGAAAAAACCCCAAGAATTATCACAATCCATGTCCAAATCACTATCATAAAGCAAAGTTAAAACTTTGAAAACTGGCAGCTTAAAAGTTTTGAAAATAAGCTTGCCTTTTATTCAGGAATAGAAAAAAACCCTAAGAATTATAACAATCCATGTCCAAATCACTATCCTAAAGCATAGTTAATCTTTGAAAACTGGCAGCTTAAAAAGTTTTCAAAAATAAGCTTTTATTCATGAATAGAAAAAACCCAAGAATTATCACAATCCATGTCCAAATCACTATCCCAAAGCAAAGTTAAACTTTGAAAGCTGGCAGCTTAAAAAGTTTTCAAGAAAAGCTTGTCTTTTATTCATGAATACAAAAAAACCCCAAGAATTATAACAATCCATGTCCAAATCACTTTCCCAAAGCAAAGTTAAACTTTGAAAACTGGCAGCTTAAAATTTTTTTAAAATAAGCTTGTCTTTTATTTATGAATAGAAAAAACCCAAGAATTATGACAATCCATGTCCATATCACTATCCCAAAGCAAAGTTAAACTTTGAAAACTGGCAGCTTAAAAAGTTTTCAAAATAAGCTTGCCTTTTATTTATGAATAGAAAAAAACCCAAGAATTATCACAATCCATGTCCAAATCACTATCCTGAAGCAAAGTTAAACTTTGAAAACTGGCAGCTTAAAAAGTTTTCAAAATAAGCTTGTCTTTTATTCATGAATAGAAAAAAACCCAAGAATTATCACAATCCATGTCCAAATCACTATCCCAAAGCAAAGTTAAACTTTGAAAACTGGCAGCTTAAAAAGTTTTCAAAATAAGCTTGTCTTTTATTCATGAATAGAAAAAAAACCCAAGAATTATCACAATCCATGTCCAAATCACTATCCCAAAGCAAAGTTAAACTTTGAAAACTGGCAGCTGAAGTTAAACACATGAATGTCTACAATGGAAGTGAGACTGGGTGCTCTGGTAGAGCAAATAAGTGACTTTATAGCTACTTTATAGCTGAATAACATGCATAAAGAAAACATACAATGCAACATTAACATAATAAAAATGTAATACATAGATCATCTTACATTCCTGCTTGAATGTAATTTGAATGTAAGCTTGAATGCTTACCTCTGCTATATTTCCTGAAACAAGTTGAATACTTTTATACAACAAACCTTGCGCAAGTTGCATAAACATTTTGTTCAAGGTCTTTAATAAATTCAATATTACATAAACACAAATGTTATATTCTGTTTATTGTATAATATCATAAAACTCCATTTTTTAATCTGAAAAGTGTTTTCTCAGCTATAATAGAACAGTCTAATTGGCTACAGGTCATGCCGTCTGAAACATAGCGTCATAATATGCCACAGCAATCGTATGACGTCACTCAGTAACCAAGGAAACATGAATGATGTTACACATTTATGAGAAGGCTTTATTGTATGGAATTGGGTTCGCCGCTGTACCACGTGGTCAATACCTCTTAACGTTTGTGCGGAACATTTTGGAAAACGGCAACGTCACAAATTCTCGGAATAACGTCGTTTTTACGTGAAAACGTCATTTTGTGCGATTCCATGTCCATTGAAAACAAGCGTTTTGCAGACACGTTAGAAGGTAGTCCGACTAATCAGCCCACTAAACCCCCACTTTGTAATGTAAATAAACATCACCATGTGCTTTCTAAAGAAAGAACTTCTAGTTTCACCATTAAAATGCAACGCGCGATCTGATTGGTCAATGCAGATTAGTAATGTCTTCACGATACGAAAGTGACAGAGAGCTGAAGAGACATCAGAAAACCTTGTATCTATATCTACCGATATGGATGGATTTTAATTAAAAGTTAAGCATTGATCGCTAGAATAATGTTTTAGGAAGTGTTCCGTGTTGTCAGCAAGAGCAAGGTAAGGAGATACTTGAAGTTATCAACGCGTGTTTTCGTTTCTGCCGTTTTCGCCAGAAATTTTAAGAATTTAATAATGGAAGCTGTCGGACCACAAACCTCCAAAAAGTAAAAAAATTAAAGTGGGGGTTTAGTGGGCTGATTAGTCGGACTAATTAGAAGGTATCATGTGGTACAGCCGCGAACCCCATTTGGGGGTGGTTATACAATTATATATTTGGGAACATTGATTGTAAAACTCCTGACTTTGGACGATCAATGAAGTCAATGGACAGTGTTGTGGTTAAAACACTAAATAAACATTGTTGGTAAGGTGGCCTTTCGACTGTTCGATATGATGTCAAGATTATAGGTCAATGGCATGTCCAAGTTTTAAACCCTTGATAAAATTTTTTTTTACATTTCAGGTGATAATGTCATGGGGTTTTCAGTATATTGCAGGCATTGACATGCCGGTCATTTTGAAACGAGATCAAGGTTATGGGTTCAAAGGTCAAGGTCACAAATGCACAAGTATTCCGAAATGGTTAATTATCTGCAAAACTGTTAACTTTTTGTATAGGCATTTATATACGAATATTGTAGGTATTGACATCCCGATCATTTCTATACAAACAAATCAGAGTTATGGGTTCAAAGGTCAAGGTAACAGATGCAAAAGTATACCAAAATAGTTAAATATCGACAAGGCTATTAACATTTTGTATAGGCATGTATACGTATATAAGAATAGTGTAGGTAGTGACATGACGATCATTATGATACATATATCATGGTTATGGGTTTAAAGGTCAAGGTCACAGATGCACACGAATGAGATTCAACCTAATCATTGTGAACTGTAAGTGTGCATCAGACTATTGCAAGGGATATCGGACATATAATAAGGTTAGCGTTAAGACCCATGGGCCTCTTGTTCCCACTACGGGAACTTTGTACAACGAAGTAGGCTGCTTGCAAATAAATTGTTGACTCAGGGATATTGCAAGCCTAGGCTTATCAAGGCCCTCAAAAAGTTTTATGGCCGTCATCACGGTATTGTTGATAAGTTTGATGTTTCTGTGTCCAGGATTGCCCTGGATATATTTGATGTCTCATAGTTCCATGTTCCTTTCACACAATTTTGATTTATCACGTGGCGGGTGTAGCTAGCTAAGCAGGAGGTGCTTACCCTTCCGGAGCACCCGGCCTCACTTCCCTGGTGGAAGTTCACGTGTCTAACCTAACTTGTAAGTTCCAAAGTTTTTACTTTGCTTCTGGTTTGTGATTAGGAAATGGATACGTATGTTTGTTTTTGATTACTTTGCTTTACATTGTGGTTTGGATGTTTTTGAATTTGAATGTATTCTAAGTTTTTACTTTGCTTTGGATTGTGGTTCGGATATGTACTATGATGTTTGTGTTTGGTATGTTTGCACATACACTAGTACCACGTTTTATTTATTTATTTTTTTTGCTTTAATAAATTTTCAAAAACGTATAACAACAAATTGTTCTACATTTATATAAATTGAAAATATTTAATTGCCAGAAAAACGCGACGTCATATCATTCTTGTTCTGTCCACAAAATGAATTTGCTGCCCAAATGACATATTTGTTCTCATGTCACACGGTATATTTGTCTTCTACAGAACGCCTGCCACAGTGACACATTTATATGTCCTTTTTAATCAATGGCACTGACAACTTTTTGCAAAACTTAGAGACACTTAAATCTTTATGATCTTATATGACTACAAGGCGCAGGTGATGTCATAACGTGTTCCTATATATCATATCATTTTCAATATTTGGCACTGCCAACACCAACGGCAACCTTGCATTGAAAATTAATTCGGTACTGTCAAGCTGTTTCGAAATTTAATTTGGAAGCAAGAGAGTTAACTTCTCTTCAAGACAGCAACAGTCCAGGGATCTGTCCTCTAAATATATCTGTACCATGATTAGAAATTTCAGAATTATAAAATCTAATTTTTATATCATTGTAATATAGAAATTTCTTCCCTCCAACACCGCTTTTAGTTTCAAAGTCGAAAACAGTCAATGCAATTGTATATCTGCTGCCAGAGCTTAACATTACAGGTCTTTTAAAATAAATTTCATATAAATCCGTTTGGACCGATGTCTCAATTGACGTAATTTCCTTCGCAAGCGTGTTTTTCTCGTTGTCGATGACTTCAGCGATGACGTCACAAAAACATGACGTGTAACAATCTGTTCCATATATGGCTATACCGTGTAGATAAATGTCATGTGATGTTTCTAGACTAATCGCATACTGCTCACCTCCAAAACAACACTCCTCCAAATCTGTTTCAGCGAAACGCAGAACCTGAAATAAAAAAATTATCGGTTGGTTAAATGTTAATTTACTCAATGTCAACAATTTTTTATGTACAGCTAAACCTCTATATAAGGTACAATTGCTTTTAAAGGCAAGCGGGTTGAGTAGACTGAGTTGAGTAATAGTGTTTAACGTCTCAGAAGAATTCTTTACTTATATCGAGACGTCGTCAGCTATAGGCGAAGGTGCAGAAATTTGATGGCATTATACAGAATTAAGAGTCCCTTATCGTGCCAAGCCCACCGTGACACGGGACCTTGTTTAAGATTTAACTCTTTGAGATATATAGATATTTGGTATATTAGTTATAAATCATAAAGACAGACGTAAACTATTGCTGAACCCGTTTAAGTTTTGCAGCACAAGATGGCCGTTTCAATTCCTTATCAGCAGTAGGACCAAAGTTGTAGAATTGGATATGGAAATAAAATGATGATGTTAAAACGAAAAAAAAAATAATAAAAAATGGAAGTACCAAAGAGATATTTTACCAAATTAACTTGAGGCAATACTTTTCTCGAGAACGATATTTAAAGCATAGCTAAGTTTTTTTATGGAATATTACAACTAAAATTTGCCACAATAGATCATTAATGGGGTTCGCCGCTGTACCACGTGATACCCTCTAACGTTTGTGCGGAACACTTATTTCCAAATGATATGGAAATCCCATAAGTTGACGTTTTCTCGTGAAAACGACGTCATTACGAGAATTTGTGACGTTGACGTTTTCCAAAACGTTCCGCAGAAACGTTAAGAGGCATTGATCACGTGGTACGGCGGCGAACCCTATTTGACCGGGCTAGCAATATAAAATATCAGGAAGCAAAACAAAACAATGGATCAGCCAATGAAATTAATGATTCCATTTTTACCTGATAACACTTTCTTTTCGAAACGCAAACATTGGATTGGACTTTGGTTTCAGTTCCAGTAATGGTGGGGCGGGACTTTTAGATGGTACTCTCATCAACTCTTCTTTCTCTTCTTGCGTGACGATGTCTCTATTTAACACATTCATCTCCAAAAATGATGCCGTCATCATGAAGAATTTGATATTTTTCAGAATTCCATCAAGAACCTGTCGTCTGTTCTTATCATTCACTTCCAGCGATCGTCTGCTACATTTGTCTGACCATTTTAGTAAAGCTTCATACAAAGTGGCTTCATCAACCATTAGGTTATCAAAACTAGACACAGTCTGAACACATTTTGGACAAAGATCTAGAAAACAATCAGTAGACAAAAATTCTGCCGAATGTTTACAAATAAAATCCGACACATTGTTTCTTAGGACACTGTCATTAAACATGTCTGCAGTGTCTAGAAATTCGCAGACATTTTCAAAAGATATTGCGTCGAGAAGATAAGCTGTACACTGGTTCGCTAAACCATCTACACCGTATTTTCTGGCAACATACATAACTTGCATTACAGTTTCATCGTCTAGTTGTATTTCGTCTGTGTACATATATCTGTAAATATACAAAGAGAGTTGAGTTGAGTAATGGTGTTTAACGTCCCAGTCAAGAATATTTCACTTATATCGAGACGTCGCCAGCTATAGGTGAAGGTGCAGAAATTTTGCCTGTGTGTTGCGCTGGTGACATTATACAACAGGGTTCTTTAGCGTGCCAAGCCCACCGTGACACGGGAACTCGTTTATTTTAAGTTTCCATCCGAAAACCGTGACTTTAATTTCATAATTTCGAGTGCTTGGCGAAAGAACAGTCACTACCCACTTTCAAGTCTTGGGTCAGACCCGGCCGGGGCTCGAACCCACAACCTCCCACTTACAGAGCGAGCACTCTACCACCTGAGCTACCACAGTCTTTCTAAATATACAAAGAGAAAATATAAATAAAGATTGATTGATCGAATGGTGTTTTACGTTCCAGTCAAGAATATTTCACTTATATCGAGACGTCCGAATATTCTAGTTGGATTATGTTAAACATTGAACTTCTATCAGGGAAGCGAGGCTGGGTGCTCTGGAAGGGTAAGCATCTCCTGTTTAGGTTTAGCTTTAAAATAACCACCAAGTGTGTAATAAAATTTGAGTTAAAAGAACATGGATCTATGGGACGTCAAATATATCATGCGTTATCTTGGACACAGAAACATCAAACTTATCAACAATACTGTGATGATGACCATAAAACTTTTTTTATATAAGTAGAAACAGCCCAATTAGAAACAGTGAGTGGGATAATATGGTGCACGAATAAATATCCACGCCGAATTATCTAACAGGTCACGCTCGACTGAACAAAACCACCATTTATAACCGTTAGTATATCAAACCTATAGGACGACTTCTAATGTAGGGGCAGATAACGCTTCAGATCGGGCCTCGATTTCTCTGTATGCAGGGGCGTAGCTAACTATGAGGCAACCGAGGCAACTGCCTGGGTAAAAGCTAGAAAGTATATTATATTTTTTTTTTACAGAAACACAAAAAATTAGAAAAGGATAAAAATTAATTTATAGAGAACAGATATACTAGTAGTTAGTAAATATGATAAACTGCTGTATTTCCGATGACTGACTTAATGAAAATCTCCAGTAAAACTTGAGTTACTATGTTGTTTTATTTGTTCAACTGTATGTGCAATGTTCGGTTTAGTCAAAGTTTTGCTTTGCCTTTCTGACGATGTTTATATTTATAAGCATGGGGTGATATGTTTGTATTTAAATTTATAAGTTTTATTTTATATTTATTGATATCATTTAACTGCAAGTGTCACGTTCAGGTGTTGCCAGAAAGCACTATTTATTGCCATTATTTTATTTTTTTGGGGAAGCATGCCCCTGGACCCCCTACTTCTATTTTTGCCTCGGTTGTAATTGGGTCCTATCTACGCCCCTGGTATGGCATTACCCGCGACAACTGTTAGTGGCAAAGTTGTTTGCTTATTGTATCATGATTTTGACATTGGCCGGTATGCTTGTCACAATCAACTTACTACTCCGGATTACCCAACATCACTTTCCGGGTGGGGTGAAAGTGCATCCGTTTAACTTGATTTGTCAGTTTGCTTTTGGGATTTTTGATTTTTACATGGATTGGCATGTTTGATTAATTCGTGATCATCCTACCCTTTTGGCGCACCAGGTCTCACTTACCTGGTGGAAGTTTACCTTTACCTGGTTTGCCAGTTTGCAAAGTTTTTGCTTCGCTTTTGGGATTTTTGATTTTGACATGAATCGGCATGTTTGATTAATGTATTCGTGATCATCCTACCCTTTTTGCGCACCCGGTCTCACTTAAGATCTTTGGACAACTGGATTCAGCCGGATTATAAAAACTTGACGATACAAAATCAGAAAACTACAATGAAAAAAATCCACCAAAAAAGATTTACAATGCAATTTTTCCATTGCTTAACAGCTAAATTGTTTCATACTTACGTTAAAAATAATTTAAATATATCCTCCTCTACATCCGGGATAGTTATAATGTCAGATTCTGTCGCTAGAGGTCCAGATAACATGGCGTAAAAAACAGGACTTCTGCTGATTAGGATAAACGTGTGCGCTTGAACGTCACTACCGGTCTCACCGACACGGAACGTGACGTCACAGTTTACGACGTTTGTGTACATGTAACGTATACATTCTTGGAGTGATCTTGAGCACTGCCAGTATGGATCTGCCATTTTGATAAACTGGATGTCAATCTACAGTGTGATATAAAAAAGAAAGAATATCAATAAAGTTGACATATATGGTAGAAATTATTCTGTAGTGTTCGTGGCGAACAATACTGGTTTCCGTTATTATTACCCTATCATGGGGTTCGCCAGGGTACCATATGATTACCTGAACGGAACAATTGACCTATCGCCGGCCACGCCCACAATGTTCTGACACTGACCACTATCACGGTACCAAAGCAGCGTCACGGCAACTAATGACGTTTTAGTGTCAGTGACGTCATTAAGGTAGTTCCATACTTTACAAATCGCCTGAACACACATATATTGAATTTTTTAAATGTTGTGCATGGGCATAAACCATTCAACATGCCAAAATTTCAGGGCGGGTATTCGACTTGCTTAAGAAGTTCTGAAGCGCCATCTGGTGGCCATTTTCACGACATAAATGATCAAAGTATAACTACCGTTATCAACAAATAAGCTTTAATAATTTTTGTCATGCTTAAAAACCAAAAGTCTCTTGCATTTAAATTAACCATTATGTCATGAAGATTATTTGGACCAATGGAATTTTACTTCCTGTCACGTGGTATTTTATAATTTGTAGATTTTTAAAAAACAAAGTCATGGGGTTTGCCAGGGTACCATATGCTACCCTTAACGGAACAATTATTTCCATAAGCGGTAAAATTCCATCAGTTAATTTTTACTCTGAAAAAAGTTACTCCGGGAAATTTCGACATACAAACTTTCCAAAACATTTAGAGGTATTGATCACGTTGTACGCTAGCGAACTCCATTGACGTTTATGGATATATAGAAATCACTCTATACGTCTGTCTGCTTAAAATACTTCTGTCCCAATATAGTGGCTGCTTTATGGATAGATTTTAATTAAACCTGCCATAAATTTAAATGAAAACTAATGTGAGACAATGTACTAGTATAGCCGAGGTATAAATTCGAGGATCGCGACTTCACCAAATTTTAAAACTCCACCCAGTCTCAGCTATTCTTTGTATGCTATTCTTTGTATCTGAAAAATACCTCATGTATAGAACGAATTTTACTTTGTGTGATATATAATGTGTACCCGCTTGGGGTTAATACCTACGACAAATGCTGCTGTAACCTGTCGGAGATGCAATGTAGTTTATACCGATGTCTCTCAACTTCTTTTAAACTGCAGCTAAAATGTTGTTTCGTCGCACTCAGTTACAAAAACTTTATGGTGTTAAACCGCAGTCGATAATCAATGTTTTTACATTATATGTTATACCAGTTTTAATTTTACAGCACTAGACGGCCGTTTTGGAATATAATTCCTCATCAGTAGTGATTGGACCAAAATTATGAAACCAAAATTGTTTTCAAGATGTTGAAAAGAAACCCAAAAGGACCAAATATATTTTACTAAATTTAGCAAATAGGGGAGTATACCTTAGTTGTTAAGGATTTTCAAAATTTAACTAGCAGCAAAATTAGAACACACAATTATTGCCTACAGGTGTTAGTGATATCCTCGGGGTACCAGCCACCAGCAGAGATACAGACTAAGTGGCTTAAATTATAGCAGTTTTAATTTTACAGCACTAGACTAGACAATTCCTCATCAGTAGTGCTGAAACCAAAATTGTATTCAAGGTGTTGAAAAGATACCCAAAGGACTTAAATAAATTGTACCAAATTAATTATATGGACGAAGAAACCAAAGTTCTTATATTATTGGAAAGGTCTTGGACTTTGTAATACCGGAGACTCTTCTGCAATTAGTTGTTTTAGATTCGTCGCTAGCGAAAAACCTAGCGAAAACATGTCTAAAGACCTGGCCGAGCATAGCCTGAAAAACCATAAGAACATATCACAAACAATTTCTTAAACATGTGTTTAGTTAGCTTTAATTTTACCCCTCGCAAACTAGTTTGAGGGGGGGGGGGGGAGTATATGGGAATCACCATGTCTCTCTGTCTGTCTGTCCGTCCGTGTAAAATCGTGTCCGGGCCAAATCTAATAGCTGCTTTGGACAACTTTCATAAAACTTTACATGAATAATCTTTATGGTCCAAAGGTGTGTCATGACCTTGAACCAAGGTCATATTATAAAGGTCAAGGTTGCGGAAAACATTAAATGTTGGGGGTGGGGTATTTGGCTCTCAAGAGACAGTTCTAGTTTATCATTGTTATTTGTGTGATAAAGTATTTAATTATTAAGACGCCCTGTAATGAAGTTCGGGAGAGACTTATTCTTATTGTACTGTTTCTTATTTTTCCTTCCGTAAATTTTTCGTCAAGAAGTTTTTCTCAAAGACGACAAGAGCTAAAAACTTCAAACTTTTTACAAATGTACAGTGTCATATGGAATAAACATGTTGACTTTTATGTCTTTCTACGTTGTCGTGGTAACAAATAACATTTGATTGCAAGCAGGAAATACGGTTTAATTAACTGGCCCCGGTATCACAATCATTCCTTAGCTAAGATTTTCCTTAACTTAAATCTTGCAAATTTTCAAATCTTTATAATTTTGTTAATTTTCAAGATATTGAGGAATTTAAGGTGTCATTTTTAAGATCACTTCTAGATTAAAACATTTGCATTTAGTTTTGACAAAAATATTCACCATTAGTTTCAAAAAGAGTTTACAAAAATTTGCTAAATTTAAGTTAAGGAAAATCTAAACTAAGGAATGATTGTGAAACCGGGGCCCGATATCATATTATATGATTTTTCTGGACACTGGTTTTTTTCTCAACCATTTTTAAACTGACCGCCTCTATTATTTCTGATATTTCTTTTATAAAGAAAAATGTCAGAATAAGAAAAATAATGATATTTTAAATTGCATGAATGTAAAACTTCGCAACATTTATATGAAATAAGTTAATTACTTACTATTTGTCCTAAACATCCAGAAATCCTTGCTGTTTTTACTTTTTAAAACTTGGCACACGCATACATGTAAATGATCTGTAATGTTGGTTCATAGAGGGGCTTCCCCAATTTAATAAGTTACAGTACAGACCCGTCAAAAGTTTAACACTGTGTAAACTAAGAAATGAAGACTCCATGCTTGGCTGTCGAGTGTCCGTTATGTGGACAGCTAGCGATATAAAACTGCCGAGAGATAGAGTATTAGCTGCCGGATAGCTGTCAATATATCATACATGTAGCTAATGGGGGTGGGTGGGCAGAGACGAGCTTCCGATCCGGCCCTGGTTCGTTAGCCTAGTGTTAAACTTTAGACAGGTCTTTATAGTACCTGGGGAATACATTATGGTTGTATTGACATAGAACAGATATAGCTTACATCAAATTTCTATAAATAAATAAAATTTCCGCTCATTTATTTTATATAAAAAGCTCGCATTAAAATTTTCCTCAATTCTTCCTTATCTTTTGTTGTGCAAGGGAAAAACATCTTTTTATCTTTTTTAATCTACCGACATATCTTTTAATCTAACCATAGAACATTATACATTCTCAGGTATACACGGTATAAGTGTTTATGATCTGCAACTAGAATCGAGGACCTTCTATCAAGGAGCACTATCAAATGAGTTGTCATGACAATCTGTGGTACTTTTCAGAGCATTATTTAAAACAAAAATCCATAATATATCCCATGGCGGAGCAACCCCGGCCACTTATCGAGCCAGTTAGACTACTTTCATTCCTTTTTGTCCATTCAATTATCTTGATTCGAGACAACCAGGTTCGAACCTAAGACCATCTTAGCAGCTATCGATATAGTTATCGAAAGGCAGAGATGAGTTGTTGATTCGGTACTAATTCGTTAGTTTAGTGTTAAACTTTAGACAGATCTGTACGGTATCTTAAGATCTCTACTATAGATATATTTTATTTTAAGTTCAATTTTATTTAGCTCGGATGTTATGCGGAACATTTACAAATTAAAAAAAGTTTACAGCTAAGGTGAAGCCAAATTAATTTTTAGTTTTGCAGATCGTTCGCCTGTAAAAACTAGGATAAAAAATGAATTCATTTTAAAATCGCTTTCCGCCTGTCCCGCGTAAAAAGTTTAGTCCATTTTTTCATTTTCGTGATACAGAATTTTTAACACACCAGTACGTTCGGTTGATTGATTAAATGAATGGGATTATACGTCCCAGTCAAGAATACTTCACTTTTATCGAGACGTCACCAGCTATAAGTGAAGTGGCAGAAATTTTTACCTTTGCAGTGCGCTCAGGGCAATGCGCAGGGAGGATTCTTTAACGTGCCACGTCTGCTGTGACAATGGGCATCTGACACGAGACATCGGGTTTTAAGGTCTCTTCCGAAGGACCCCGTGGCTTCCATTTCAAAATGCAGAGTACTTGGCAAAAGAACAGCCACTACCTATTTTTAAGCCCTGTTTAGACCCGACCGGGCTTCGAATTCACGATTTCCCCACATATATGAAAGCGCGAATAATCTACCACTGAGGTTCCGTAGTGGTCATCAGTACGTTCTGGAAGTCGACAAAGGTAATAAATGACAGAGTTTGTTTAATCGTCTTTTTTTTTTTTTTTTTTTTTTTTTTTTTTTTTTTTTTTAAAAACCCGTTAAACTAAAAATTATTTTCATTTGGTGTGGGCTAAGAAAGTTGGAACATTACAGCTTTCACAGTTCAAAGGAAATTATCAACTCTCTTGTTCTCTGAAAGTATATATACAGAGTGTTTTGACTGTTAGAAAGTACATGTATATAATATTCAAAATGTATGAGTTTAGCTCTTTGTCAATTGTGAGGAATTTTTATTTAACCCCCCCCCCCCCCACACCCCTCTTGCACGTAGATTTCTTAATGGTGAAAAATAACAACTCCACTCTCCACGCTAGACTTGACATTTGTTGTTGCTGTTGTTTTTGGTTTTTTTTATAATAATAAAAATTGTTCCTTCCTCTTCAAAGGTTATTAAGAACGGTTTTTCGGTAATAAATTTCGATTCTAGCAAAAAACGTGAATTTCCGACTTTTTAATTTTTTTTTTAAAATTGCATAACTATCGTGAATAGAATTATTTGATTTACCAGATCTGGTCATTTACGGAACAAAATAGTAAAATTTCCAAAACGGCAATACATCCTTTTAAGATCATGTACAAAGCATTTGAAATATGTTATAATTTTATTTAACTCCATTCCCACTTAACCATTTCCTTTTATCAAACAATGATTTAATTTAAGTTTAAAGTTCTCAAATTTCATCATAAACCTATTTCACTGAATTCCATATATTTGAAGTACGTTACTTATTCAACATTCGAAAATATTATCTTTCACTTGTAAAAAAAATCCCACAAAACGCTTTTTATCACACTCCATGATTAAATGTCACTACCAATTATGGTTACCCCAGTGCCTCGGAACACATTGGCTTAAAGCTTCAATGTAAGCCCATACCATCATACAGTGTATTTCATATAGTGTCTGAACAAAGTGAAGCTTTCACTGTGCTGGAAATTTCTAAATATCATTTTGTAACACTACGCATAGGCAATGTCACTACCAAGTATGGTTACCCCCAGTGCCTCGGAACAAATTGGCTTAAAGCTTGGAACACATTGGCTTAAAGCTTCAATGTAAGCCCATACCATTATAATGTACATTTCATATAGTGCCTGAGCAAAGCGAAGCTTTCAATGTGCTGGAAATTTCGAAGTAGCTTTTTGTAACACTACGCATAGGCAATGTCACTACCAAGTATAGTTACCCCCAGTGCCTCGGAACACATTGGCGTAAAGCTTCAATGTAAGCCCATACCATTATAAAGTACATTTCATATAGTGCCTGAGCAAAGCGAAGCTTTCAATGTGCTGAAAATTTCGAAGTAGCATTTTGTAACACTACGCATAGGCAATGTCACTACCAAGTATGGTTACCCCCAGTACCTCGGAACACATTGGGTTAAAGCTTCAATGTAAGCACCTGCCATTATAAAGTATATTTCATTTGGACGGAAAGTAAAGTGCGTGAGCAAAGTGAAGCTTTCACTGTGCCGGAAATTTCGAAGTAACATTGGTATGTTCATTTTTGATGATTATCTTAACCCCGAATCCCAACACTACCCTTGTATCGGGTGGACCCTGCTATATAAATATTCTAAATGAAAGGTCAAGTGATGAGGTCAAAGTTGTTCGTCTATACAGGTTAATACTTTGATGAAAATAGCGCAAAATACAACAAAGTATCATTAAAATTCGACCCCTTTACCGTAGTGTCATGTGCTACGTTTGAATTTTAATAAAATAATACATTCAGAACTGTCCATAAAGGCCGCTTAAGGGAACAAGTAAAAGTGGCCTTTATATACAGGTTCAAATAACATGAATAAAGAACAACTGGGATACAATTCTACTGGCCTTTATAAGCAGGTGGCTCTTATATAGAGGTGACCTTTAAGACAGGTTAAAGTGTACATTCAAAAGTAGCATATGACAGCAACTATGGAACAACGATTATTTTCTTTTACAAGATGTTAGAGTTCATAAACTATTGATAGAGATTAAAATCAGTGTTTGATTTGATCGTGACAAAATCAGTTTAGTCACAAATGGTATCGAGACCCGTGGCCAAGTGGTTCATAGACTATTGTCGTACACGCAAATCTAATAGAGCTTAAATTCAGTGATTGAGTTGATCGTGAGAAAGTCTCGAGACCCGTGGTCAAGTGGTTCATGTCGCGAAGTAAAGATTCAAGTGTTACAACCCTTAGTGCAAAAACGGCTTTATTTGGCCTTTTTAACTTAGTAAAAAATGTAAGCCAGTCAATTTTTTATTATTGCTGGTGAGATACCACATATACACATAGAAAATTAAACTTATTTATGATGCAACATATTATCCTTCAAAACTTTCAGTGCGAAAAATTGATATTTATATATATATATATATATATATATATATATATATATATATATATATATATATATAGGTAATAACAAAATAGATATCTTTACAGAAAACTGGGAAATAGGTTTGATTTATTTGAATAATCCAAAATAAAAATGTTGTGAATCATATTAGCTTATATAATAACATCCGCAATGTCCACGCTTAGTAGTTATATATTATATGCACATGAGTATACCGTACATATATTTTATATATACACAACTATACATATAGTAAAAGTATAAATTATGTCAATATTAAATATTATATATCAAATTATATAAAGTACTTACTTTTGAACACTTCCACTAAATATATTCCATTTAAGTTACACGTGTCTCTTTATACACGCATGATTAACTTTTAACAGGTATAACTACTGAACTTGGACATTCACGATGTATAACTGTCTTAAGTACTGTTATTATTGAATGATCACGGTGTATAACCGTTGTTGCTGTATATTGATATGTATTTATACATGTATTATATATATAAAATTATAACATTTATTATTATATACCTTTTTATGGCAATAAACATAAACATTATTAAAAAAAGTGTTACAACCCATGGAGATTTTCGTGTCAATGCCACAATGGTCCAGTCCATTCGGCTAGTAAACACTTACTATCGATACCGGTTGTTTTCTGTGTATAAACATGTTGATGTAGGAAGTCATACTTTTACTACAATCTAAATAGGACACGTAACGGATATAAACAGATCCGGTTTCAGTATATTACATTAATACAATATCACGGTGTGGAAACGTCCACCGGATATTGCTGAGCAACGAAGCGAGAAAGAAGATTGCCAATTTTCCTTGGATCAGGTTTTATAAATGGCTTGCGCATTTACGAGGATGATTTTTACGTTGATTTTTGCTTACATGAGTGGGGCCTTGGCCAAAGTAACAGAATATGAAGGGAAAATGATAGGTCTGCTCACCGCGAATTTTAGGCTCAAAAGCAAAAGTATGCAATTGGTGAATAAAAAACGTCAACCGATATGTTTTATTGTTGGCGGAATTTATATTTATACACATATCAACAGATCATTGCCCCATAACCTCTTACAAATCCCGCATACTTGTGTATTTGTTGATTAAAAATATCGTTGGTGTACTGCATATTGGTGTTGTTTATAATGCTAATGTACGGGGTATTGAGTTCCATTATGTACGGGCTATTGAAAGGGTAATAAAAAACAAACATACTAATCCATGTCCGAATCACAATCCAGAAACAACGTAAAGACTTAGGAACGGACAAGTCAGGTTAGACACGTGAATTTTCACCAGGGAAATAAGGCCGGGCACACCGGAAGGGTAAGCGCCTCTTGTATAGCTAGCTACACCCGCCACGTGTGTAATCAAAATTGTGTGAAAGGAACATGGAACTATAGGACGTCAAATATATGCAGGGCAATCCTAGGCACAGGGACAAACTTTCACATTTCACTGAATTTAACACTTCACTGATTTCCATCCGTCTAAATGAGAATACACATTTCACTAATAATTATTTGCTATATATAAAAACTTAAATAACACAATTACAGAATTGTCGAACAAAACAATTAAAAACAGCGAACACTAGTCCTCGAATCTAGCTGGCAGTTTCACAATACGACCTGATTTTGTCATTTTTGGTGGATTCGATCCAGGCAGTGGATCAGATATTGCTGGAGGTTTGTCATTTAGTTTGTATGGAGACTGAATTCTATCTGTTCCCTTACTGTTGATTGATGTTACTCCTTGATTAGAGTGGAAGATCTATCTGATGGGGTGTACAATTTTGGTGTAATGTATTTCTCCAGAGTGAAATTGTCTATTGTTGTTTCTCTTGGTGGTGTAGAATTAGTTATTTGTATATCTCTTCTGTTTCGACGATACTTTTTGCCATCCTGCGACTCCTTAATATATGATCTTGGCTGGTTATGTTTGCCTAAAACAGTTCCATGTTGCCATTTGTCATTGTTCCTGAACATGACTGAATGTCCATCACTTATTGGCTTTAGATCATTTTTGGCAGCGTGTTTGTCAAAGTAATGTTTTTGTTTTTCTTGACGGTTGTGGAGGCAATTTTGAATGTTATCAGATCCAAATGGTTTCAACAATGGTAGAGCTGTTGGTAGCTTTGTTTTAAGACGTCGCTGTAGAAACATTTGAGCTGGTGATAGACCAATATCTTGAATCTAGTGCTGTAAAATTTAAACTGGTATAATATGTAATTGAATAGAAGAATTGCGGTAATCAAGTAATGCTAAATATGAATCTTCAGATTTCTTAAGAATATGCTTTAGAGTTTGAATAGTTCTTTCAACTTGACCGTTAACCTGTGGGTGTTTCGGACTGCTGGTTGTGTGTTTGAACCCATAGTTCCTAGCAAATTTTGCAAACTCATATGATGAGAATTGTGGTCCATTATCGCTGACAACCTCATCAGGTATTCCATATTTGGCAAACTGACTTTTGAGACGAGTGATTACATTGTTGCTGCTTAAATCGTCTAATTTTGACATTTCCGGCCACTTCGAAAAATAGTCAATTGACACAATATAATGGTGACCCTTCATTTCCTTGAGATCAACTCCAATCCGTTCCCATGTGCGACCTGGTGGTGCATGTGGAATCAATGGTTCCTTGGGGTTTTTGTTTTGATGCTTAGCACAAATTTCACATTTGGATATTAAATTGTCAATGTCACTGTTCATCGCAGGCCAAAATAAAACTTCACGTGCATGAGCTTTGCATTTAGTCATACCAAGGTGTGACTGATGAATGATGTTGAGCATCTATTTTCGCATGCTGACTGGTATAATGACCTTCTGACCTTTGAAAAGAATACCATCTATTGGACCTATTTCATGTCTATATGTGCAGTATGTGCGGATTTCCGGTGCAATTCCATCTCGTTTGTCTGGCCAACCATTTACTACAACTTCACTCAATTTTGTCATTTCTGGATCATTTTGTACAGCATTTCGGATCTCCTCTAGTTTTTGATCGGAAACTGGCAAGTACTGTAATAAGTGGATTTCATTCACAGTGAGATCTTCAACTAATTGCTCTTCAGTTTCATGCAGAAATGACCTTGATAGGGTGTCTGCTAAAAACATAGTTTTTCCTGGTTTGAAAATCACTTTCAAATCATATCGTTGTAATTACAACAACAGTTTTTGTAAACGTGCTGGGACTTCATGTAGATTTTTCTGGAATATATATTGAAGAGGCTTGTGGTCAGATTAGATTATCACTTGGCGACCATACACAGTCATGAAACTTTTTGCAACCATAGAATATGGCAAGTGTTTCTTTTTCTAGCTTTGAGTAATTTTGTTGAGCTTTAGTTAACGCTCTTGATGCATAGGCAATCGGTCTGCCTTCTTGTACTATAGCTGCACCTAAACCTTTGGAGCTACTGTCTACTGTAAGAACAATGTCCTTAGCGCTATCATAAAACTTCAAAACAGGAGCTTCAGTTGACATACTCTTAAGTTTATCAAAACTGCTTTGCTGTTCAGTATCCCAATGCCATGCAACATCTTTTTGAAGTAGTTCTCGCAATGTTGCAGATACTTTAGACATGTTTGGTAAGAACTTGGCTAGGTGCTGAATGAAACCTAAAAATGTCATTAACTCCTTCTGGTTTTGCGGAGGCTCCATCTTGACAACTGCTCTGACTTTTTTCATTGTCCGGTTTCAGACCACCTGCAGAGAATATGTGACCTTCATATGAAATTTCTTGTTTACGGATTTCGCATTTGCCCTCGCTGAGCTTCAAGTTGTGTTGTCTAGCTCTATCTAAAACTTGTCACAGTCTGCTATCGTGCTGCTCTATTGTCTCGCCCCAGACTAAAATGTCATCTACCACTACTTCTGCTCCGTTAATGTCCTCTATCATATTCAACATAGCGGCTTGAAAAACTTCAGCTGCTGAATTAATACCAAATGGTAACCTGAGAAATCTATAACGACCAAACGGTGAATTAAACGTGCAGAGTTTTGAGCTTTCAAGATCCAACTGGATTTGCCGATATCCAGATGTCGCATCCAATTTCGAGAAGTATTTTGTATTAGGCATTCTGGATACTATTTCCTCTACTGTTAACACCGGGTAATGTTGACGTTTGATAGCAGTGTTTAAATCGCGTGGATCGAGACAAATTCTAATGGATCCATTGGGCTAAATTACCGTGACCATACTATTGACCCATTCGATGGGCTCTTCTTGGCGCGTGATAATGCCATGTTTTTCCATTCGTAACAGTTCAGTTTTTACTTTATCTCGTAACGAAACTGGAATTTTTCGTGGCGGATGTACCACTGGCGGAATGTTCTTGTTCACATGTATAGTGTGTTTCCCTGGTAGACATCCAATACCTTTAAACAAATCGGAAAAGTCCCTTTTAATGTCGAGTGGCTGACTGACTTCAGATTCCAATGTAAACATCCTCTTAATGAGACCTATGGACTGGCACGTCTTTGAACCAAGAATGGTAGGAGCATCGGGCTCTATGACATAAAAATTTACAGAGTACACTTCATCCTCGAACTTACAAGGTAACTGAACAGTTCCATTAGGAGCTATAGAGTGTCCGCTATACGAGGTTAAACGTGCATTCGACGACAATAACGTGGTTTGTACTTTGAGATTTTGCAGTCTATTTGAACTAATGACATTACACATAGCACCTGTGTCAATTTGCATTTTGAGTGTTTTACCATTAACTTTACAATTGATTGACCTGACCATTCATCTTGGGAGTTGCCGCTTGACGTGATTGACCCAACAAATGACCTGCTATTGTCATCAAGTGTTTAATTGTCATGTAGCATGTGTACGCCTTTGTGTTTGTCATGTTTGTAATTTTTCTTAGCACGACATTCACTCGCAAGGTGATTCATCTTCTTACAAAACTTGCACTGTTTACCTAGTGCAGGACAGTGCTTGTTAGGATGTGAATAACCACACTTTTTACAGCGAAAAGGATTGACATCGGGAACCAACTTACTGGGCCTTTTTCCAACTTTTGATGAATTTTTGGACAAAGCATTGACCTTGGGATCTTCTTCAGAGTTCATAGATTTTTACTGTTTTTGTGACATTTCGTGTGTCCTTGCAATGTCTATGCATTGTTGCAATGTGAGCTCGGAACCCTGATTTATCAGTTTTTCTCGGACCTTATTTGACCTGATACCAAATACAACATGGTCTCTAATCATTTGATCTTCAATCCCAGGATCATAAGCACAATCATTTATCAACAGCCTTAGATCAGTAACAAATTGTTCGAAAGGCTCATCAACATTTTGGACTCTCAATCGCAATTTATATCGGGCATAAATCTGGTTAGACTTGGGTTTACAATACGTAAAATAACCTTTAGAACGATACCAAGTTTAATGGGTATCTATCATATTTAGGCGTTATATAATCACGATTCCCTTCCCCTAGCCCAAAAACGTGTTTTTGACAAATATGTTCAGTTGCTCTTAAAAAATCCGGTATTTACAAAAAATGTCCAGACCGAACTTTGTAAGAAATGCATTTTCATATCATACTGATAATTGCTTTTCGGAAACAAGTTTCAGACCTTTTGGCAAAAAAAGTCAAATAAACCTGTATGAGCTCTGGGACTAGTAAGTCGTGACCCTTTTTATCATTTGGTATTATCATATCACCTTTTTAAAATCCTAACAGATATGCCATTCCAAGGTAATATAAATCAAGGGGACAGGTAAGCTGAAATGAAAATAAATGACTGCCATTCGTAAACTCTTTAATTTTTTCTAAACATGGCTGTGTCAAGCAATTTTAAACATTTTGTAAAAAAATATTTTTCAAAAAGTTAACATAGACTTAACTAAAAAGACGCATCACAATAACCCAAAACTGGAACTGTCTGAGAGCCAAAAACCCCCACCCCACCCCGCCCCAGCATTTAATGTTATCCCGTGACCTTGATTTTAAGATATGACCTTGGTTCAAGGTCATGACACACTTTGGACCATCAAGATTATTAATGTGAAGTTTTATGACAATTGTCCAAAGCAGCTATGAGATAGGCACGGACACGATTTTACACGGACAGACGGACAGACAGACATGGTGATTCCTATATATCCCCCTAAAACTTGTTTGCGGGGGTAATAATAAAAACTTTACCTGGCCACTGTCGAGTTTTAAATCAGTAAAATACCAAAAGCTGAATTGGTTTTTAACAACGATACACGTGTGTTCAAACAGACAGTCGGTAAATAGGTAAACAACATTGACCTGTCCGTTTGACCTTTCATTAGGAATATTCATATAGGAGGGTCCAACCAATAAATGGGTAACGTTAAGATCCAAATTATTACCTACACATACACAGATAAGTATATCTCATGATGTATACAGAAAAAACACCCGTGTTCCCTATTCACATATGTACTTGGTCCGTGATAAATATTTAATGAAAGGTCAAGCAGACAGGTCAAAGTTGTTTACCAATACATACAGGTATCTAAACTTCTTACATCATGTTTGGCATAGTTTGCTGCTGTCTAAAATTTTTTATGAAACATTCTAAAGAAAACGTTTATCTATAAACTGCAGAAAATTTTGAATGACTTTACATGAATTGCTTTTAACACTAAGGATGTTCAAAATTAATAGACCGTATATTATCCTTGAACAAGTTAAATAAGTCGAGTTGAGTAATGGTGGTACCACAGTGGGTTAAGAAAGAAGAAATGAAGACTTGAGTGTTCAGTTCATATAAATAAATAAATAAACATATAGAAATCTAGAAAATAGGATTCGGGAACAAGCCAGGTGCTTATATTAACCCGTCTCCATATCTGTAAATGACAATTTTTGGCCGATATATATATATATATATATATATATATATATATATATATATATGTGTGTGTGTGTGTGTGTGTGTGTGTGTGTGTGGTGGGGGGATCTTATGAATTATGAATAAATAAGATAGTGTACCATAAAACAATTAATAAAATGATCAGTCTAAAATTTTATATGACTTTGTCCTAGTTTGTTTTAAATCAAGGTCTACATAAGAAAATTTTTATCTTTCCGTACGTTGTATTTAAATATCGTGTGTTTAAGATTCAGAATTGATAATTTAACTGAACCTTTTTGTTATATTTTTTATTTACTAAGTATAAAGTGACAGTCCACAAATTCAGTACAATAAATAGGACTTTAAAACACACTTGAGAATAAAATAATTGTATACGTCTGACTGGTGAAACTCAATAACGACGTCGTGTATCGGCCTTACAACTACTTTGAGTGTGGCGCCTGACTCGCATAATAGGGCCTGTTACACCATATTCATTAGTACTAAAATCCCATTTTCCAGAGATTGTGTCCACAATTTACAAAAATTAATTTTTTTTTTCTAGTTGTACCCTTTCCTTAGTTACCTAGTGAACGATACAGACCTGTCGAAAGTTTAACACGAAGTAACGAATTTGTGCCGATTTGGAACGCATCTTGGTCCATCGCTAGCTACATCTCGACATTTTTTGTAGCTACCAGTGGTGTAGCGTGCATATAAGCTAATAATCTTCTGCTTGCACTTTTTTATTTTTGTTTTTTGATATTAAAAAAGAATAATTCAATATTCATTTGTCATTTTTCTATGATACAAACGTCTTCATCAATTGACAAACTGCAGACATGAAAAAATGCAGCAGCACATTTTGCTTCATTTTTTCAATGAAAATTTCCATGCTCCCAGAGCCAATCGTATGGACGCACTGGCACCAGTGTTGCACGATTATTTATTGCTGGCTACCATCTTTCAGTAGTTTTTTTCGACCACTTGTTAACCATATCTCGGGCACTTGACAACCGAGCTTCGGCTCTTCTCCATCAAGTCAGTGTTAAACTAGAAAAACTGTGAGCCACAAGCTCACAAAAAATACCCCCCGCTCCCAAAAATTCATCGGATCAAAATTTTAAATAGGAGGCGCACATCTACATTGTATCACAAAGGTTGTGTGAAAGTTTCATGAAAATCCATTGAAGGGTTTAGGAGGAGTTGCAGATAAGAGATAGGTACCCTAAGGTGTAACGGAAAGATGGAAGGACGGACGGACACACGGACGGACACCCCTATCACTATATACCCCTACTTTTTAAGCGGGAGGTATAAAAAGTCCGACAATGTTCATTAGGTCACCTCCTAATAAAATGATGCCACGAGAAAAAAAAAGTAATTTTTTGTAACTGTGACCATAGTCTCTGAAAAACGGGGTTTAAGTAATAATGAATATGCATGGTTTAATGTATCTATTTGTAGAGAAGCATTTCGAGTTTAAAAATCGGTACATGGACCGAATTGGTTCTTACAGTCTTGGTTTGTATCTAATTCACTGTCATAAAGTATTGAGCCATTAATATTTAATTTTTTTTATTAAAACCAATGAATTTAATTAATTAATTTTTTTAAGTTTCCATTTAAATGTTTAGATAGAGGGGATATTATATTTAGAAATCATTTATTTTTGTGATGTCCAATTTTCCTGGTTCGAAGAAAGCACTAGAACTGTCTCTTTAGAGCCAAAAATCCCCAGCCAACTAACATTGACCTCCTGACCTTGACCTTTGACATATGCAAATGAATTGGTATGCGACACAACGTCCCATTTTGGTTTACATTTGTGACAAATTTGATCAAAATCCATCCATAGACATGGAAGATATGGAGCAGACACGATATTGAACAGGGTAATTCTTGAATACCCCCTAAACGTCGTTTGCGGCGGGGGAGGGGTGGTGGTGGTGGGGGGTGTGGTGGTTATAAAAGATTATAAAACGTTTTGAGGGGTTGTTAATTTGTTTTTTGTGGTATCTACTTAAGTTGATTTTTTTTGTAATATACGCAATTTCACTGACATGAAAAATAGTGGATCAAGGTATCCAGCGAAAACGACGAAACTTTAGAACTTATGACGTCACAGTACCCAGGAAACATGTTTTCAAAATTGCTTGTACTAAATACATTAACCTACTAAGAACTAGATAAAAATACTCACCTTCCAGTTATTACGCGTACCCACTCTGATTTGATTGAGAGAGAGAGAGCAATTTAAATACTTAAATATTTAAATATCCGTATAGCACAGTTATGTTGAAAGTTTAACACTAGTGTTAACGAATTAGTCACGAATCGCCAGCTTATCTCCATCACTCGCTAGGTATATACAGAACTGCAAACCCTATTTTGTGCAATTGCGGGTCCGTCCGAGATCCACCCAAGGTGCGTCGCGCACTGCTAAGCTGGCTGCACCACTCGGACCCGAGGAAAATATGAAAAGAAGATTAAAAATGACGCGCTGCTGAGAAATGGATATACTATATGCGCGCCATGATTTTGTGATTTTTCACCCGCTACCGGCACAAAATAAATCCCGAATAGACCGTTAGTCCACCCATGTAATAACTCAAATACGCAACGATTACAGGTAATGAATGAATACTGTCCTCAAACTGTATGCTTAATTGCGGGTCAGTCCAACGTCTTGGCGGGTCAGCGGGAATTCACGTGTAAATGCGGGATGGACCCGCGGCTTGCGGGCCATATATATCGGCGGTTTTTTGGTTATTGCTATACAGTCCGACCTGCCTTAATGGTTACCTCTATACAAGGTCCACCTGCTTATGAAGGCCAAAAGAAGTGTACCCCAATTGTTCTTTATTCATATTATTTGAACCTGTATATAAAGACCACCTGCCCATAAGGCTACTTTTATTGGCCCCCGTAGGTGACCTTTATAGACATGTTTGACTGTATATCTGTCGGCAGCTTCTCGGTCAATAGCTACCAATATCACGGTAACCGAATTTCGACTTCGCTTACTTAGATCAGTATAAAACTTTCGACAGGTCTGTACCGTATTTAGAAGACTGATAAAAGTTGCAAATAAGGTAACTTTTATATCTCATAAAAATGAGTATTTAATTACCTAAATCAATAAAATGATGTAAGACAGCGGATTTTTTTTTTCAAGTACAGTCGAACCTGCCTTAAAGGTCACCTCTTTATAAGGGCCACCTGCTTATAAAGGTCAGTAGAATTGTATCCCAATAGTTCTTTATTCATATAATTTGAACCTGTATATAAAGGCCACCTGTTCATAAAGACCACTTTCACTGGTTCCCTTGGTGGCCTTTATAGACAGGTTTGACTGTATATAAAGGTCACCTGTCCATAAATGCCACTTTCACTGGTTCCCTTGGGTGGTCTTTATAGACAGGTTTGACTGTATATAAAGGTCACCTGTCCATAAATGCCACTTTCACTGGTTCCCTTGGTGGCCTTTATAGACAGGTTTGACTGTATATAAAGGTCACCTGTCCATAAATGCCACTTTCACTGGTTCCCTTGGGTGGCCTTTACAGACAGGTTTGACTGTATAGCAGTGATGAGATTGAATTGTTAATCTTCTGCATTTATTTTGACCTATATTGTACAATATCATTGGACATGTTAGCAATTAATTCGCCTGCGCCATTTATTTGTTCCGATTTTTGCATTTCACTCGCCACATCTCGGTTTCGGTATGACGTCACATGTGAAGATTATCGACTTAAGACACCTTAGATACGGTGACACTAGCCCCTTAGATACAATAGATTATATTATTTGTACATACAAATATTAAAATCCGGCTCACATTTTAGTTTAACAACATTATTATATGACTTGGAGCTTTCTTTAAAGATTTTCGATGACTTTCATAAATGATAAGATACTCTGATTCTGGTTTTTTAGTTTAATGTATCAGGATTTTTAGTATTGAGTTAAGTTGAGTAATGGTATTTAACGTTCCAGTCAAAAATATTTCACTTATATCGAGACGTCGCCAGCTATAGGCAAAGGTGCAAAAATTTTGCCTGTGCGTTGCACTGATGGCACTATACAACAGGTTTCTTTAGCGTGGCAAGCCCATTGTGACACGGGACCTCGTTTATTTTAAGTTCCCATCCGAAAGGACCGTGACTTTCATTTCGTAATGCCGAGTGCTTGGTAAAAGAACAGTCACAACCCACTTTCAAGTCTTGGGTCAGACCCGGCAGGGGATCGACCCACGACCTCCCACTTACGGAGCGAGCACGCTACCAACTGAGCCACCACAGTGGTTGATTTCTAGTATTGGAAATCGATATATACATATTGATTCCCTAAAGATGATTAATGACATAGATAAGAAAAGGGGAACAAAGTCGTTTTATATAACGTTACGATTTTAAAACTTAAGACAGAGAGGAATGCACTACAGTCAAATCTGTGTTAGAGATTACCTCTTTATAAAGGCCAGTAAAAATTCATCCCAATTGCTTTTTATTCATTTTAAGATTGGTCCTTATTACCAGTAGAAGTTTATCCCTATTGCTTTTTATTCATATTAGAATATAAGGACTATCTGTCTATAACGACAACTTTTACAGGTTCCCTTGGGTGACCTTTATAGACAAGTTTGACTGTATTTAGAAATCTCTTGTTTCCGTGGTGTCAAATTTCGAATTTCTGAGAAAAAAAAATATTTTGAGGGGTGACAAATTTGTGGTTTATTTTTCTGCAATTTCGTTGACGTATAAATAATTAGATCAAGGTATTCAGCGAAAAACAACGTAAATTAGGACAACATGAAAATCAATGAATTAACAGTCACTATGAAAAAAGATATTGGATTGCTTGTCTCTGGTCTCAATTATGTTTTTTTCTTTTATCAATATTACATAAAAATAAAGTCAGTGTCACAATACAGATTCACATTTAGTGAACTAATTTGCAAATTAATAAATAAATCAGTAAATTAATTAACACATAAATCAAGAAGTACAACTACAGTCAAACCTGTCTATTAAGGACACAATTGGGAACCAGTTAAAAGTGGCCTTTATGCACAGGTGGACTTTATATACAGGTTCAAATAATATGAAAATGAACAATTGAGATACAATTTTTCTGGTCTTGATAAGCAGGTTTCCTTCATATAGAGGTGGCATTTAAAGCCGGTTGGACTGTATGTTAAAACATCAAGGTCACCTACGCTTAAAAAAGTGTTTTGCAGAACAGACAGACTCTGACATATTATGCCCAAAGTAACATTTTAAATGACAATAGTTTTCAAGCACTGTTAAAAAATTTGATACCAAAGCACTATATAAGATAATATGAAAAAATTGCATACCTACATGTATAAGGAAGTCCTCATATCACGGAAGTTTTCTCACCTTCAAATGTCCTATCATTGAAGTTGTCTTTTTAAACTTTCAATATCGTGTCAAACTACAGGATATAATTCGTTTATGAGTAAAACATTTTCTGAATATAGCAGATATTGCATTTAGGGCAGATATAGAAATCACCCTGTTCAATCAATACCAATATTCCGTCTGTTCCATTCTCAATGTCTATTTCAGAATTTTGATGAAACGTGAGGTACTAGTATTTTAAAAGTTCTAAATACAGAAGATGCTGCGGTTAAAGACACAAAAATTGATATCAACGCACTGTATAGGTCTATGGGAAATAGATAATATTAAAAAAATTGTCTACCTACTTTACGACTCTAATTTTTGCGGAAACATTTTTTCTTTGGCCTTATCGGTAAGGTACATTTATAAGGAAGTCTTCATATCACGGAAGTTTTCTCAGCTTTTAATGTCCTATCATTGAAGTTGTCTTTTTGAACTTTCAATATCGTGTCAAACTACAGGATATAATTCGTTTATGAGTAAAACATTTTCAAAGTCCTGAATATAGCAGATATTGCATTTAGGGCGGATATAGAAATCACCCTGTTCAATTGTCCATCAATACCAATATTCCGTCTGTTCCATTTTCAATGTCTATTTCAGAATTTTGATAAAACGTGAGGTACTAGTATTTTAAAAGTTCTAAATACAGAAGATGCTGCGGTTAAAGACACAAAAATTGATATCAACGCACTGTATAGGTCTATGGGAAATAGATAATATTAAAAAAATTGTCTACCTACTTTACGACTCTAATTTTTGCGGAAACATTTTTTCTTTGGCCTTATCGGTAAGGTACATTTATAAGGAAGTCTTCATATCACGGAAGTTTTCTCAGCTTTTAATGTCCTATCATTGAAGTTGTCTTTTTGAACTTTCAATATCGTGTCAAACTACAGGATATAATTCGTTTATGAGTAAAACATTTTCAAAGTCCTGAATATAGCAGATATTGCATTTAGGGCGGATATAGAAATCACCCTGTTCAATTGTCCATCAATACCAATATTCCGTCTGTTCCATTTTCAATGTCTATTTCAGAATTTTGATAAAACGAGAGGTACTAGTATTTTAAAAGTTCTAAATACAGAAGATGCTTCAGTTAGAGACACAAAAATTGATATCAATGCACTGTATAGCTCTATGTAAAATAGATAATACGAAAAAAATTGCCTACCTACTTAACGACTCTAATATTTCTAAGTTAAAACATATTTTTTCCGTTGGCCTTATCTTTAAGGTATAAGGAAGTCTTCATTTCACGGAAGTTTTCTCAGCTTTAAATGTCTTATTATTGAAGTTGTCTTTTTGAACTTTCAATACCGTGTCAAACTACAGGATATATTTCGTTTATGAGTAAAACATTTTGAATACAGCAGATATTGCATTAAGTGCGGATATAGAAATCATACTGTCCAGTTGTCTGTCCGTACACATATTCTGTCCGTTCCATTTTCAATGTCTATTTCAGAATTTTGATCAAACGTGAGGTATGTTAAAAGTTCTGCATACAGCAGATATTGCGTTTAGGGGCGCTTATAACAATCATTCTGTCCAGTTGTCCGTCTGTACCAATATTCTGTCTATTCAATTTTCAATGTCTATGTCAGAATTTTGATCAAACGTGAGGCATATTAAGTAAAAAGAATAACAAGGGCAAATTAGGTAAATCACGTGGATTCTCTACATGGAAGTGAGACCAAGTGCTCCGGAATGAATTTTTGACCATGTTTTCATATCAAATCTATACTTTTGTTTTAAGTATTTTTCGCCAATAAAAAATAACAAAATCAATTGCAATCAGTATTATGTACCATATATTGAATTTTGATAGACGTGTACATGTAGCAAAAATAAAAAAAAACATACTAAATCTATGTCCAAATCACAATCCAGAAACAAAGTAAAAACTTTAGAACTGACAAGTTAGGTTATACACGTAAACTGCCCCGGAAGGGTAAGCACCTCCTGTTTAGCTAGCTACACCCGCCACATGTGTAATCAAAATTGTGTGAAAGGAACATGGAACTATGGAACGTCAAATATATTCAGGGCAATCCTGG
Source organism: Anadara kagoshimensis (assembly GCA_021292105.1). Taxonomy (NCBI): domain Eukaryota; kingdom Metazoa; phylum Mollusca; class Bivalvia; order Arcoida; family Arcidae; genus Anadara; species Anadara kagoshimensis. Next base: position 27,738,130 of record CM037866.1, read on the forward strand.
ACACAGACATCAAACTTATCAACAATACTATGTTGGCGGCTTTTTGAGAGCCGTCATAAGCCTATGCCTGCAATATGGCTGAGTTAACAATTTATTTGCAAGCAACCTGCTTCATTGAACAAGGCGCCGTAGTGAGAACAAGCCCTACCATAGCGTATTAATTGGGAAACAAATACACCATTAGCAGGAGAAGCATGTATATTGCTGCATAGAAAAGGAAAGTTGAAGTCACCACGTTTGTCATCAAGTTTCAAATGTAGCCTAAATAGTATATAAAATAAGAGAATAAATAAAACACTTCTCGTCTGACGTCTTTTCCTACAAACGACTTTTTACAAGATATAATTCTTTTAAAAAATGCCGTTTTTGAAATTGGTTTCAAAATTATATTTTCTTGTCTTCCTTTACCTTATTTTGTCATAGATTTTAGTTTTTTAAATAAAATAATATGTATTTAAGCATATTATTCACAAAATATTTTTTTGCTAGGGTCAAAATGTATTTTAGCTGAACCATATTTCTGTAGATTTTAGCTTTTTATAAGATAATATGTATTTAAGCATGTTATTCACAAAATATTTTTTGCTAAGGTCAAAATGTATTTTAGCTGAACTATATTTCTGCAGATTTTAACTTTTTATAAATTAATATGTATTTAAGCATATTATTCACAAAATATTTTATGCAGAGGAGGTAGGTCAAAACGTATTTTAGCTGAACTATATTTCTGAGAGAGAGAGAGAGAGATAACTACGTCATACACGGAGTTTTCTATTCTTTACTTTGATTATAACAGACTACGTTTCAATTCTCCAATATTTATAATTGCAAACGAAATCCGTGCAGTTATTTAAACGAATATATACAAGTGTACTTGAATGACTTTGGTTTTGGTTTCACAATTTGAGTCCAAGCGCAACTGACAAGGAATTTTATTCCGAAGCGGCCATCTAGTGCTATAAATTAAACTCTGATTGAATGTACTTTATTTGTTGGTTTTATTTATCAATGTTTATTTAAACATGCACCATGCTTAAGACTGATCTACCACAAATACCACAAGGGACACTATAAACTAACAAATATAACTCATCTAATCCCATTCACAGATATAAAAATTTGAAATAGATTGTGATAAGCAAACAACATTGACCACTTGGCCTTTCATTAAGAAAATCCTTAAGTATTGGAAATTGATTGTGATACGCAAACGACATTGACCGCTTGGCCTTTCATTAAGAAAATCCTTAAGTATTGGAAATTGATTGTGATACGCAAACAACACTGACCTGCCCGCTTGAACTTTCATTAGGGACATTCATAAGTATTTGACATATATAGGTATAGTTAAACAATAGGCACCAGCGCGCACTCAGGGCTACTTTCAGATGCTAGCTTACAGAGTCAGTTTGCCACAGACAAGCGTACCACTCCCTCAGTCACATTATGCTGACACCAGGTGAACCAGTAAAGGCCAAAAGCATGGAAAATTCACTTTCCCACATGTGGTCTGAGAGGGACTCGTACCCACAGCGGCGAGACACCCTGGATTTGTAGACTTACGTCTTATCCATTAGGCCATCGCGGCCTCTATATTAATAAGTATTTAGAGATCTCAAGATATTTACATATATAGGTAAACAACACTGACCTGTCCGTTTGACCCTTAATTAGGAATATTCATATAGAAGAGTCCATTTTATACATAGGTAGTAGTAGGATTCGCACTTAAGAATGATCACACAAGATAAGTAATTAGTGTTCTCATTATGTATACATAGTACAGCCGCGTGTTTCCTATATATAAATGCAATCTTCCTTAATAAATATTTAAACTAAAGGTCAAACTGACAGGTAAAAGTTGGAAATAAAACAAATAGTTTCTATTATATTATTATAATTTTAATATCTTCACATATTTGACACAATGCTTGGTGAAACCGACGCAAATTTAGCGCAAAGTATAAAAAAAGACAAACATTTGCTTTCAGAAACACAATCCGCTACTCTCTTGCAATTACACAATGTTTTCAGAGACAGAAAACAAAAGATTGTTTCAGATTATAAATTATATTACTGATGAAATTCCAGAATCTTAAGAACCTTATTCAGAACAACATTAAATGATGACAAGTTAATTAACAAGACATTGTGAAAGATAGTTTCATGAATCCGGAATTTTATTCAGAACAATATTGACGAGTGCAGGTATTTAAAAAGACGTTCTGGGAAATGTTCCATTGAATCCGGAATTTTATTCAGAACAATATTGACGAGTGCAGGTATTTAAAAAGGCGTTCTGGGAAATGTTCCTTTGAATCCGGAATTTTATTCAGAACAATATTGACGAGTGCAGGTATTTAACAAGACGTTCTGGGAAATGTTCCATTAAATCCGGAATTTTATTCAGAACAATATTGACAAGTGCAGATATTTAACAAGACGTTATGGGAAATGTTCCATTAAATCCGGAATTTTATTCAGAACAATATTGACAAGTGCAGATATTTAACAAGACGTTATGGGAAATGTTCCATTAAATCCGGAATTTTATTCAGAACAATATTGACGAGTGCAGATATTTAAAAAGGCGTTCTGGGAAATGTTCCATTGAATCCGGAATTTTATTCAGAACAATATTGACAAGTGCAGATATTTAACAAGGCGTTCTGGGAAATGTTCCTTTGAATCCGGAATTTTATTCAGAACAATATTGACGAGTGCAGGTATGTAACAAGGCATTCTAGGAAATGTTCCTTTGAATCCGGAATTTTATTAAGAACAACGTTGATGATGAGTCAAATCATTTGTCAAGACATTCACAAAGATGGTCATTCTATTCCAGAATCAACTGTACATATCTTGTACTCTCTTCATCGCCAGGATTGCCTCTGAAATAAAAAAAAATGTTTTATAAATTGAAAATAAAATGTTTATCATCTTAGTTTGCTGCTAGTTAAAATTTGAAATTCTTCAAAAACTTATGGATGTACTGAGAGATTATACTTATAAACAGTGTTGTGATGACGGTAATACAACTTTTTGAGACTTTGATAAGCCTCTCCTTGCAATATCCCTGAGTCAACAATTTATTTAAAAGCACTTTGTCTCGTTGCATAAATCTATTGTGTGTAATGTTCCACAAACTTCATTCAATTTGCATGTTACCCAATAGAGTTACACGCAAATAACCCGATTACAATCAAAGTTCATCGCCGTCATTAAGCTTATACAAAACGGTGACGATAGTCATAAAATGTATTAAGCTTGTAAATTGCATAAGACTTTATGCATGTTTAAACATACGGGAAGTTATCAATAAGTTTTTAAAAGTAGTGCGTTACTGTATAAATATATCGCACGTAAATAGTTCTTTAATAGTGTCTTTTAAATCTGTATGTATTTATATTTCATTTAATGTTTCAATGGCTTGTGACACTTTAATAAAATGAGCTATTAATAATATCCTTCAATAAATTTTTGATCTAGGAACAAATATATCTTTTGAAAAATCGATTGCTTCACGTAATAATTTCTTTTTTCTTAACGTCACAAAAAGTTCAAAGTTTTTGAAGTCACAACACTTTGACCTAGTTTCGCTGTTTTGCACACAGTTCTTAAAACACACCTTAAATACAACGCGATAAAACTTAATTTTACGAGTGTTTTTATATAATTTTATTAAATAAAATACTGACGTAATTATAAATATAAGCAATGAACATTGATTATATTCGAGTTATTGTCGTGTAAGTATATTGGGTCACTCGCAGTTTCGCCGCTGTATCACGTGAAATCTTCGTGAAAACGTTGGTGCGGAACGCTTATTTCCAATGTGTTTGGTATCACATCGGATGACGTTTTCCCTTTAAACCGACGTCATTCCGGGAATTTGTGATGTTAACGTGTTCTAACGTCCCGCACAAGGGTAAGAGGTATCATGTTATGAATTTTTAATCACGTATGTTATTCTTTTCTAGTCTTGTTTGTGTGCTTTTAGTTGCAATGTGACCGTAGCTCAATACATGTATTTTTTGTTCTTTCGAGAAAGTTTAACGCTGTTTGCAAGTTAACCAAATCATATGTAGCACGGAGAGATACATAATTACAAACCATGGTACTTATGTTAACCTCCCCTAAACGCTATAAAGTTTTATCTGACTATATAACTATTTCAGATGAAATTACTTACAAAATTGGAATTTAATCCTATTTTGGTTTGAATTAAAACCAAACATACTTTTCCATGACCTAATCACAGTCCAGAAGCAAAGTAAAAACTTTGGAACTTGTCAAGTCAGGTTAGACACGTATAATTTCACCATGAAAGTGAGGCTGGGTGCTCTAGAAAGGGTACGCTAGCTACACCCGTCACGTGTGTAATCAAAATTGTATGAAAAGAACATGGAACTATGAAACAAATATATCCAGGACAATCCTTGACACAGTGACATCACACTTATCAACAATACTGTCATGACGACCATAAAAGTTTTTGGGGGCCTTGATATAATTATTTTTAGTGATAATTGTGATGACGTCAAAGAGACTAGGTGAGAAGATGTCACGGAATTCTATGAGTTATGTCGAGTGTTATTTTGTTATCTATGTTATGTTTATGACAGATTACATTTCAGTATACTTACAAACAAATTCCTTAAATGCATGTTAGGGCACACCAAATTAATTTTTAGTTCATCGATTGTTTTTAATAGAGGCAATTTAAAATTATATTTATTTCTTTTCACCAATTTGTTGGGATGGAAGCAGGAGAAAATAAGTGCAAAGAGATAGCCATTCCTTAAAAAGGCAAAATGTACAAACATAATTTACAAAAACGTAGAATAATCCTATTTAATGTCACAGTCACGACGCTGGAATATGCCGAAACAACAACTAATGGCATGGTTACCGTACGTTGTCCCAACGGTTTGTTACCACGGACAGAAAAAAAGACCATCTTGCCATGTGGAATTTTTTGGATAGACAGAACATATTTTTAACAAAATTATTTTTTCTTAATTTTCATTCTACGGAAGGGCGTATCTGATGATCTACAAATGAATTTGACATGATCTTAAACAACATAGACCTGTCTAGTTGATCTTTAATTGAAATATGTATTTAGTAACCAGCACATTTATGTATAGGAAACACAGGTATTAATTTTGTCTAAACATCACGGAAGACATGCCTTGTTAATGCATGAACTGTGAATTCTAACACAACCCATTTACAAGGTGGTTCATCCTATGAATATTTCTTATAAAAGGTCAAGGTGACAGGTCAATGTTGTTTGCTTATACAGAAGAACATTCCAATCACTTAACTGTTTTATTACTTCATCAAGCAATCTTCAGAACCTTTTAATCTAACTTATTTTACGCGTGATTGGTCTAAATATTACCCCTTCGGGAGCACCCGGTTTCACTTCCCTGGTGGAAGTTCACGTTTTAGTTCATTTTGTAAGTTTTCAAATGCAATGGTTTACCTTTTAAGGATTGTGATGAAGTGTTTAAATGTTTAAATATACAATTGTGAATGTTGTGAATTTGTTCCAGGTATCGCGCTCAAAACCTGTATTAGCTAGGCCCAAGTGTTGAAACATGAAGTAATTCCATGACTCAAATATTACATGCTATCATGAAACATCAGACATCTACTGGTGAAATGTTAAATACGAGGGATACCTGTGTCGCCCACAATTGCCTGAACACCCCCACTGATATTATGACAATAAATTATTTTTGAAAATATTGTCTCAACAGACATTGACTCAACAGACAATGTTATAAATACAATGAATTTGCACACGTGGTGAGAGTAATTGATCAAAGTGGCCTTACCACAAATAAAGTAATTACCAAATTGGTTTTAATGTTGCAACAAATAAGCAATAATAAGTTCCGCTTTTTTGTATATGGTACGTGTAAATTTAAAGATTAACAGTCGTCTAACGAAACGGAGTGGATGATTCATTAAAGTACTCTAACCACCTACAAAGTAATTACTAGATTGGTTTCAAGTTACAATCAATTACGCAACATCGAGTTCCTGTTTGGTATATCAGAGCTCCAGATAAAAGGAGTATCTGTGTAAATATCCTTCATTTTTTGAAAAATACTCTTTAAATAGTATGAAAACCCTTTGAAAATCCTCAATACCCTTTACAATTCTTATAACGGTAAAGCCTGCTATGAGGGTTGAACTCCTGACCCAAGTACTTGTGAAATGTCATTGTCACAATGAAGATGATGTTACCGTATTATTGTTAGAAGTTATATTTATTTAAATAAATGGCTTTAAAATTTGAAAATAGTCTTTACATTTTTATAGATCAGTGTTGATACTCTTTAGACTTTACCGGATACTCTTTAGAAAAAAAGAAGGGGGTAATGACTCTTCATGTTAAATTTTTATCTGGAGCTCTGGTATACAGTAGAGGCCTGTCAAAAGTTTAACATTCAGCTAACGAAAAGCATGAATAGTAGTAATTGACAAATTTGCCCTTACCAACATTATTGTATTTACCAGATTGATCCAAAGATACAATCAATGATGCAACGATGAGTTCCTGTTTGGTATACAGTAGAGGCCTGTCAAAAGTATAACCTTCAGCTAACGAAAAGTAGTGAATACTAGTAATTGACAAATTTGCCCTTTCCACCAACATTGTAATTACCAGATTGATCCAAAGCTTACTAGATTGGTTTCAAGTTACAATCAGTGACGCAACAATGAGTTCCGGTTTGTTATACAGTACATACCTGTCGAAAGTGTAACACTTGGCTAACGAAAAGCATTAGATAATTGATTAATGTGCCCTTACCACTAACGAAATGATTACTAGATTGATCCAGAGCTACAACCAATGAAACAACAATAATTTCCGGTTTGGACATACCTGTCAAAAGTTTAACACTCGGGTAACGAAAAGCATTGGATAATTAATCAACGTGACCTTACACTAACAAAGTAATTACCAAATTGTTTTCATGTTACTAAGCAACAACTCGTTCCGGATTGGTATACAGTCTAAAACTGAGGCAACAAAAAGGAGTGAAAGCTTTGGTAATTTGTATTGGTTTTAACCATCCTCAAGAAATAGACGGCGGGAAGCATACACCAAGGAAACATGTCAAGACTAAATATATCTAAAGACACATTTATTATTATAATCATTTTCATGTTATTAACACTTGCTTTGCTTCAATTTAAATTTCCATAAAGAGATAAATGAAATGGAGTAACGGAGTTAAAATATGCCCCAGTCAAGATTCTTTTACTTATATTGAGGTGATCCGTTCTTGGATGGTGGTGGAGACCGAAGTGAACGGAGAAAACACGGACCTTCGACAAACGAACTGACGACTTTCTCTAACTAAAATCTGTTCAAAGTGGAATCTACCCTGGGCGATGAGAGACATTGCAATCCGCAAGTCGCCGCTTTGGGTCACTAGGTCACAGGAAGCACTAGGAGAGATGGGGGAGAATGAATACACAAACTGACTTATAGGTTATCTCCGTCAAAGTCACTCAAATGTAAAAGTTTTGATGATAAAGAAAAGAGGCGGACGGAAGATGTATTAGTGTCCGACACCATTTTTAAATTAAATACATAAAAAATATGGTAATAGACAATAAACCGTTTAAAAAAATATATTTTATTGTTAAATTCAAAAATTTGCATATGACATTGGTAGTAGTATGAGGAGGAGGAGGAAAAAGAAGAGGAGGAGGCGGAGTAGTAGGTTGAGTAATGCTGTTCATCGTCCAAGTCAAGAATATTTTAACTGATATCGAGACGTCACCAGCTATAGGCGAATGTGCAGAAATTTTTGCCTGTGCGTTGCGCTGATGGCATTATATAGCATATATCTTTATCGTGCCACGCCCACCGTGACATGGGACCTATTTTTTTTTATTCCCATCCGAGAGAACCTTAACATTCATATGGTAATGCTGAGTGCTTTGACGAAAGAAAATTCACTACCCACTTTCAAGTCTTAGATCAGACCCGGTTGAGGTTCGAACCCACGACATCCCATTTACGGAGGGAGCATTTTATCAACTGAGTTACCACAGTGGTAGGAGGAGGAGGAAGAAGAATGAATTGACATATCGTCGGACATTTCTTTTATGTTCCGACAATGGCCGTCGTCATGGTACCAAATCAAGGCCACGGCAACCAATGACGAATTTGTGTCAGTGACTTCGTTAAATGGCACAATTCAGGCGGAGTTTTCATTCTTTTTGTGGGTAAGTAAAGCATGTCGGGCCTTTGTCGGAACATTAGGGCGTGACCGGCGATCTATCAATTAACGAACTGACTTACCCGTGACATCTAATTGGTTGTCTCCGTTTAAGTCTCCCAAACCTATAAGCTTTGATGATATGTCCTCTGCCTGGTGCTCAGAAAAATCGTAAAGTTTCAAATAAAGTGTCTTTAATTCAAACTGACTAAGATAATAGTCCCTATTAATATCACTGTAATTAAACAATGCTATAGCCAGTGCTAAATCGTTAAAATTGTCATTCTGAGGCGGTTTTCCTATCTAAAACAGAAAGTATAATTAATTAAAAACAAAACAATTTACATAAGGGAAATAAACAAAATCTAGTACATATAAAGAGTAAAAAGTGTGACATATAGTGTGGGATATTCTGTATAATTAACAAATGGTCTATCAAGAGATAGTGCAAGTAAATGTGGGACGCGCCAAGATTAATGAAGGGCGGTTTTTTAAGAAAGCCAAAATGACCGTCGTTAATCAAGTTATACAATCCGATGATTAGAGAGATTCAGTTCTTTTACATATTTTTTTCTACAGAAAGAGAGGCCGCGGTGGCTTTATGGATAAGACGTCAGTCTACAAATCCAGGGTCTCTAGCTGCTGTGAGTTCGAGTCTCTCTCAGACCTCATGTGGAAAAGTGAATTTTCCTTGCCTTTGTCCTTTACTAGTTCACCAAGTGTCAGTATAGTGTGACTGGGGGAGTGGTACACTTGTCTGTGGCGACTTGGTTTTTATTATTTATTTCCTTTAATCATAAATGTTTCCTTTAAACTATCATTCAAATTAATTAAACACGCACTGATCGACCTAACCAAATTATGTTTTTTAATTGAAAACATCGTTATTCAGTTCTCCTGTTGGGAAAATTTTGGTTTGAGTAACTTTATACACCAATTGGGGCTCATTCAAAGTTACAGCAGGATATATTTAGGATGAGGTAGGACATTGTTGTTCGTTTTTTTCCAGTTGTGATCATCATGACTATTCAAATTATGACATAACATTTATATTTGTTTAGAGTAAGAAGGTACTTTTGAATGAATGAAAAATATTTTTTCCTATTAAGTCAGTATATTTTGTATCAAATTTTGACTATTTTTGTGACATTGTTGGAAAATACGACTTAATTTTGCATTTTCATGTGCATTCAATTTGAGTAAATGCAATAGTATTGTGTACTAAAGACCAATCATCAGTAATTAAGGACGAACCTGCCCTATACATGTATATTACCATGATAAATCCATGTATCAAATTTTATTAAATTCTATTGAAAAATAAAGTCGCTAGAGCGCTGACAAGGAAACTGTAACATACGTTTGTAGGGAACAAATTTTTATATCCTCTCCCAACTTCGTTTGCAATGGAATTATAAAATACCAAATAAGCGCTATCTTTTGACCCTTTTAGACATGACGGCATATTAATAAAAATTAACGTGAAAAGTGAATTGTGATGTTATTTTCCATTTTTATTTTATCAACGTAATTGAACATTTATTGTATCAAAAACAAACATACTAATCTATGTCCGAATCACAATCCAGAAGCAAAGTAAAAACTTTGGAATTGACAAGTTAGGTTAGACACGTGAAATTCCACCAGGGAAGTGAGGCCGGGAGCTCCGGAAGGGTAAGCGCCTCCTGTTTAGCTAGCTACACCCGCCACGTGTGTAATCAAAATTTTGTGAAAGGAACATGGAACCATGAGACGTCAAATATATCTAGGACGGATAAATCATTGTATAAATGATGACAGCCATATTTAATTACTTGGTTAATTAAGTAAATTAACCATCATATATTTTAGTTTATCTTTCGATTTGTATTTGGGGAGTTTCATAATTCCGTATTGTCAAAAAGTGCTATATTCTAAAAATAAATCCTATATTCCCTTCAAACGAAGTTTGGAGATGATGCATATGAATGAAAATAAACGTGATAAGTGAATTGTGCCGTTTTTTCAACGTAATTGAAAATTGATTGTATAAACGATGACAACCATATTTTATGCTAAATTACATAATGACTTGGCTAATTAAATCAAATAATCATCATTTATTCTAGTTAAGCTTCCTATTCGTGTTTGGGGAGTTTCATAATTCCTTATTGTTTAAAAGTGCTATATTTAAAAAAATCCTATATCCCCTCCAAACGAAGTTTGGAGATAACTGCATACGTGATAAGTGAATTATGATGTTTTTCGCATTTTTATTATTTCAACGTAATTGAACATTTATTGTATAAACGATGACAGCCACATATATTCTAAATTACATAATGACTTGGCGAATTAAGTAAAATAACCATCATTTATTTTAGTTAATCTTCCTATTTGTGTTTAGGGAGTTTCAAGTCTAATTTTTGATTTGTTAGCTTTCAGACTCGCGATTTGTATGAAAATGTTTGTGTGGCGATTAACATGGTTAACTAAAATAGTGCGAAATAAAATTTTTAAAAAGAAGAAGATCATATCATCTAATATGAGCATCCATGTGGGATAGGGAAATCTCACCCGAGGGGGTGAACATCTCAGTCAGAGATTAGATTCAAATCAAAAACAAACATACTAATCCATGTCCGAAGCACAATCCAGAAGCAAAGTAAAACACTTTAAAAATAACAAGTAAGGTTTGACACGTGAACTTTCACCAGGGAAGTGAGGCCGGGTGCTCCAGAAGGGAAAGCACCCCCTGTTTAGCTAGCTACACCTGCCACGCGTGTATTCAAAATTGTGTGAAAGAAACAAGGAACTATGGGAAGTCAAATATATCCAGGGTAATCCTGGACACAGAGACATTATACTGTGATAACGGCCATAAAACTTTTTTGAAGGCCGTTATAAGCCTAAGCATCCCCGGGTCAATAATTTTTTTTTCAGATGATAAATGTTTCGTGTTAGGTATTCCATGGTTCGGTTGCTAGAAAATTGATTTGTTTAATCAATGATTAAAACATATTAAAAAAATTATTAATTTCAACAGGTAAATGATCAAATGGATAGTCCTTTGAAAACATGGTTTGGCTGAATAGGATTCTTTCCACACCCATATTTTCATAATTCAAAACATACTTGAAATTATGCAAAATTCAATTTTGGACTAATCAATCGCTTAAACTGATCAAGCTTAAAAAATCTGATCCCTGAAATACTTTGATGGTTGTGGTTGTAAAACGTTTTGTGTTATTTGCGTATGATGCGCCAATCTTTTTTGGTTTTATTTATTGATTTATCAGACAAGCAAACAAAACGAAAACTTGAGGCCAATGAGCAGAGAATAAATTAATTCCATAATAAAACGACCACGTATGCCAAGCCAATCTGGGGCCAGTTGTTTAAAACTTGATTAGTTTATTCAAAATTAGTCAAAATTTGAATTTTGCAAAATTTCAAATATTTTGTGAAATTAAAGTTGAAAATGTTTAAAGATGCATAGAATTTCACAAAATTAAAGCGCATTGTTTTTATAATGATATGTTGATTTTTATTGATAATTTTAAATTTGTATTAATCATTAATTAAACTAATCAAGGTTTAAACTGGGTCATGCTGTTTTAGCACGCACTTCTATGCAATATCACATTGATAATACTTGTCAGTTCCAAAGTTTTTACCTTGCTTCTGGACTGTGATTCAGACATGGATAAGTATGTTTGTTTTTCGATTATCACAAACCACGTGACGAAAATTGAACAAATAAAAATGTTTGAATATGTTATTGTTTTGTAATATTTTAACGTCGAGTCAGCATTTTTAACCATAACCCTAACTCTTAAAGTAAAAATCTGCCATTGTTTTGTTCAGTTTTTGTTTGGCCAAAGTTTCATAATCAGGAGATATATGTTTCCTGTTTAGTATTTATAAAATATTTTAATGCTTTTGACTTGAACGCTTTGTGTTGCATTCATCAATACCCCCCCCCCCAGAAGTTTAAGGGTATATAGAAATCATCCTATCTGTCCGCCCGCCTGTCTGTCTGTCCGTTCCAATATCGTGTCCGCGTCCTATGGATGGATTTTAAACAAACCTGTCACAAATGTTAACCAACATAAAACGATGTGTCGCATACCAAATTTATGTGCCCGAGTCAAAGGTCAACGCCAGGAGGTTAATGTTAGGGGACGGGGTATTTGGCTCTCAAGGGACAGTTTTGTTTTGATCCATGCTAATGGGTGGATATGTTTTAACACACGCTTCTATGCTATTTATTTTAAATATAACCATAACTACGATGTCCGATGTGGGCCGGCAAAAACGTATAACGAATCAAGAATAACTTGCCTGGGATTTTTCCTATCGCAAAAAATGTCGGACAAATCGAAAAAGAAAATAGAAAAAGTGTCCGACATAGAACAAATGCCAGGCAAATAGACGACAAGTCATTATAGGTATTGTCCGACATTTTTGGCGATAGAAAAGATGCCAGGCAAATCGATGTTAAGTCGTTATAGGTTTTTGTCCGATAATTTTTTTCGATAGAAGTCAGACAAATCGATGTCAAGTCGTTATATATAGGTTTGTATCCGACATTTTTTGCGATAGAAAAGATGCCAGGCAAATCCATGTCAAGTCGTTATACGTTTTTGTGATAGAAAAATGCCAGGCAAATTAGTCTTAAGTAGTAGTACGTTTTTGCCGTCCCATATCGGCCATCGTACATAATCATAACTCTAGCTGTTGTTTACTTTATAGACAGTAAGGATTGTATGTATGCAAATTACATAACTATGTGGATAATAGTAGTAGTCAAATTACCAAAATTGTCCTCATAAATTATACAAATAGTCATTATCTAGTCGGGAATCTGTTGTTGGTTTAGTTAAAATAAGAAAACAAAACTGTTTCAACATTTAACGGATAATATTTTGTTAAAAACCACGCTCGAGTAACATCCGCATGTCCAATAATAGTCCCATGCTATCAACGTTACTGGTTACCGTTGGTTTGGTAACGGTATGATGGATTTGGGTCTACAATCTTCATTTGGAAAAACGCGGGAATAAAACTCTAAAAGGATTGAGCTACAGAGCGGAACAGAAATAGTGTTCATTAGGGATATACTTGACATACAATTGACATACCGCCGGCCACGCCCACAATGTTCCGACACTGGCCGCCATCACAGTACCAAAGCAGCTTCACGGCAACTAATGACGTTCTAGTGTCAGTGACGTCATTAAATTGCACAATTCAGCGCGAGTTTTCATTCTTATCGTGTGTCATTCAAGCATGCTCAGTCGGAACGCCAACCCCGTCGGCGTAGGGATTCATTAAAATTTGTGAACTTGCAAATGTGATGTAAAATTTGTCAAAAAATGGCGAACCTTTGAACGACACAAAATGAGGAACTGTGTTGAATGTATTACAGATTACCATAGACTGGGATGCAAAATAAAAAATTCAGAATATTTGAAAACCGACAAAATCTATTTTTTATAATTCCGGTTACAGTTTAATTTCGTAATTTATAGTGAAACGTGAACCACAGGCTAAAACTCAAAATGTTATCCGTCACAAGATTCCTTCCAATTTCTCACACAGCTCGTGCTCAGAAACAATATTTATACCAAATGAAAGACTTTTTTACAAGGTACAATTCCATATATAATACATCAAATAATTTCCTGTACACAAAAAACGTCCAAGTTTTAAATGCGAAAAAAACGCCGCCGTCAATCCGGAATCTTGGATGGGGTCGGTCCATTTTCCGTCTAATTTGACCTAGAAAGTTTGTTAGTACTGCTTCCTAACTATGTTCTATATATAGTTTGGACACAAAGAAGACGCAGAATGGTATTTACGGCTGAAATAAAGTAAGTTTTGGCGATTATTAGCATCTATTTCGTCAGATTTCTCAAGATTTATGCCGAATTTTAGGACCTACTTTCAGTCTCCATATTAAATTTGGCCATATGCCGCTTCGATCGTTCATTTCACAAATCTGAATTTCACAGGCCAATTTCGTGCACAAATATTGTGTTGGTTGACCCCTTACGGTGTATATTAAGTATGAGTGAATTGGTGGTAGACTTGAAAACATGCGCAACCGTTTATTAAGCGTGTGCGAGTTATAGGCCTAGGACTAGGATGCCAAAATGGCCTATCATGTTTTCTGTACATTTTGCCTTGAAATTTATCATTATATGGTCTCAATATAATCACTCAGCCTGTGCCTTTCTGAAGATAGGCACAGCTCCCCATATCTGTTAAAAAAACAGTGTCATAATCATTGCATGTCAACACACACACACACACACACACACACACACCATATGCTGATAGGCCTAAAGAAATTTAGAAATGTGCAACAGATATGGTTTTCAGTTGTTTTAAGCTTTAGTACTTGGTGTTGTTAAGAAATTATAAACAGCCATATGGAACCTACATTTGAATAAAAACTTTTTGCTGAATGGGGCATTATTTTTGGCAGAAAATTAAATGCCAATTTGGTTTTATGTTTTACAATGCAGTTTCACTGTCCAAAGTGTAAGTAGAACAAATTGTGCAAAATAGCAAGAACCAAGCTGAAACGCAATAAGAAGATTAGGTTTCACACCAGTAGTGTCACATAACAAAACAGTGCAACTAGAAGGGTGGTATATAAAATCCTCATCCATATTCACTAAAAGTTTGTTTTTATAAACAATCAACACCTGAGTTATGCTAAACACAAATATCTAAAATGAAACTTGCTGCTTCCAAAATCAACAAATTAATAATCAGTCAGATTACTGGTAGGGCTGAAAATTAGTAAATTCCATTAAATGGACATGTTTATCAATTATTTTTATTTAAAGTGAGCATTCTTTAAATGTAAAGTGTTTGATAAACATATTTGGTTCCAGTTTTACAGTCATTCCTAAACTAAGATTTTCCTTAATTGAAATCTGACAACTTTTGAAACAATTTTATGCAACTGAAAATACAGTTTCAACAAAATTCGAATATAAATGTAAACAAATCCTCAAGAATGGTCTTCAAAATGTCCCCTTAAATTTATGAACATCTTGAATACAGAAAAAAAGTATTCAGCTTTCAAATTTGCTAAATTCAAGTTGAGGATAATCTCAAATAAGGAATGAATGTTAAACTGGAGTCAGCAGTCTTAAGACTATCACTTTTACAGAATATTCGTATCTAAAGGCATAGTACCAGGCAATAATAACCACTACCATTTCTCAGGTCTTTGTGTTCAAACCCATAACCCATTTACAGAACAAATCCTCTCCCAAAGGAGCTACTCTAACTGGACAGGCTGTAATGTGTCACAAAATACCAGCATATATGTATTTTATAAAAAAAACATTGCATATAAATACCATGAAGAATAGGCCTACATATTGTGTGACAGTAAAATTATGGACCAATAATAAGGATGCAAATAATTTTAACAAAATTATGCACTGGGATAAAGCTATTGACCTGCCTATATGCACACATCTTGAAGGGCCAGTATGTACACAGTCTAGCTTTGACAGGTCAGTATATATACAGTTAAGCTTTGAGGAGCCAGTATGTATACAGTATATATCTTGACGGGCATGTATGTATACAGTATATATCTTGACGGGCCTGTATGTATACAGTATATATCTTGACGGGCCTGTATGTATACAGTATATATCTTGACGGGCATGTATGTATACAGTATATATCTTGACGGGCTAGTATGTATACAGTATATATCTTGACGGGCTAGTATGTATACAGTATAGCTTTGACAGGCCAGTGTATACAGTATAACTCTTTATATGCCTGTATGTATACAGTATAGCTGTGATGGGCCAGTGCACAATTGTGCATTGATCTTGATGGACAAATGTAAACCTCACTAAATCTTGACAGAGAAGTGTCAGTATGGTTTAGCTTTATATTATACAGTATATATATATTGGGGAGCAGTTGAGGTATGATAAACATAAGTACATATAAGGCTACATAGATACTGCCATGCCAGAATAGGCTGGCTTGATGGGAATACATGATATGTATGGTATAGCTTTTGACAGCCCAACATTGGTTTAACATCTTAAAACAACAATTATAAAATTCAAACAATCCATAAGTTTACATGTAATGAATTTAAAGACATTAAGTGATGAGAATTCTTGCTGCATCTGTAACTGAAACACTACTCATGTAGCTATTTAATTATGAAAATGCAAAACACAGTCATTTTTCTTCAAATGTAAATAGAAATCCAATATACAATGGCCATTCAGTTGTCCAAATCTATGTGTTCAAATGCCACAGTATATGTTATAAATATATTTGAAAATATAATATCCGATGAAATGCATGTTAGCAAGCTAAAAATTTAAAAATACAGTAGCATTCCTAATATTCACAAAAAATTACTTTAATTATAGCAATAAATGTCTCTTTTTCTTTTGTAAATCCATCTGATTATGTAGTGAGATAGGCAAATATTAAATAAATAAATAATCAATTAAATAAATATATAAATAAATAAATCTATTTTTATAAATAAATAAATAAATAAATAAATAACCATCAAATCTAAAATGTGCCAATATTAATGCACATGGAATTGGTTTTTTCATTTCTTCAGTTTGTGAAACTGTGTCATATAGGCCTTGTCTTTGTTCACAATGCATAAAATCAATCCCATGTATGATAATGGGAATTTTTTGTCATCTCAGAGAGAGAGAGTATGGTGCTGAGAAAGAGAGAGAGAGAGTATATGGTGCTTAAGTCAGGACCAGGCATTGAACTGGAATACAGATTTTAAACAAATTGGTGGGGCTTCAGTTAGGCAAGGCAAAGACTTCTAAAGACAG
This sequence comes from Anadara kagoshimensis, assembly GCA_021292105.1. Taxonomy (NCBI): domain Eukaryota; kingdom Metazoa; phylum Mollusca; class Bivalvia; order Arcoida; family Arcidae; genus Anadara; species Anadara kagoshimensis. The sequence continues at coordinate 27,755,225 of CM037866.1, forward strand.
AAAGTTCTATGCAAGACAAAAGAAAGAATTTGAAATCGTTATCACGTGAGTGTTATTAAAATTAGTTGCAACGTCATTTGAAACTTGATATTGAAGCATCGATCATCGCGGGGCAGCCATATTTGTTTTCATTGACAACCAAATGTACTACCCAGTCTTTCGGGTTTTTAAGATATTAACAGGTCGTGCTCAGAAACCATTCTTAATTGAATTTAATTCTAATTGTGTGATGTCACATTCTACACAATATAAAGTGGTAATTTTGTGTACACAAAATTCGTCCAAGTTTTAAAGATTGTCGAAAATTTTGGGGCAATTGTGAGAAGAAATTGATTGTCATCAAGAAATCCGAAAAATGTGTAAATAACAGTATCTTATCGCTAAATTGAAAATTAAATCTCAAACTGTTGTTTATTCGGCATATAATTCAAAAGTTTCATCGATAAACTTTACTTCATTATGTCCCAATATAGGTTTAAAAACGGGTGTCTTTTCGCCCCTCAGACACTTGTCAAAAAGTAATCCCAAATTTCCATACGGCGGAAGGATACAAAATTTGTAAAGCCGAAACACAATTTGTGGAAATTGCCGACTTGGCGTTCCGAGTGTGCTGGGCCTTTGTCGGAACATTGTGGGCGTGGCCGGGGATCCGTCAATTTTAGTTCTTACTTCATTAAAACCCAATACGGTAGCTCTATTGGTAGAGTGCTTAGTTAGCATATGGGAGGTCTTGGGTTTGAACCCGATCGAGGTCTGACCAAAATTTTAAAAACGTAGTGATTGTTATTTCGCCAAGCACACGGTATTTAGAAATGAAATCACAAATTCTTTCGGTAAAAAATTAATAATCAAATCCAACGTGTCCCGACAGACGTAGCCTGAAAATCGCCCGAAGCGCAATGGGAACATTAGAATTTCCACCATTTTTACCTTTATAATTAGCTGGTGACGTCTTGATATAAGTGAAATATTCTTTGTTGGACTTAAAACTCCGATATATCAATCAATCAATCAATCCATCCATCCATCCATCCTAGCTACTTACCAATCTTTTAGATATATAACGAGGTGTTGACAATAACGATGTTTGTCTCCTCCTCATTGGTCCGGCTGTTGCTTTACAGATAAACAAAAGTCCTAGTAACAGGACAAAAATCTTCATTTCTAATTCTTTGTATTTTTCACTAAAAATTAAAAAAATATTTTAAAAAAGTATTACAATATACAAGTAAATATATAACATTGAGCTTTTTTTTTTAAAAAAAAAATATTGAATCATAATTCAAATAATCGAGTAAATTGCCACGTACAGGACAATAACCATTGTAACACTATTATTGTTAATTATATAAATGAAAAGTTCTGTAACTCCATAACTGTTATCCAAAGTCCTTTATCCTATCCTACTGTTGCTGGTATCTAAGTGTGGTGTACATGTTGATGTGTTGTGCTGGAGAGGCATGCTGCGTTCCCGCAGCTTCGGAGAGTACCGACTACATTTTGTCGGACTCCTTTCTGTGTTCCATCGCCTCGATAAAGGTTTGGTCCCGAGTCTTTATGTGCCAGTGAATGCGTGCAGGCAACCAGGAATGTGGACCAGAATGCCTATTATGGGCAGGACACAAGCGATTCTTAGAATTGTGTATTGGTGAAGCAATTAGTGATGTATGATGGACAGTATGGCCTGGACTTGTTTATGCTTAGGCAGCATGGGGTAATTAATTACAGCATACCTCACCAGCACTACACATCAACATGGACACCACACTCAGATACCAGCAACAGTAGGATAGAATAAAGTACTTGGAATCCAACAATGGAGCTACAGAACTTTTCATTGATATAATTAACTATAATAGTGTTACACCATTTCGTTTTCCTATTCCTATATCATGCTCTTTGCCGTGGATTGTTCTTACATTTACGCTGAACATTAATGCTAAATGCATTTAGTTTATTCAAGTTATTAAACTCAGCAATACAACGTTCACTAGCTAAAACCCTATATGTTAAATATTGTCCAAAATTGTGTTTTAAATACAAGATAATTTTGGTCCTAAATGGATCTACATATATGTATGTACGAGAGAAATATCATCCAATATGGTGTTATTTATTAGGTATCCATGGATACATAAATCTGCCTGTATGTAAAACCGGTACATAACGTTGACACGTGTGTGGACATATATATATCACACGACACACCATCATACATCATCATAACTAAGAGAAATATTCCGCTATAGAACATTTATAAACATAGTTTATGGTAAGAGTTTTCTAGAAATAAAGAAAGTGAAGATATGGAGTGAAGTTTCTGAAGTGTATCAGAAAAGGGTAGTGTTATTATTTATATTTTTTAAAATAAAACAATCAGAAAAGGGTAGTGTTATATTATATATTACAATCAGAAAATTAAAAACTCGAATTTCGTATTTTATTCTATTTTGAATATCTTTGTAACGTTTGTGTAAGATTTAGTCATATTCATGTGATTAACATTCGGGGGAAAATCATGGTCTATTTAAGGTACACGTATAATCCCAGTGGGGTATATAATAATTTTAAACAGTTAAGAAATAGCATTCCATTTGAGTGTATTCATTCAGTATAACGAATGAGAGTCAGGAATAGCATATTCAATGATCTGCGAAGCAGTTCATGTTAAATATGCTATTCCTGACTCTAATTTATAATAACAAATGAATACACTCAAATAGAATGTTATTTCTCATATTTTCTATCATAAAACATATCGATAACATGTCCGAAATGTAAAATTATCGCTACAATAATTTATTTCATTCAAATTTCCGACAAACATACAGGATTGATAGAACAGCCTTGCTCCAAATAAGGATATTTACGTCGGGACTAGCGTTGGATGCTGACCAATCACCAGATCACACAATGTATGACGTGATAGGGTGACATTATGTGACGTAATGGGATACTTAAACGTTTCGTAATCAGAGGTCATGGCCCCATACTGTATTCAAGAACAATTGACGTATCGCTGACCACGCCCACAATGTTCCGACAAAGGCCAAACATACTTGAATTACACACAAACAGAATGAAAACTCTGCCTGAACTGTGCCGTTTAATGACGTCACTGACACTAGTACGCCATTAGTTGCCGTGACGCTGCTTTGGTACCGTGATAGCGGCCTTTTTCGGAACATTGTGGGCGTGACCGGCGATCCGTCAATTTAATGCCAGTAAAACAAATAGGTTCATCTAAAGCAGGTCAATTTCAACTGTAAATATAACCTGTAACGATGTTAGTTTCGACATATTTTATTCTTCATGTTTAAATATGTTTCAAGCCAAATTTCCATAAAAATCGACCTCGATAATAAGACTGATCCGAACTCGCAGTGATCGATACTTTTTCATTTCACGACAAATGTATTTGATGAAGTGGAATTTACATCTGATTGACACCTGAATACCTACCACTAATCAGCTTAATTGATTTTGCAATCATTCATTTGTTTATGAATAAAGGCATTACCTATGATAACGTAACGTTAAACTATCTGATTACATCACAGTGTATTATTCTATTATTCTTGCATCCGTTTGATTGGTCAGCATTCTATCTGAAGCTGGCGTTACTATATGTTGATTTATCAATATCATGTTTGTCAGAATCTTGAATTCATGTCGGGATAATTTTAAGTTCCTGTCATGCTAACAATACTGCTAAGAAAGTACTGTTTAGTTGAATGTATTCATTCGGTATTTTAAATTGCATTTTTATTTTTTTTAAATTAAAAGTAGCACATAACACAATTTTTAAAATTACATTTGAATAAACACTTTATTTCAATCATATTTTAGTTTTCTGCAGCCGCGGTGGCCTTATAAGACACCAGTCTAAAAATCCAGGGTCTCTCACCGCTGTGGGTTCGAACCAGACTTAGGCCACATGTGGGAAAGTGAGTTTCCCTTGCCGTTGACCTTTACTGGTTCACCCGGTGTCAGTATAATGAGTGGAGTGGTGCGCTTGTCTGCGGTGTACTATCTCTGTGAGCTGGCACTTTAAAGTCGCTCTGAGTGCGCGCTAGTACAAGACAGACCATAAAACACACTCGCACTTCACATGCATACAAGAACTTGTTCATAGAATAATCTATAGAGATAAATAAAGTAGTCCTAGTCGCGAATAGCTGAAAAATTGCTGATGCGACGTTAAGCAACATTCAACAAAAACAAACATACTAATCCAAGTGCGAATCACAATCTAGACGTAGAGTAAAAACTTTGAAATTGACAAGGTATGTAAGACACGTGAACATCAAATAGGGAATTGAGGCCGGGTGCTCCGGAAGGGAAAGTAACCCTTTTTAGCTAGATACACTTGGGAATAAAGAACACAGCAGCTATAACTAGAAATACCCAGTAAACCCAAAAAGGATACACCCGCCACAAATTCATGTCAAGACAAGACAGGTGATGAGTCCATGGACAAACAATGACGCCTTTAAATTTAGCCCCCCTCTTTGTTCGCGGTCGTGGGGGTGGGGTGGATGGGTGGGTTGTAGGGGTCATATTATAAGGTTTGTTTGTACTTTAGACTTAATGTATTAATGAAGGGTACTATTCATTGTTAAGTTTTCAGTAATTTTTAAATTCATGTTTGTCTAGATTAGCTGCCAGTTAAAATCTGAAAATTCTCAAAAACTAAGGTTCCGGAGCACCCGACCTCACTTTCCTGGTACAAGTTCACGTGTCTAATCAGACTTGCCAGTTCCAAAGTTTTTACTTTTACTACTGGATTGTGATTCGGACATGGATAAGTATGTTTGTTTTTGTATATTTCCTCATATTCAGTATTTTCTTGGGTAAAATTGGTTAATTCATATTTTTATCTATTAGATATTATTTCAACTCCTTGAAAAAATGGTTTCCTGGTTTTGGTCAGAGCACTACTGACGAGGAATTGAATTCCGAAAAGACCGCCAAGTGCTGTAAAATTAACACTGGTACGTATAAAATATTGTCTAGACAATTCTATTCTAAGATTGATGGATAATTCAAAAACAAAATACTAGACATTTGATTATAAAATTGCTAATGTTACTTTAAAAAACAGGATACAAATATCATTTTTCATTTTGGGATTTTTCAATATTATTGATATTGTAAATTTATTTAACTTTCGATTTTATTATACAGTCAAACCTGTCAATAAAAGCCACACAAGAGAACCAGTAAAAGTGGCCTTTATGGGCAGTTGACCTTTATATACAGGTTTATATAATATCAATAAAGAACAATTTGTATACAATTCTACTGGCCTTTATAAACAGCTGACCCTTATATAGAGGTGGCCTTTAAAGCAGGTTAGACTATATGTTCGGAATTGTTTATTTTTCAGTACATTTATGTCTAGACATCTGATTGTAAAATTGATGATTAATTTAAATACCAAGAAATAAATATCATTTAGCATTTTGGGGGTATATTTTATTGTAATTGTTATTTTAGTTTTAAAGATTCGATGGTATGTTGGTTTATTGTCTTTTTTCTATATTAAGTAAGAACAATCATGTCTAGACATGTTATTGTAAATTAATTGTTTACTGAAATAATATTTCCAATTTTGCAATTTTCATAATACCCAGTACAGACCTGTCGAAATGTTAACACTTAGCTAACTAATAGTGCTGTCATATGCTACTTTTGAATTTTTATGAAATAATATAATTAAAAAGTAGCACATGACAATTATTTGACATGTGCTGAATTTGAATGCATAATTTGAATAAAAATTCAAATCAAAACATGACAGTACCAAGCCGGCAGCCCAGATAGGTCCCTAGTTCCCAATATCTCAACAGCTGTTATCTATCTTGTTAAGCTTTTCAGTCACAAATTATCAATACATATGTACAGTCCAGGCCTGCCGAAAGTTTAAAACTAAGCTAAAGAAAAGAAGTTTGGCTACCAAAAGATCGAGATATGCATGGCTAGTTGCCCGAATGTTGTCTGTCCAAAGATTGATAGAAATGTCGAAATATGGCTAACGATGGACCGAGATGAGTCGCCGATGCAGCACAAATTTGTCAACTCAGTGTTAAACTTTCGACAGGCCCGTACTGTATCAATACAGTCCAGGCCTGTCGAAAGTTTCACACTGTGCCTTCTAAATGGAACCGAAGCTAAAAAAAATGATAAGAAGAAATTGATAGCTTGTGCCGAAAAGCTACCGAAAAATTCACTACAGGCCTGTTGAAATGTTAACACTAAACAGCTAAGGAAGAAGTGCGGAATAAACTGCTCATCTCGACTCTCGACAGCTTTTCGGTAGCTGTTATCTATCAGTAAAACCTCGATGATTCATCACTGGTCACCATTTGTTAAGTCAAATTTTGGCGTTATAAAGGGGTTTGGGAATAAATTGATGGAACAGATAAAGAAAAACATAAACAAAATGGATGTTGGGACTTCAAAATAGTGTGGCGATAAGCGAGGTGGCAAAGTTATCGAGGGGCATTATAACGAGGTTTTAGCTTTTCGGCCATTAGTAAATAATATCTCTGTCACTCCGATGCCGATCCTCGTTAGCTCAATGTTAAAATTTCGACAGACCTGTACTGTATATATCAGTTGCTAACGATATATAGCTAACAAGAAACATATATGCGCTGCCGATTCGGCACTAATTGACCGCGGATCGCCGGCCCCGCCCACGATTTTCCGACATAGACCCAGCATGCTTGAATTGCACACAAAAAAAAAAACTCGGCCTAAATTGTGCCATTTATTGACACTTATATATCCTTTATTGCCGTGGCGCTGCTTTGGTACCGTGATGGCGGCCAGTGTCGGATCATATTGGGCGTGGCCGGCGATACGTCAATTTCCTTGCCCTTTTGACAGGCCTGTATAATGGCCAGTTGGCAGCCAAGTTTCGGCTCATTTTCGTTCATTTAATGTTAAGCTTTGTCTGTATTGTAATTGTTATGTTTCAAAATTTATTAAACATTCGATTTTATTTAGGATATTGTATTACTAAACTCCGCCATAAACGATTAAAACTTAATTCTTCAGATTGATTTACAGCACAATACTAAATCGTACGACTGTCTAGATCCGGCTAATTAAATACAAGTAAAGTACAGACATCTCTAATTTTATATTTTACTTGATTATTGCTGAGGTATATTCGGCTGTATATAGATCAGCATTGTTCAAAACAATACTCACCTCCGAATTTAAATAGAACAGTATTGTGTGACTGTGCATATTTTATGACTTGTTGTATTTTGGATTATTAGTGACGTTAGAGTATAAATATCACGCCTTGTACACGCATTTTAAAAGGAAAATAAATCGTAGAAAACCTCAGCCGTAAATTGTCGAGATTTAAAAAAAACCTCGAATTTCTTTAACAAACTCTGGTCCCTATGCACTGCTCTATGACGTTGAATATATTAATATCTTTTCATTTTTTAAATAATTTGTTATACAAGGTATTTTCCTATTTTCCCAAAACGTGTAATTTTGCATAATTTCCATAAAAATGCAACAAATATTTCAAAAATTTTTAGATTATCAATATCCTGCTTTTTTATTTATAAATCTTCACACTTGTGTAGGTAATTAGGTGTACCCCTCTTTCACGTTTTTCAACCTAATGGTTTTCACTTAATTCTTAAATTACCAATTCCTGCTTCCTATTTTCCCAAAACGTGTAATTTTGCATAATTTCCATAAAAATGCAACAAATATTTCAAAAATTTTTAGATTATCAATATCCTGCTTTTTTATTTATAAATCTTCACTTGTGTAGGTAATTAAGTGTACCCCTCTTTCGCGTTTTTCAACCAAATGGTTTTCTTTTGAATTTTCCTACTTAAATGACCCGTAACTCTGATACCGAATGGTCAACACTAATGCTACCGAGAGATAGATAAAAGCTGTCGAATTAAAAAAATGGTATATGACACACATATATGTACATGTATTTATTGTACTTAGTCTTATGTTAATAATTAATGTAGTTATATCATAACATGTTTTTGATGGGCAATCACGTTTTCTCCCCCCCCCCTTTTCTTCATTATTAGTTTGTTAGTAATTTAATAATTAACCTACTTACTTATAACTTCTGTATTTTTCCTAGTTACGACCATTATATTCTGAATTACTGTAGAGCAACCTTTATTGTTTCACTGTAAACCCAAAGTGCAAATCGCGAAATAGTGTCTTATTGAATTGGTTTGGGTTGGCAGTTGACAATAAAGGTTTTTACATTATGTTGTACAGTTGTTCTGGAGACGGGTTTAAATAAGCTAGCGCTTGTTCCTGAATCCAGTTTAAAGTTTGTTTTTTGTTGTTGTATTATTTGTATTTAATGATGAATAAATATTATTTAAACTAAAAGCTGCCGAAAATCTATTGAGATATAGGTAAAGGGTGGGGGGCGAGATAAATTATAAGTTGCTGAGTCGGCAGTTATTCGTTGGCTTGCTTAGTGTTGAACTTTCAACAGGTCTGTACTGTATTTTGGAAATATGAATATACGATTTATTGAACAATATCTGTGCAAAAAATGTTATTCCGAACGGAAATAAGATATTGCATAATATTATAGAACAAGAACAATTCAGTGAATTAATCTCAACGTTTAACCGCCTGAAGGTCATTTTTGTGATTTGCACTTATGTTCAAAGGGCCATAATTCCCAGTAAAATTAGCAAACCGACTCGGGTTAATGATATGCGAATCTCCTATCTATATATGTTGATACTTTGCACCAAGTTTCTTGAACTAGTGTGTCATACATAGTTTTGGAGAATTAGCTCGGACAAAAATTTCGGACGCGAACTCGTATGAAAATAGTTTTAGTAAGCAAATTAATAGCGATTTCATTGGTTTGATGAAAAGGTAAAGCCACACTCATTCAGAGGCCGTATGACGTACATTATCTGATACGTCTTCAAACCAATCCGGTCGTGCTGACGTTTGCTGTACATGTGATGGGTAGCGCAGTAAAGTATCACTACATATTTTTTGTAGTCTAATTGACAAATATTGTCATAACTTTACAAAATTGCTCATTTCTTATCGGGAGTTTAAAGATAACGGTTGAATCAGGTTTAAAAAAAATAACCCAAATGGACCCTTACAGCAGATTTGTGTAACTACACCTTTATAGTATGCATAGCGTCCGTTTTAGTTATTTCTCAATGACCAGAACAAAGAATCGAATAATTCAAAAGTATAAAAAAGCATAAAGAAATAAAATGAAGCCATTAAAGAAATCAAAATAAACGCGAATTGTAAATATCACATATTATACTAGTGTCATGTCACGATGTGAAGTCAAATATGGTAATATTTATTTTGATGAGTCAATTTAAATCTACAAAATTGCCAGATAAATTTTCCCCATAACACAAAATGGCGGAAATAATGTTGACTTGCATTTTAATTTAATCATTTCATTTAGTTGTAATCTGTGATGGTTTGGCATTTAACATATACCATTTTTTGAATTTAATCATAAAATACATTTAAAAATGGTATATGACAATATATTTTATGATTAAAAAAAAATGGTATATGACACTAGTAATGTAATAGTTGAACTGTCTAGAAATGGCGTTAATAGGTCTATAACTTTGAATTCCATTGTCGTGCAAAGAAAAAAAAACTGAATAACACGCAAATTTTTTACAGAATGAAAAAAAAATCCTGGCACATATTTTTTTTAAAAAATAAAATAAATTATTTTTAGATGTTTAAAAAAGAAACAGACTTTGATTCAAAAGGACTTTAATAACCAAAATTCACTTCGAACATAATTTCGAATTCCATTGTCGTGCAAATCAATCTAAATAACACGCGATTTTTTTTACAAAGAAAAAAATAATTTCTGGCCCCTTTTTTAAAAAAAAAAATTCATTTGTTTTCAGATGTTTGAAAAGAAACAGACTTTGATTCAAAAGGACTTTAATGACCAAAATATACGTATTTTTCGAAAACATTCAGAAAAAAACTTCAACATTTATAGCAATAAAATTAAACATTACTGTATAAGAAGAAAAATTAGCAAAGAAAAATATCCGCAATTTTCACCATTACTCTTGTACCGCGAATATATCTTCTCAAATACAATTTCATATTTACCTTCAACGGGTACCCTTTCCCTATAGCTAAGTGAGTTGAGTTAAGTAATAGTGTTTAACGTCCCAGTCAAGGATATTTCACTTATATTGAGACGTCGCCAGCTATAGGCGAAAGTGCAGAAATTTTGCATGTGCGTTGCGTTGATGGCATTATACAGCAGGGTTCTTTAGCGTGCCAAACCTACCGTGACACGGGACTTCGTTTATTTTAAGTTTCCATCCGAAAGAACCGCGACTTTCATTTTTTCGTAATGCCGAGTGCTTCGCGAAAGAACAGTCACTACCCACTTTCAAGTCTTGGGTCAGAAAAAAAAACCAAAACAAACAAGCTAAATTGCCCAAAGACGTTTAAAAATATAAGTAATGCAACTTATAAATTAAGCGACAAAAACAACCAAAAAAGTGTAAAAATATACATGAACACTATACAAAAATGGTTAAGTAATGCAAATTACAAATTAAGCGGAAAAAACGACCGGAAAATGTAAAAATATCCATGGAAACCTTACACATGTTTAAATAATGCAACTTTCAAATTAAGCGACAAAAACAACCGGAAAATGTAAAAATATCCATGGAAACCTTACAAATGTTTAAATAATGCAACTTTCAAATTAAGTGTCAGAAACGACCGGAAAAGTGTAAAAAATATCCATGGAAACCTTACAAATGTTTTAAATAATGCAACTTTCAAATTAAGCGACAAAAACAACCGGAAAAGTGTAAAAAATATCCATGGAAACCTTACAAAAATGTTTAAATAATGCAACTTACAAATTAAGGATAGATAAGTGAAACCTTATATAATATAAACTCACCAAGTAATTATCACGAAGTCGTGCTCCGACTCTTGATTAAAGTCTGATGTTGATACAAACAGCTGCAAAGTATACAAACCCTAACAATCGTTGTTATGAATCGTAAATGTATAACGACTCATTAACTTACATTATTATATAAACCATTAACAATGCTCATGTCAAAAGGTTTAATCATTCTACTTCAAGTCATAAGTGTCTTAATGACATAAATTGGGAAAAATTTATGGATGCGAGTTTCATATTTTCATGTTATTAATGACGCAGTTGATCATCCGATTGTTTTCGCTTTTTCCCATCAATCAAAATGTATTCAACTTCCGGTATACGATCGATAATTTACATCCGGGCACTTAATAGTTTCCCCCAATGGTATTACTTCACACAGCCCATCCTTGACAATTTTCTAATATAGTAAATATTTACATATTCCACACGGACAGGATACAAATATATTAGGAATTTGAGCTTAAAATTAAAAGAATATGCAGCATTCGAACCGTGACGCAGCAACAAAAAAAAAAAAAAAAAAAAAAAAAAAAAAAAAAAAAAAAAATTACATATCAAAATCATGACCCCTAAAGAAAGAAGTATAAACTTTGCAATTTAGTTAAACTTCTACCGTTGAAGTAAATGCAATTTAATAATACGATTTTTAGGTACCAACTCTCCCATTGCTTTAGCTATATAGTGTACAAGGTGCTTAAAAGATTGCATGTGCAATATACCATTTTTTGAATTTAATCATAAAATGCATTAAAAATGGTATATGTTGTCATATACCATTTTTTAAATGTATTTTATGATTAATTTTAAAAAATGGTATTAGACATATGTACATGACCCAACATTGAACATTGACGTACATGGAAGTAACGTCGGAGGAAGTTGTCTACTGATGAAAATGAAACAACTAGTATAACAAGGAATTTGTAATTCTTGTTTGTGATTCGTTTATTGTTAGTTACCTATGCCAAAATCAGCTGATTTAATTAACAATTGAACTGTTTAGAAATGCGGTTCATAGTCGATATGAAGGCAATTGATATGCAAGCAAACTGAATAACGCACGTTAGCGCGTTATGATTAGTTTGCCTTGCATATCAATTGCGTTCATATCGACTGTGAACCGCATTTCTAAACAGTTCAATTGTTATATTTACGTTTAAAACTATTTTCTTTTCTTTTTCTTGGTTCAAAATCATGTTAGAAAATTTTAATTCGGCGCTTTGTCAACAACAAATTTTCGATTACCGGAACAGCTGATGGAACAGCAGATCCAACTGATCAGCTGTGCAGTTTGGCGCCAGAAATTCTAGGACAACATAGTGCGTGGAAAAAACAACAAATTGCATACAAAATTTCTACTAAATTGTTCAATTTTTTATTAAATACAATTATTTCGGTAATAAATAATCACAATTATGCAAACAATCAATAAAAAGTTAAAACTAAATATATTTTGTGTATTTCATATTGTGTATTCATACGCCGATTGTTGTGAATGGAATTCCCGTGACGTCACCAAGGTAGATCTTGCAGTTCATAGCCGATATGAACGCAATTGCTCTGAAACCTTGTGTAGAAGACAGAAAACAGACAAAATGTAAATACTTACCCTATGACGTTCAAATAAGACGTGACATTTCTACAGTAAATTAAATGTGGTTTTCGTTTTTTTTCAGTTCCAAAAATATGATACAGTCAAACCTGCCCTAAAGGCCACATCTATATAAGGGCCACCTGCTTATAAAGGCCAGTAGAATTGTATCCCACTTGTTCTTTACTCATACTATTTGAGCCTGTGTATTAAGGCCACCTGCCCATAAAGGCCTTTTTTCTGGTTCCCTTAGGTGGCTTTTATAGACAGGTTTGACTGTACTTATAAATGTTTTGTACTATAGATAACGTTGTAAGCTGTATGTAGTCAATACACAAATTAAAACATCGTATGTCAGTGACAGATCCAGATATTTCGGAAAGAAGAGGGTTAAAATTCTCGCTGGTGCGGAAAAACGAGCTAGAGGCCTTCGGGCATGCTTAGACAGAAACGTTTTGAATGTACAGTCAAACCTGTTTATAAAAGCCACCCAAGGGAACCAGTAAAAGAGGCCTTTATGGGCAGGTGGCCTTTACAGGTTTAAATAATATGAATAAAAAACAATTGGGATACAATTTCACTGGGCTTTATAAGCAGGTTATCCTTATATAGAGGTGGCCTTTAAGGCAAGTTGGAATGTAATATCAAATCCTGCAAATTCTAGCTAGTGACTCACACCTTTATAATGTCATGGATAGACATAAGGAGGTTTCTATCTCAGAACTTATTATCTGGGTCTGCCACTGCACATACATGTAATTATGATTAAGTAAATGACGTTTTACGTCCTAGTCAAGAATATTGCACTTATAACAAGACGTCACCAACTATAAGTGAATTGACGACAATTTTGACCATAATTTTTTTCAGGTCTCTTCCGAAGGACGCCTGCAAATTTCATTTAAAAATGCCTAGTGCTTGACAAAGAACAGTCGCTACCTATTTTCAAGTCTTGGTCAGACCCAGTGGAGCTCGAACCAACAAACTTCAACATATAAAGCACGCACTTTACCATAAAGCTACCGTAGTACTCACATAATTACCAGCTTCTTACAAATGCGTAGAATGAATTATGTCATTTGGCTGTCGCACCACTGATTTGTCGAGTCTTATTCAATTATCGACTCTTTTTTAAGTGTTTGAAGTGTAAAGTTTAAAGTGTAATTACATAATAATTAACTTGGCATTGTTAAGTTACTGTTTTAAAACGTATGGTAAATTTTTACATTGACGTAAATGAATTAAGTGATAAAGGAAATAATTACGTGAATTAACTTGAGTTAAGTATTGCCTAATATGCAATGATTTTGATGAAGAAAGGTGGTACAGCGGCAAACCCCATTATAGTATAATTCTGGTCAATCAAATATTAATTAGGTTATTATACCCCCGCAAACTAGTTTGAGGGGGTATATAGGAATCGCATGTCTGTCTGTTCGTCTGTCCGTGTAAAATCGTGTCCGGACCATATCTCATAGCTGCTTTGGACAACTTTCATAAAACTTCACATGGCGATCTTGAATCAAGGTCATATCGTAAAGGTCAAGGTTGTATTATCTAATTCAAACCTGATATGTTTATTTGTATTAAGGCAACTTTTATATAATGGCCACCTGCTTATAAAGGCCAGTAGAATTGTATCCCAATTGTTTTTTATTCATATCATTTGAACCTGTATATAAAGACCACCTGTCCATAAATGCCACTTTCACTGGTTCCGTTGGGCAGCCTTTATGGACAGGTTTAACTGTACGTATCTAGGATAATTAAGATTTCTGTTTGGGGCGTCCTATTTATATACTTATACGGAAAGCTAGTTAATTATATGATGTGATTTAATATGAATTTTCTACTAATGTTAATATATGGACTAATGTATTGGTTTCACTAGGTTTGCAGTTAAGCGACGTAAATGACAATTATTTTGAATAAACATGTCTCGTACATCGTAACTTTGCAAAGTTGCTTAAAGCAAGGATTAAATGATACATTTTGACTGTCGTGACCACCCAACTAACGAATCGCAGACCACGCCCATAATTTACCGACAAAGACCAAAAAGAATCAAAACGGATCATAAATTGTGTCGTTTAATGACGTCACTGACACTTTTACGTCATTAATTTCCGTGACGTTGCTTTGGTACCGGGATAGGGGCCAGTTTCGGAACACAAAAGGCATGGCCGGCGACAGCCATTGGACAAATTACGCTACAACCATTCTTCGAAGTCCATAACACCACAAGATGGATAATGACGTGCGTTAGTAAAAACGGAACATTCATGATGGATATATAGATTCCTTTTCTACTGTTGGCTTTATTCACGATTCATATTAATGAAAATACAGATTATTTCAGAAAAAAACCCAAAACATACAAATCAATGTCCAAATCATAACCTAAAAGCAAAGTAAAAACTTAAAAATCTTACAAGTTTACGTTCGTTACGTAAACTTCCATTAGGGAAGCGAGACCTGATGCTCCGAATTGTACCTATAATTATTAATTTGACAATTCTGACTCGGTACCGGTTTATTCTAACATTCAAAGTGGATGTCTAGTATTGCGGAGTTGAGGCAGGTTTGGTAATAATGGGGTTCGCTGCTGTACCACGTGATACCTTCTAACGTGTCTGCGAAACGCTTGTTTCTAATGGACATGGAATCGCACAATATGACGTTTTCCCGTAAAAACGACGTTATTCTGGGAATTTGTGACGTTGACGTTTTCCAAAATGTTCCGCACAAACGTTAATAGGTATTGAACACGTGGTACAGCGGCGAACCCCATTATAACCACTGGGCTGGTATCTCTGCTAGGTGATTAAGCATCCCTGATGTTACCGTAAAAACCAAAAGTCAATTTATGCATGTAGTATGGTCAGATAAGCATTGATCACAAAAATATCTGCTTCTTAAGTTTCAAAATTTCTCAAAAAATTAATCTTTGCTCAATCGTTCAAAGTATTGCCTATGTTGATTTGCTAAAATACATGTTGGTTTTCCATTTTTCTCAATTAAGGATAGTTTTCTACAGTTTTAGGCGGATCGCTGCTGAGGGGGGTGGGGGTTGTTAGGGGCCGTTATTTTGAGGCAGCCTGTTGGTGCTGCGGAGTTGCAACATGCTTACTTATAACCTAAATGCGTACTATTTGTTTTACATTATGTTTTCAGGATTTAATTGGTCGGTCAATTCATGTTTAGGTCACATCAGCCAAGTAAAGTGTAACTTGCCTTAAAGGCCAACTCTGTATATGGGGCACAATTGTTCTTTATTCATATTATTTGAACCTGTGTATAAAGGCCACCTGCTGATAAAGGCCACTTTCACCGGTTCCATTGGGTGGTTTTTAAAGACAGGTTCAACTGTATCGCTACTCTCTTATTAATCTCAGTACAAAAAAAAGTGTGAGTATAGTGTTAAGCAGGTTGATTAGGTTTGTATAAACGCCTACATATGACGACCTTTTACCTGTAAAATGTTGGCTGGTTGATTGTTGCTTAACGTCGCATTAGCTATTCGCGACGCGAAATAATTTATAGTCTCTATGGATTAATCTACGAACAGTTTTGTGTATGCATGTGAAGTGCGAGTGTGTTGTATGATCTGCTTTGTGCCAGCATGCACTCAGGGCGACTTTAAGGTGCTAGCTCACCGGGTCAGTATGCCGCAGACAAGCGTACCAATCACCACTCACATTGTACAGACACCGTTTGAACCAGTAAATACCAACTTCAAGGAAAATTCACTTTCCCACACGTGGTCTCAGCGGGACACGAACTCACAGCGTTGATAGACCCTGGATTTGTAGACGGCCTCTTCATATAATGTTGGTATTGTCACAGACAAATTGTATACCACGCATCCATTTTATTAGTAATAAAGGTACGATGATACCAGTGTACTTACCATAAACAAAGTGTTGGGGAAAAAATCAAGTAGAGAAAACACCTTTTGGCGTCTTAAAAGTTTTAAAAAGATCCGTCACTGCAATCCGAAAGACTTCTGACACTGTCTGCACTGACGTTTCGTGTATTTATTTGCTTTTGCTAAGTACATGTTTTTCAATTACATTTTTCTTCTATTCTGTTTTCTGATTTATTCTAATTTCTTATTTTGCTCAGTCTATTTCAATCGCTTTTTTTTAGTTGTAAGCGTCCTCTGTAGCGGCCACAGGTACTTTTTCGAACTTTACAGAGATGTCTTTAGCGTGCGCTGAGACACGGGACCTCGGTTTTGCGTCTCATCTGAAAGACTATAGTTCCGAGTGAGGTTCGAACCAACAGCCCTTGACTTCGAAAGCCAGTGACATCACCATCCGGCCATGTCCGACCATATTAAAACCCTTATTTGGAAAGGAGTAATGAATGAAGGTCAATTATATAATGGTGCAAGCCCCAGCTTGAGAATCATTTCTTAGCTAAGACTTTCCTGAACTTAAATTTAGAGAAAATGGATATATTTTAAAACTATAAATCAACATTTTTGCAAATATAAACAAAAATGTTGTAAGCTTGAAGTGAGCTTCAAAATTGCACATTTTTTTGCAGTTATCTGTAACAGTTAAAAATCATTTGAAACATTTGAAATTTCACGTATAGTATAGTATAATATGTAATTAAACCACTGAGTCGGTATCTCTGCTGGTGGCTATTGCACCAAGGATAGCACAAACTCGGTAGGCAATAAATTGCATATTATTTTCAGAAATATACTTTTGTCTAATGTTGCTGCTAGTTAAAATTTGAAATGCCTAAAAAAAGGTAAATGAAGTTCGTCAAAAACTAAGGTATACTCCCTCATGCAAATGATTTCCTTAGCTGAATTTGGTAAAATATATTTTGGTCCTTTTGGGTATGTTTTCAACAGAAAATTTGGTCCAACCACTACTGATGAGTAAATGTAGTCCAAAAAGTCCGTCTGAAACTGGTAGAAAATGTGAAACTGGGACCAGGGCATGCTGTTTGGGATTGGAACATTAGCGGTTAGAAGACTCTGTTATCCGTAAGCCATAGTATCACGCCACTCGGACACTACCGGAGCTTTGTTACAACGCTTGGTTGGTTGGTTGAATGTTGCTTAGCGTCGCATCATAACTATTTTATTAATCTCTATGGATTAATTTATGAACAATTTCGTGTATGCATGTGAAGTGCAAGTGTGTTGTATGGTCTGCCTTGTACTAGCGCACACTCAGGGCGACTTTAAGGTGCTAGCCCACAGAGTCAGTACGCCGCAGACAAGCGTACCACTCCCCCAGTCCATTAGAGTGATACCAGGTGAACAAGTAAAGGCCAATGGCAAGGAAAATTCACTTTCTCACATGTGGTTTGAGCGGGACTTGAACTCACAGCGGTGAGAGACCCTAAATTTGTAGGCTGACGGCCACCGCGGCCTCTTTTGTTACAACGCGTATTCATATTAATTTTTTTGTTACCAAATCCGTTTCACGTCTCACATACTTTTGGTTCAAAATGCTTTTTGGAAAAAAGTTGAATAAAACATCTAATAAAATGATATCTCAACAGATATCTACTATGTAACATATCAGCACCTACCAACGATATTGTGGTACCCTTAATTCTGTTTCTGGTTGAAGTTTGAATTTTTGTTACCCAGACTGTAACAGAGCTTCCTTTCCTCCGACAGAAATGAAGAATTAAATGCATTGGAAAAATAATTATGTATGCTAGTTGCCCTCAAATGTAAAAAAATTCGATAAATTTTGAATTTTAAAATTAGATTCGACTGAAATTAGCAATAACACAATATCAACTTTCTTTTCGGTCACTAATGGAGCTTCCTTCCTCCGACAGAAATGGAAAATGAAGTGATACAATGCATTGGATAATTTTTCATACTGGTTGCCCTCAAATGTGAAAAATTCGATAATTTTTAATTTTAAAATTAGGCTCGACTGGAATTAGGAATAACACCATATTAACTTTATTTTTTCTTTAATTAGAAGACATAAACTTTAATTCAGTAGCAATGCAGATACTTGGTTCTAATTAAAATCATAAAACTTGTTTTTTAAGGATCAATTTTAAATGTCAGTTGTATTAAACACGACGCTTAAATATCATATCACTGTTTAGTTTCAGAATTGTCTACAATGGCGTGTTAAGTTACTCGAGAATGACTATTAACACGTAGGCGTTTTGAAGGTGTGTTGGAATACTGTCATCCTTTTGTCACGCTTTCTTGACAAAATTCTGAAATATTTCTTAATAATAAACAAATTGATTCTGAATTTAAAAATATTGGCTTGATATAAATTTCAAATAGATATCCAGCATCATTGAACAACCTTGGTTATATTGATTTTCGTCATTTAAAAGACAACTAACATCGTTTTACCGTTTTAGAAAAATAAAAGTAAAACCCGAAAATAAAAATAACCCATTTTCGTGTTGTATAATATTATTTTATGACTTCCAACTCCGACAGGTGCTAAGAGATATACTTCTAATTATGAAGTAGCACACACGAATCGAATTCGGAATCTATTCTAAAAGTAAAGTTGTTAAAAAAGAAAAGAAAAACAGGCGAATCACGTATAACACATGAACCTCAACCATGGAAGCGAGAACGGGTGCCGCGGCATGGCAAGCATCTCCTATTAGCTAGCTACATCCACCACGTGTAATTTCATAACCGGAATGATCAATAATTACATATTATACCAGTTTTAATTTTACAGCACTAGACGGCCGTTTCGGAATACAATTCCTCATCAGTAGTGCTTTGACCAATATTATGAAACCAAAATTATTTTGAAGATGTTGAATAGCTACCCAAAGGACCAAAATATATGTTACCAAATTAAGCTAAGGAAATACTTTGCATGAGGGGGTATACCTTATTTTTTGAGAAATTTCAAATTTTTACTTGCAGGAAATTTAGACAATTATAGTATATTTCTGACAATAATACGAAATTATTGCATACTGAGTTGGTGATATCCTCGGGGCACCAGCCACCAGCAGAGATATCGGCTCAGGGGTTTAAATTACATATTATACCAGTTTTAATTTTACAGCACTAGACGGCCGTTTTGGAATACAACTCCTCATCAGTAGTGCTTTGACAAATATATAGTGTGTATAACAAATATACTAATTCATGTCCAAATTACAATCCAGAAGCAAATTTAAAACTTTGAAACTGACAAGTTAGGTTAAATACGTGAGCTTCCACCAGGGATGGCGGTCAGTGCCGGAACATAATAGGTATGGCTGGCGATACGTCATTTCTGTAAATAAGATTGTTTTTTGGGGAAAACATAAGCTGAACTCCGTGGCAGCTAAACAATCGGGTGTTGAGATTAAGTTTTACCAAATGTCACCTGATAGCACGAATAGTTTAGAGCTTCATAATTAGACTGTGAAAACTAACCTCTGAAACACCAGGAAAAGTATTTATTCATTCTATGCGAATCATCTTTGTTTTGTAGGCAAATGTTACATTAGGAAGGAGGTTGAATTTGTCCGCATTGATATTTGGCGGCATTTGGTTTGAATGATATTAATTTTGAGAGTATATCGGTTAAATCGCCTGTATGAGTTACCTCCCCTCTAATGTTGAACGGAATGTACTATCCTGATTTAAGTTTTATGTTAATCTTCCTTAAATTTACTAAACACCAGTATTAAAGAGATGAACAGGTTGAAATAATTCTTTCTATAGTTGTGCAACAGTCAAGTCAAGACATGTCGCTTCGAAGACGTTGGAAGCAAGTCTTATCAAAGCCGTCAAAAAGTTTTATGGCTTTCATCATAATATTTATGAGGTATGATGTCTCTGTATCCACGATTGTCCTGGATATATTTTACGACCATTTGTTCCATGTTTCCATTATTCTCAATTTTATGTTACACGTGACAGGCATAGCTAGCTAGGCACGAGATGCGTAACCTTCCGTATTAACCGGCCTCTCTTTCCTGGTGGTTTTTCACGTGTTTAAGCTAATATGTCAGTTTCAAAGATTTTACTTTGCTTTGATATTGCGGTTTTGGCATGGATTGTTTTTCATGTAACGGTATACTTGGTAAAGATGAAAATCACAGATCTCTTGAATGTTTAGGACTTACCTAACAAAAAGCAGTCGCGGGTTGGTTGCCAGGTAACAAAGATATGAATAGCCAACGGCCCAACAATTTGTCGAGAGATAGTTAATGTAGTCTTATAGCTGTTGAGATGTAACCCACGAAGGTCCAAAATGAGTCGTAAATGCAGCAAAAAATTGTTAACTAAGTGTTAAAACTTTCAACAGGCCAATGATGTATATACTCAATAATTGACGGATTGCCGGCCACGCCCACAATGTTCCGACAAAGGTCCAGCATGCTTGAATTACACACAAAAAATTAATTGTGCCATTTAATGACGTCACTGACACAAGTTCGTCATTAGTTGCCGTGACGCTGCTTTGGTACCGTGATGGCGGCCATTGTCGGAACATTGTAGGCGTGGCAGGCGGTCCGTTAATTGCAATGTCCCTGACCTGTATTAAGATACCATCCATTACCCTGCTCAATTTGTACAACAAAATGTCATTTGGGATCTTTTCTACCGCTCAACTTAATTAAATTTTATTTATTTCATAATTAACAGGAATCTAATATCACGTCAACTGATAAGTTGTCAACTGAAAATGCAATATTTTTAATAATTTCGGCCTTTGATTTTGGAAGAAAATGTGGGTTATAAATTTAATACAACACCGGTCAAGGATATTCAATAATAGATTTGGTTGCAATTGGCTCAGTTATTTCAGAGGAGAACATTTTAAATAGATTTGACTATAAATAGAACCCAGAATCGATTCAATGAAAAAATTAAAAACCCTGTTACATCAAAAGCAAACAAACAAATAAATTAATGCCCGATCGCGAATTACAATCAAGAAGCAAAGTAATTGACGTTTCGCCGACCACGCCAACTATGTTCCGACACTGGTCGCCATCATGGTACCAAAGCAGTGTCACGGCATTTAATGACGTACTAGTGTTAGTGACGTCATTAAATGGCACAATTCAGGCCGAGTTTTCATTCTTTTCGTGTGTAAAACATCCGGCCATTTGACGGAACTTTGTGGGCGTTTCCAGCGATACATCAATTACTCTGAAACTTACAGGTTAGGTTAAACACGTGAACAGTCACCAAGGAAATGAGGACAGGTGCTCCGGTAGAGTAAACACTTCCTGTTAACTAGCTAAACCCGCCACGTGTGAAATCAACATTGAGTGAGAGGAACATAGAACTATGGGACGTCAAATATATCCAGGGCAATCCTGGACACAGAGACAACAGTATTCTCTCTCTACATTACCACTAAGATAGCTCAATTGGTAAAGTGCTCGCTCCATATAAGGGGGTTATGGTTTCGAACCCTGGCCAGCTCTGACAAAGACTTGATCATAGGTAGTGACTGTTCTTTTGCTAAGCACAGGGCATTTAGAAATAAAAGTCATGGGGTACTTAAGAAGAGACCTTAAAACCGCTGCATTGTGTCACGGCAAGCGTGGCACGTAAAAGACCTCCATGCACATTGCCCTGAGAACACTGCAAAGGTACAAATGTTTGCCACTTCATCTATAGTTGGTGACGTCTCGATATAATTGAAATATTCTTGATTTGGATGTAACAACCATTCAATAAATCAATTTATCTTTCTCTACAAGGTTCTGTATAAATTCTGCAACATATGAATTAAGAAATGACTCGGCAATTTTTTTCAAATAAACTAAATAAATAGATATAAACTAATTTATATTTTAAATGATATAATTTATTCATAATTATGATGTAATTATTCTCTTGCGTAACAAAAATAAATGAATCTCATTTTGAAAACATACACATATTATTGGTTACTTTACACCTTTGAGCAGAAAAAATGACCAACACCTTTCTTTATTTACATGACAACTATATACAAAGCATAACATTTATTCTGCGTACAATAATTTGTATGCAAGTCTTAACTATCACATTAATGCTGATAATTATAATAGTCCAGCAGAATCGTAAACATAATAATTAATATGCGATTTTGGCGGCCATTTTCTCCGCCATGATAGAAATAGCGGTCATATTGAATTTTTAGGTAGTCCCCATATCTGAAAATAATCTTCAGGTCGGTCATGAATTGCAAGCATGCTAAATTTCATGCTTTGAACAAAAAAAAAAAAAAAAACAAAAACAAAAAACAAAAAACAAAAAACAAAAAAAAACAATTTTAGCAATTTATTGCACAAATCTGCTGAACTTTAAGTGTTTTCTACAAATACTGAAAAACTTGTGGCATTCCCTTGACAAAAACGTATCACAATTACATTTCTAATTAGTAAAAGGAAAACGGGAAAATGTACCAACAACCTTTTAGCACATAGATTTGAAATTTATCGTTAAAGAAGATAAAATGCATTGACCTAGTTAATTTAAATTTGAAATGATAATATGTCGTTTTACTTTTCAAATAAAAAATAATCGGTTATATTTAACTGAGGAAAGTTAAACAAATGTCATAGTTTAACCTCTTTTAAATCTCCATACAAGCAAACCTAGGCCGTTAATTTGGTTACTGAATAAAACTGTAATGGCTCGAATTATAAAGCTATGGCAAAGAGATGCATAAACACGTATAACAAGATATCAATAGAGTAAATATTGAGATAGAAAATACTATTCATAAAATTAAAATTAAGTGCAATATGAGTAAATTTTTGGTAAAATCTGAAATAATTTACAAAATCAAAAGGTTGTTAAATGATAGCGGTATAGAAAGAAATGGTGTACTAATTTGTATTCATATAAACAAGTTGAGCTCAAATTAGTCATATTTTGGATGGGAAATTTTCTGAAATCGATTGAAAGAGCTATTTTGAAAATCTTTAATGTAATAATATCTTAACTGAAATATCATAAACAAACAATTATCGCTTAAGGTAGTTTTAAAAGGACTGCACTTGAAATATAACGGTATAATTTAGATATTATATCAGTGTGATAATTACAGTACAAGACGACCGTTTCAAAATAAAATTCCTCATCATATCAATGAGATTAGCACTAAAGGGGAATAACCACATTTCAGTTAATGAAGAAGATGGGAAACAATACATGAAATGATTGGACTCGATCCATAAAGGAATCATTTACAAATTAAATTAGTGTTAAAATTACAGCACTAAATAATCCTCATCATATAATTACATATTATACCAGTTTTAATTTTACAGCACTATACGGCCGTTTTGGAATATAATTCGTCATCAGTAGTGCTTGGACAAAAATATGAAACTAAATTTGTTTTTAAGATGTTGAAAAGATACTCAAAGGACCAAAATATATTTTATCCTTTTTAGCTAAGTAAATATTTTTCATGAGGGAGTATACCTTAATCTTTGAGGAATTTCAAATTTTTGACAAACAGGATATTTAGACAATAGTATATTTCTACAACAATACACAATTATTGTGTATATATATGAGGTTAGTACAAAGGGAGATAACCACATTTTAGTTAAAGAAGAATTAAGATAGGAAACAATACATGAAATAACTGGACTATAATTATAATAATTACAATTATGTCAGTGTTAAAATTACAGAACTAGATTTTCATCATATAAATGAGGTTAGTACAAAGTACATTTCAGTAAAGGAAGAATCTAAATGGGAAACAATACATTAACTATAAAATTTTATAGGAGCAACAACAATGGTGTCGTATGTCAACACATAAATATCAAATATCAGCTTGACAGTTAATTCTGCTAAGATATTAGGAACAATTCGGTCGATCATCCTTGTATACGCCTTCTGAAAACGTTGTAATTGT
The DNA here is from genome assembly GCA_021292105.1 of Anadara kagoshimensis. Taxonomy (NCBI): domain Eukaryota; kingdom Metazoa; phylum Mollusca; class Bivalvia; order Arcoida; family Arcidae; genus Anadara; species Anadara kagoshimensis. Next base: position 27,779,640 of record CM037866.1, read on the forward strand.
TGCAAGACTGAACAAAATGAAAAAAATACTAACAATAAAGAATCAGAGATAATAATATGAAATCTGATATATTTTGTAATATTGGTTTAATTTCCTTCGGCTTTATCTGAAGGTTATGTTCGTGATGTACGTGATAGAACAACAGTCTGTTTTTCAAAAGATCACAAACAACTTCCATTGTTTACGAAAAACAAAATGTTTTCATCAACTGTGTTCAGTTTTAAGTATGTTTTTACCAAAGAATCGCTAGATTTTCCTCAATACATTTTAATTTTCTCTTCTTTATAAAATCAATCTAAATATAACAACAACGGAAGCACAATAAAATGTTTGAAAATGTTATTGCGTTGGAAATTGCTTTTTTATTTGTATGGGTTATGGAAATACTTTTTTTTTATTCATTTCTGGTCTTTTAGATTGGATTGATGGTAAATACCAAAGTCGAGAACCGTACGTAGAAGAACTCAGGGACCGTGAATAAATTCATCGTTTTGCCGATACTTCTAACAATTATATCATTTCAAAGAAAATCAGTTGTCATAACCCATAAATAATTCGTCAAAGTGGCAACTAAATTATTTTTGAAAACCAAGAAACCAAGACAATTATTAAAATTTAAAATTTGTCATCTTTTAGTGTAAAATTGATGGTAGAGCAATACAACAATGAATTGCTCGCTTGACCTTTCTTTAGTAATTTTGGAAAAGGGGATTCCCTAATGAAAGGATTTATTTTTGCAGTCAATACAAACACAATACTTTATATTTACACCTGTAGCATCTAACCGCAAATAATTCGTCAAGTGGCACTTAAAATATTTTGAAAATGTTTGAAATAAAAAAAATTTTTAAATCTTCAATTTTTATGGTAGAAAATGGCGTAAATAGAAAAACAACAGTGACTTGCTCGTTTGACCTTTCTTTAGTAATTTTGGGATAGGAGGATTCACCCAATGAAAGGGGTCATTATAAACACAATACTTTATATTTACACCTGTAGCATCTAACTTTATGTTTATATTTCTCCAATTTGTCCTTTCTTTTCTGAACCTACTCAGCATACATATACGTGTTCGAAATTAGCGTTTCATTTAATGTAGACGAAAATAAACGAAATAAACGCATCATGGATTCCCCATATATGTATTGGCCCATAATGAAAAAATAATATTTTAATTAAAGATCAAAGGAAAAAGTCATTGTTGTATGTGTTAACTCAATATAATTCACCTCAAAATTTATTTTGAAAATGTTTTCTACAACTTGCAATCTCTCATCAGTTTGAATGTACAGAGTAAAGGTAACATTTTAACAAAACGAAGTGATGTATAAGTGCTAAGTTGATAAAACGCCCAAGTATATGGAGCGACCTCAATGCACTTCAGTTTTGAAAAAAGGTGAATTGTTTCAAAAATATTTTTGTTAACAGTTATTAAAAAATGGTTAGACAGAATTCTAAACCAGTGATTTTGTTATGGTTTTTTAAGAGCTGCCTTCTGCCTTTTAAAATGGGAAAGATTTAATCTATTTTCGTCTATTTATTTGTTTATTACTGTTGTTTTGGGAAATTTGATTGGTCTAATTGAGAAATTCTAGTCATTTTTTTAGGGAAAACTACCTTGTTTGGTAGTAATGTTATAGAAACAAAATCACTGCGAAACCATATGTGCCCCTCAGCAAAATTTAAAGAGCTGCCTATTTTTAATGATATACACAAAATATTTTTTGCCTTTCAGAAATTAGGAAATTATTGGAAATAATAATAATAATAATAATAATTATTATTATTATTATATGATAATTCGTCAAGCATTAATAGATTTCAATAAACCATTTCTGTATGTGAATTAAATGAAATCTTCAAATAAAATAAATATACATTTAAAATGAAAAATTTAAGTTACAAAGAGAAAATGAAAAATGTGTAAAATACCCATATGCCCAAAAATGTTAATATATAATGACTAAATATTGTATTATATACTATAGAATATATACATAGATGGTTAAAACATGACCATCGTCAAAAAAAAAAAAAAAAAAAAAAAAAAAAAAAAAAAAAAATATATATATATATATATATATATATATATATATATATATATATATATTGAAAGTTGTCCAAGTAGGACAACAGTGTTCTGCATACAGTACAGACCTGTCGAAAGTTTAACACTGAGCTTTCGGGTTGTTGCCTCGCAGTTTTTCGGCCACAAGTTTTCCAATACTAGGCCACTTGACAACCGTGGTTCGACTTTTTTTTGTTAACTCAGTGTTAAACTTTCGACATGTCTGTACTGTATTTTGTATAAGTAGAAACGTTCGTGATTTTCAAAGTTACTCTTGTATCGCAAAAATATATTCTTTTCCCAGTTAAACTTTCTTATATACCTTGGTACACTGTCTTAAAGTCTAAAATGTCTTAACGAAATAATTTAGAAGGTCAAAAAAAAGTTTTCTACCTGATATTTCTTCTTATATAGCATACGAAACCCTATTGAATAGTAAAATATTTCAAATTTAATCTTTTTATGAAATCAAAAGCGTTGCAATGCTTGCTCTTGCGATAACGTAAAATGCTAGAATAAAAAGTTTTGACACCAGAGTAATATAAACATTGAACAAAACATTAAAGTGACATGGACTAACGTACAAATAAGCGAAAGCGTGACTGCACGGTGCACATGTACTGAAAACAAATTGGAATGTGTATGAAATAAAACCCAGTTTCTTCGGTAAAATATTTTTTCCAATCTAAAGATAATAGTTTATATGATATATTAAAATCCCAATGTAACATTATGTGTACGATTTCATTATTTCAAAACTTGTTTTTAAAATTTTGAAAGATAACTATATTATATTTTATTCTAGTGACACTCTCTGTTTTATAGCTTGTTCACAGAAGTATGTCAGCAGTCAACAGAATGATCACAATATAGGTAAACAACATTGACCTGTCCGCTTGACCTTCGATTTAAACATTCATTATGGACAGGTAAATTTAAGTAATATGAATCACGCGTGTAGAAGACAAAAAGAAAAAAACCTGTTAACAGTCAACGCAATCGAGAACACATAACAATTGTCAAATTGACAAATTGAAATGTTTTTGCCCATCGTCAAAATTTGCTAATTTGTAAAGAAACATAAACTCTACATCAAATTATCTACGCTATCTTATAATAATAAAATTAGGCAATTGTTTAAAAAGTAGAAATCATCCAAAAACTATAAGTGTTCTTATGAAAAAATCTAAATAAATTCTGACAAAAGATTCTATCTTTTAACTACAATAATAATAATAAAAATAATGATAATAATAATAGGTAATTGTTTAAAAATAGGAAATCATTTAAAAACTATTGAAAGTTTTTTATTAAAATAAACCAAAATAAATTCTGAAAAAGATTCTGTATATTTAACTTTTTAATAATAATAATAATAATAATAATAGGTATAAACTCTTGTTTAAAAGGGAAAAAAATCTAAAAACTAAAATATTGAAATTGTACTTATTTTAGAATCAAAATAAAAACTAAATAAGATATATATTTAACTGTTATAACAATAATAATAATATCAGTTTTAGAAATGTATGAGAAAAATGATTTTGAAAATGAATGAATTCAGTACGAATATACAACCTTAACTTCTAAAGAAAGAAAAACCAAAATTAGGATATACAATTTTATTTGACTAGAAAGAAAAATATATACTTAAATTATGTTAAACCCATATACCTTGAAAAGTATATATATTTTATAAATATTATATAGTTTGTTCAAATATATACAGATGGAAAAATAGGGTCAATACGACCATCGTCGGAACTTAAAAAACTGCTCTTCAAAAAAAAATATTGACAGATGTCCGACTATAGCGACAACGACAATCTTCTCTGTCCTATATGATGTTAATCTGACCATTAAAAGTAGGTCAACACAGGTGAAGGACAAATGCAGAAGAATAAGCTGGTGTAATAAACAGATATCTTTGTGACAAACAAAATGCGTTGCAATGTTTGATGTTGACGTAAAACGCAAAACGTGCTAACAACAGTGCTCAAATTGGTATTGACACAAAAACTGGAAGTGACAATGGACCAAAAAAATCATGCACTTACGGTGATCAGTTTGGTACTGACAAATGAACCAAAGCGTGACCCTTACGGTGTACAGTTAGGTACTAACACAAAAATTGGAATGTGTAAGAAACAAAACAATAATTTTCTTGTTTTCAATTCCAGCGTGTTGGGTCGTACCGATGAACTGCCAGTAACAATTCTGAAAAAAAGAAAAAAAAGACCTAATTAATGATATTGTATAACTTGCTTTTGGTTTCTATGTGTTTGAAATTACACTGCCAATAGTATCATGTTTCTTTCATTTTCAATTTTGAATACGCACGTGGTGGATATTGCTAGCTAAAGAAATGGTATTTAACTTAAGCTGCCAATTTTCTACTGAGCCCTAGGATTGTGATTTTAAAGGAAAGAGCCGGTGTTGCTAAATGAAAATGAAACTAGTTCACATGGAAAACAAACTTAAATTGCCCTGCCCAAAGTTACCCTGAATATATTTGACATCCCAAAGTACCCAGTTCCTATTATTGTCAATTTTGTTTACACATATTACAAGTGTGACTAGCTAAAGAGGGAGTGCTTGACTCATTTTGCGATTTTGATTGGAATTTGGTAGAGTAGTTTTTGATATATGTTTATTTCGTCTCATTCAGGTATCTATTTTTGTTCTCGTTCGATGGCATTGGATCCTACAGCTACAACTAAGTCTGTTACATTTGAACGATCGAATGCAATAAAACATTTTTTGTGATTTATAACGTGTAACGAGTAAAACTCAACAGAGCAAAGAATATTGCATATAATTCAGTAGGTGAATTTAAAGAATTTATGGATGTTTAACAAGGTGTCCCTACGTTAGCAATAAAAACTAGAACTTTTTCTTGAGAGCCAAATACCCCCGCCCCCGCCACCAACATTGACCACCTGACCTTGACCTTTGAGATGAACATAAATTTGGTATGTGACACATCATCTCATGTTGGTTTTTATTTGTGCCAAATTTGATCCTTTTATAGACATGGAAGATATAGAGCGGACACGATATTGGGACGATCAACCAGGCAGACAGACAGACAGACAGGGACAGACAGGGGGAGCCTATATACCTCCGAAACATCGCTTGCGGGGGGGGGGGGTATAGTTAAACTTTCTTTCACTTACCACGGTAATTATTTAGAATGCCATCGTTGTTTATATCACCCCAGCGGATAAAGTCTGTTCCAATTATCGCAGCAAGATCTCTATTATTTCCGAGTCTGTTGTTAGAGTCTGCTGCTATCTCGTCTGCTGTCAGTCCATCCCTGTTGTCGACATATTGGGAATTCCAAATGGCGTCTGCGAATAATCGTTCCAGGACCTCACGGTTATAGTCTGAATATTGAAATGCTTTCTAAAAGAAAATAAATTACATACAAAAAATTATTTCTTTTAGTTAAGTTTTATATATTTCAATATACATGTGAAAATCAGGAACAAACATTTCTCAAAACGAATTGATTAAGCGTCCTCAATCTTACCAAAGTACAATGATCGCCATTAAATACTGTCCTTGTATTACGTCATTTATGCATAACGCTATCATTTTAAAATTTTTCATAATGTAAAACCTCCTTTGGTGTTAGGGCAGCGTTATACTTTTGTGAAATAGATGCGCATAGATTTTCACTAACAACTACAGCATGGTGACATGAGTTTTTTCCGTTTTCAGTCATTTTGAATTTTATTTTTTTCACTTCGATTTTATAAATCAAAAATATTATGCCGTTTTAATGAAAAAAGTGGGGCGTTTTTCATAGTAACTACAGTACCCACTGACCTACTTATCAACCAGATTTTTAAGTCTCGCCTGCTTTCTACAGGAAGTGACAGTAAAATAAATAAAAATTGCAGAACTTTTAGGAAATAATAATTCCACACTGCTAAAATTTTTGAAATTTTAAAACGTCACGGACAGCGCCAATCTTCAGAAAATATGCCGAGAAGTTGGAGGCCTAGAAAAAGGGATGACAGGAATATTAGATATTAGACAACTTGAACGGGTACTTCGGGAGGATCGTACATCTACATTTCTTGATATTACTAACAATTTTAATCATGTGAGTACAGTGAATGTTTGTAAAAGAACAATTTAGAGAGTTTTGCACGCTAATGGTCTGAGAAAACGTTTCATTCGTAAAAAATGGATGTCTAACAGGTTAACAGGGTGCAACGTGTTCATTGGTGTAAAAACAAATGAACAGTTAACAAATATTGGAAAGATGTATTTTTTCGGATGAAATGAAGATTGTTGTTGGTGGAGATGGACTTGTAAAAATTTGGAGGGGGAAAAAACGAAGCCTACCTTCCAGAATGCATCGGCTATATTCAGCAGTACAGGGGTCAACATGTTTCTTGTATAGTGTGGGGAGGATGCATTGCATTTTATGGTGTTGGAACTTTGACATTTGTAAATGGTAACATATATTGAGACACTTGATGATAATTTATGTTGTAATGAAGCTTTTTCCATTAGACCATACTTATTCCAGAATGACAATGCTCCGTGTTACGCCTCCCGTGCTACAAAAGCCTGGAAGGAAAAAATAATTCCGTGTCTTGCCTGGCCTGCTCAGTCACCGGATTTGAATATAAAAGAAAATGTCTGGCTTGTCATGAAAAATCATGTGAAAAAACAATTTCAAACTATCCGGCATGCCGATGATCTCAAAGCCATTTTGCTTCACACCTGGAGATCTCTTAGTTTAATTAACATCCAGAACCTATATTCGTCCATTCCCAGACGACTACAGAAAGTAATAAGGTCAAAGGGCTATATTACCAAATATTAAAGCATACGTATGTACAGAATAACAGGCAAATCTTTAAATTAGTTCCTGATGATTTTTTTCAGGTGAATTCAAAATGGCCGAAAACGGAAAAACTTATGTCACCATGCTGTAGATTAATCTCTCCATCCATTATAATGACCGAGTGTAACTACGGAAAGCCTTTTCTGGACGTTTGTGGACATATAAAAAATTAATATAAATGTACGTTACCTTGGTAACCGCTATCTCATGATCAGGTCTTGATCTCTTAAACAAACTATGTAATGGATGAGCCAACACGGTGGATGTAAGGCAAAGAACGATCATTGATCCCAAAAACATTTTGTTTAACTTGTTGTCTATATCTGAAACAAAAATAGGATATTTGTATTTTTCGTTTTAAGCAAAGCAAACAAAACGTTTGAAAAATGGGTTTTCTTGCTGTCTATATCTGAAACAAGAATAACATACTTGCATTTCGAATTTTAAGTTTTAAGCAAAGCAAAACAAAACGTTTGAAAAATGGTTTTTCTTGCTGTCTATATCTGAAACAAGAATAACATACTTGTATTTTCGAATTTTATAGTTTTAAGCAAAGCAAAACAAAACGTTTGAAAAATGTTTTTCTTGCTGTCTATATCTGAAACAAGAATAACATACTTGCATTTCGAATTTTATAGTTTTAAGCAAAGCAAAACAAAAAGTCGTTGTTGTTTTTTTCTAATTTACCTTAAAAGCAACAAACCTGTATTTGTCCGGATATACAGTACAGACCTGTCGAAAGTTTAACACTGCGCTAACGAAGAAGTACCGTTTATCTCGGCCTCTAATTAGCTACATTTCCACAGCTGTTTAGCAGCTCTATTTGGCTGCTTGCAAATATATTGTTGACTCAGGGATATTGCGAGCCTAGGCTTATCAAGGCCTTTTAAAAAGTTTTTTGGCCGTCATCACAGTATTGTTGATAAGTTTGATGTCGAGGATTGCCCTGACGGGGATATTGTACTTTACGTTTAAATTACTGAAACTTGATCTTGTTCATGTATTTTTTTTTTCATTTTCTTATATTATTCCAGAGTTTTAAATAAAATCAGAATATGAGAACATCATCATCATCATCATCTATTTATTTATTTATTTATTTCCCCTATATTATAGATTTAAACATGTGAAAAAATTATACAATATCGAAAAAATCGAAACAATGTTATTTATGAAGTCATTTCGATTGATCTAGGCAGAAAGTTCAGTATGTCGCATATAGTACGCCGCTGACCGATAAACACAATTGAAACATAACTTTTGATACTTAAAGATCTCGGCGGCACACAAAATAGAGTCTGGCATTTTTCCTAGAAAATATAATACTAAGGGTTCATCCTAAAAATTATCAAGTTCGACATTTAGCGAAATTTGAAAATTGATACAATGTACATGAACAATGTCACTTTTTTCGGTATATTCAGTGTATGAAAAACTAAAATGTGTTGATTTTGTTTTTAATGGATTTATTTACATGTATATATTACAAATATTTTCGAAAAAATTGGATCTATATGATGCTATTAAATTAATTGTCGAAGTTTACCATCAATAATGGTTATTATTCATTCCGGGAATGAAAAAATAATAAAAAAAAAAAATAAAAATAAAATAAAATAAAATAAAATAAAAATAAATAAATAAATAAATAAATAAATAAATAAATAAAATAAAATAAATAAATAAATAAATAAATAAATAAATAAATAAATAAAATAAAATAATATATAAATACAAATACATGTACTAAGTAGAAACTGACAGCAAAATTTAGTTGATAAATGTAGCATGTATGTCGTAAACAATATTTATTTTATTTTATTTTCTTATATTTATTTTTTTTTAACTTTTTGTGGTTAACATTCGAGAACTCCGTTTACTTCACGAGTAGAATTAGCCACTTCGCTATGAAACCATCAGTGTTTATTATTGTTTTTGTTCAAACCCAAAACGCCATTTTGGCTTGCCGGCTTATTCATTAGTTGCCTGGTTTCACAAACATAGGGTTTTCCAACACTTAAATATGGAAAATTTGAAATAGTAATATGGTTATATTCTAAGACTTTAAAAAAAAATTGAAGTTGCCAATTTGAAGAACACTTCAAGTGTAAAACATTCTGACTAAAATGTTATTTCATTGTCTAAAAAAGATCAAAGAAGTTTACTAAATTTACGTTAAGTGAAATCTTAGTGATGAAAAGATTGTGAAACCGGGACCAGGTTGTAGAATAAAGGACATTATTCAAGATCACAGAAATGTACTAAATTCACGTTAAGTTAAATCTTAGTTATCAAAAGATTGTGAAACAAACTGGGACAAGGTTGTAGAATAAAGGACATTATTCATTCATCTGTACCAGTTTATACCTGTTAGTTTTAGATTCCATTTATTACTTTTCTCGCTTTGTATGTGTGAGTTATTGTAATGAGCGAAAATCTTGACATCCGCATACCTGTCTAGATGGATATTTCAACTTCCGTATTTTATCTCACACGTTTTCCCGCTCGTTTGTGTCAAACCTGGTGTTCCGTGTTGCCTTATTTATGTGCGTTTATAGGCCACACAACATTTAAAATGATACATTTGTGATTTAGTGCAATTATTAGGATTAATAATGTTCAAGATTTGGGCAGTTGGTATATTTCATTTTAACTTATATATGTATATATTCGACCTTCATTTCCACATAAGAGAATACAACAATTTGTTGCTGAAACAGGTGTAGATTTGGAAATGGGTCATTATAAAAATGCAGCCTTTCGTGTCAGTAGTGTGTGGTACACTCTTAGTTACTACATGTACTTTCTTTTAAATGTCCTTTACTTTCAATGGATTGTCAGCCATTTATTTTTTTGATATATTCCACCAATTGTTTCCGTTACATCATTGACAAAAATATGACACCAGTGGCGGATTTAGGGGAGGGGTTGCGGGGGTTGCAACCCCCCCCCTTTGAAAAATTTAAAGAGAGAGAGAGTGAGATATTGACTGATTAAAATTATTTTCTTGGCCCCCATCGGGGCTCTGCCCTAGACCCATCGTCTTTGGAAGCTCGCGCCTTCGGCGCTCGCATCTAGCATTGATATAATTCTCATTCCCCCTTTAAAAAATCCTGGATAGTTCTCAACCCCCCCTTTCAAAAAATCCTGGATCCGCCCCTGGACACCTTCTTACTTTTATGGAAAGGGGTCTTTCCTTGTTTGCATATTTTCAGAACTGAAAGTCAGATGTTCTATGTTCATTCTGAAGATAATTAAAAGACATTTTGAAAGTCAGTTACTGTCTCCATTTATGCTTGCTAAAAAACTAAATTTTGATAATGACCCAAATAGGTAATGTAAACCATAAACAAAACCAACTATTTGAACAAAAAGAATAAATAAATAAATAAATAAATAAATAAATAAAATATATAAATAAATAAAAATAAATAAATAAATAAATAAATAAATAAATAAATAGTTTTTATATACAAGAGGGATCCAAATATATTAAAAAAAGGTCAATGTCCGGAATGTAAAGGTCAATCAGATGAAGACATTCTAACAGCGCAGTTGAGAGATTTTTTACGTTTTTGTTGTGAGTAAGATGCGTCTGCGATGTATCACCATGTTAACTACAGGACTGTTGAAATTTTAACACCGAGCTAAAGAATTAGAACCGACTCGACAGCTCACATCGGCCTCTTGTTTTGATCTACTTGACAGTGCTAGCTAGATGCTATCTATCTCTTGGTAACTTTTCTGTCAATAATTAACAATATCTCAGACATCAAGCTTCGACTTTTATTGAAATCTGAATGTTAAACTTTCGACATGTCTGTACTGTATCTCTACGTTGGAATGCAGCTTCCAAATATGCCACAATAAAATATTTCATTTTACATTTAGCGTGTATTACAATACCGATAAAAGTCATGTTTCATTTCCGTTTCAACAGACCTACAGGATATTTCAGTAACCGTTTTACAGATTTATCTCTCAAAGAAGTTGTTATAATGTCAATAACTAATTAAAAAGTCTAATACAATCTATATGATATATTATATACTAAGTATTTGAATGGATTTTTATAGACATTTTAAAGACTTGTATGTTTGGAAACAATTTCTATTTTGATATGTAACAAGCCTAGTTTTGGGTTTCGAAGTGGCTATAGTGAATCTTTGAATAACCCACAAACTGTAACAGAAAAGGAAAAAAATCGAAGCTTGTCGAACTCCCGCATTATAAGCAAGTGGTCTATTGGACGAGCTACCAAGACTGCTGCAGTTTTGAGTTTCCCAGTCTCACTTTGAAAATCTCACCAAAATTCCCTCGGATGGTGTTTTTTGGCTCCCAATTATCACTCCATTACTTCTGAAAGCTGATAACCAAATCGTTACTATAGACGAGCTAACTAGTTAGATGCGTTTAACAGGGAAACTTTATTTTCGAATTGTATCACTGCGGTAGCTCAGTTGGTACAGTGCTCGCTCCGTAAGTGGGAGTTTGTGGATTCGAACCCCGACCGGGTCTGACCTTAGACTTGAAAGCAGGTAGTGACTGTTCTTTCGCCAAGCACTCGGCATAACGAAAAGAAAGTCACGGTTCTTTCGAATGGGAACTTAAAATAAACGATGTCCCGTGTCACGGTGGGCTTGGCACGCTAAAGAATCCGGCTGTATAATGCCGTCAGCTCAACACACAGTAAAAATTTCTGCACTTTCGCCAATAGCTGGCGACGTCTCGATATAAGTGAAATATTCTTGACTGGGACGTAAAACACCATTGCTCAACTCAACTCCCTATTTTCGAATTCATACCGGCGATGTGATAGCTTTGCTAATCGAAAGCTTGATTTAATAGACCGCCGTTTTGTTCTTAAAACAAGAAAGTTTGTTTTCAATCCTATGCTGTATCGTTAACACAGAGCTAAGTATATTCTTAAGGTGGTATAAACGCCACTCAATATTGTTTTTACTTATATCAAGACAGTCAGTTTTGACATGGTGTACTGAGAGAAACCCATCGACGCAGGGTAAGCGAACTGTCAATCTTTCTACTGAGGGATTTTTCCGAGCGGGACTCGAAACTAGGTTAGAGCCGTAATAAGCCGGGATCTGGCAGTTTAAAGTACTCGACCCGAGAATCCCTTTTTAATAAAGATACGCCCCTAGCGTTTCTAGATTAATGTTTCAATGTTAACTATAGCACTGTCTGTAGACATATATCACAGTCATCAAGATTTGACCTTTTGACCTTGACATATGCACATTTATTGGATATCACATCATCTTGTATTTGTAAGTTTTATCAAAATCCACCCAAAGGCATGCTAGATATTGAACGGACACACTTTTGTGACGGACGAACGGACGGACGGACATACTTGGTCAAAAAGATTATTGAAATACACTCGTACTTCTTTTGAAGTTGACGTCTAAGTCATGAATATTTCACTTATATCGAGACGTCGCAAGCTATAGCAGATACAGAGATTTTGACTGTGCGTTGCGCTGATGGCATTATACAAAACGGTTCTTTATCGTGCTGTCATATACCACATTTTGAATTTGATCATAAAAGTGGTATATGACAGTGCCAAGCCTACTATGACACGGGACCTCGTTTTTTCTAAGTTCCCATCCGAAAGACTCGTGACTTTCATTTCGTAATCCTGAGTGCTTGGTGAAAGAACAGCCACTACCAACTTTCAAATCTTGGGTCCGGTCGTGGATCGAACCCACAACCTTCCACTTATGGAGCGATCACTCTACCAACCGCAGTGGTCCTCTTCTGGAGGTATCATGGCATAATACTAGCACTGTTTCTTGAGAGCCAAATACCCTAGCCCCCAACATTTTCCCGCGACTTCGACCTTTACAATATGAGCTTGATTCAAGCTCATGACACAAGACCAAGCCCCGGTTTCACAATCATTCCTTAGCTAAAATTTTCCTTAAGTTAAATTTTGGAAAATTTCAAATCGTTTTTATTTTGTTAATTTTAAAGATATTCAAGAAATTAAGGTGTCATTTTAAAGATCACTGCTAGATTAAAACATTAGCGTTTAGTTTTTATAAAAATATTCATCAGTATTTCCGAAAAGTGATTACCAAAATTAGCTAAATTTAAGTTAAGGAAAATCTTAGCTAAGGAATGATTGTGAAACTGGGGCTAAGGAGATTATTTGTGTCAAGTTTTATGACAATCGTTCACAGCAGCTATAAGAGATGGCCCGGACACGTTTTTACGCGGACAGACAGAAGAACGGACAGACGGACACACAGACATGGCGATTCCTATATACTACTTCAAACTAGTTTGCGGGGATATAAAGAATCGCATACCTTTGATTCGAACAAAATGAGATTTTTTTTATCAAGAACCATCTAGAACCTGCTCATGAAACTGGCATAAATACTGGCACTAAATCGGTTCTCTCAGAGAGCCTTTGCCACTAAGATAGTGCCCAAAAGCATTGGTTTTTCAGAATCAACGACTCTCTTATCGCACAGAAAAAACATATATTTTAACCAAAAGAAAATCAGACCTGCACTGTTTCAGTTTGATAAAGGTTAATCTATAAGATCACTTTATCGATCTTTGAAATTTTAATTAATGCAAAATGACATCAACAATGATTAAATGTAACCGAAATGTTCTCCACCGATAACCTAATTACGATAAAAAATTTGAAAGTGCGTCAAGTCCTGTAAAAAGACGGCCGATAAAAATCATCGTTATAATTTATTAACCTTTTAAAACTAAAATAAATGCCATTCCTTGATTGCACTCCAGACATACATTTTGTACAGTACAGGCCTGTTGAAAGTTTAACACTTAGATAACGAATTAGTTTCAAAACAACAGGTAACCTTGGTCTCTAGTTAGGCATTGCTATCTCTCATACGGCATCTTTTCGGTCCCTAGATACTGTGTTTAATTTCGCGTGTATTTATTTTCGCGGTATAGAAAATTTAGAAATATCCGCGTAGTAAAATTTTCGCGTTTTTTTGAAATATGCACTTAAATACAATAACCATACCATAATTTTTGCTCTGTATCAATTTTCGCGCAAAACAAACGACCGCGAAATAAACGAAAATAAGTGTACCGCGAAAAATAAATACGTTTACAGTATCCATATTTCGGCAAGACGTCAACCAAGACTCGACTCTTTCGTAAACTTGCTGTTAAACTTTTGACAGGCCCGTACTGTATCAGTACCTAAATGTGTATTACTTGGTGTTCTATGAGCAGGCTATCATTCTTCATGCTGGGATTATTGATGGTGACGGCTAACAGACACATAAGCTAAATTCCTAAGAAACCTATGTCAATGTTTGATAAGCGGAGGTTAATATGTTTAATATAACTACAGTGTTTGTAAACACATAGAGTATCTGTATAAGGTTCAAGGATATTCTATCTCTACGTTGTAAATGTTTTTATTTACATATTCAAAAAATAACAAATATAAAAACTATAACTCGAAGGACACGGGGCTTGAACCCGCGACGTTATCACGAGAAATCGAGAGATTTAACAAATACGGTCCCGGGCTTGAACCCGCGACGTTATCACGAAAAATCGAGAGATTTAACAAATACGGTCCCGGGCTTGAACCCGCGACGTTATCACGAGAAATCGAGAGATTTAACAAATACGGTTCCGGGCTTGAATCCGCCACGTTACCATAAGATTTAACAAATACGGTCCCGGGCTTGAATCCGCCACGTTACCATAAGATTTAACAAATATGGTTCCGGGCTTGAACCCGCGACGTTATCACGAGAAATCGAGAGATTTAACAAATACGGTCCCGGGCTTGAATCCGCCACGTTACCATAAGATTTAACAAATACGGTCCCGGGCTTGAATCCACCACGTTACAATAAGATTTAACAAATACGGTTCATCACTCAAACCCGCGACGTTATCGTGAAAATGGAGGGAAAGACATGAGGCTCGAACCCGCGACGTTACCACGAGAATCGAGAGATTTAATAAATACGGTTCGGAGCTTGAATCCGCCACGTTACCATGAGATTTAACAAATACGGTTCCGGGCTTGAATCCGCCATGCAACCATGAGATTTAACAAATGCGGTTCATCACTCAAACCCGCGACGTTATCGTGAAAATGGAGGGAAAGACAAGAGGCTCGAACCCGCGACGTTACCACGAGAATCGAGAGATTTAAAAAATACGGTTCGGGGCTTGAATCCGCCACGTTACATTGAGATTTAAAAAATAAGGCTCGGGGCTGCAACCCGCGACGTTACCACGAGAATCAAGAGATTTAATTAATACGGTTCCGGGCTTGAATCCGCCACGTTACCATAAGATCTAACAAATATGGTTCGGGGCTCGAAACCACGACGTTACCACGAGAATCGAGAGATTTAAAAAATACGGTTCGGAGCTTGAATCCGCCACGTTACATTGAGATCTAACAAATACGGTTCGGAGCTTGAATCCGCCACGTTATCATGAGATCTAACAAATACGGTTCGGGGCTTGAACCCGTGACGTTACCACGAGAATCGAGAGATTTAATAAATACTGTTTCTCGCTTGAATCATGCGACGTTACCATGAAAATTAAGAGATTTAACAAATACGATTCGGAGCTTAAATCCGCGACGTTACCATGGAAAATAAAGGAATTAACAAATACGGTTAGGGGCTTGAATCCGCCACGTAACCATGATATTTAACAAATACGGTTCGCGGCTCCGACCCGCGATGTTGCTATGAAAATGAAGGGATTTAACAAATGCGGTTCGGAGCTTGAACCCGCAACGTTATCATGAAAATTAAGAGATTTAACAAACACGGTTCGGAGCTTGAACCCGCGACGTTACCATGAAAATTAAGGGATTTACAAACACTGTTCGGGGCTTAAACCCGCGACGTTACCATGAAAATGGAGAGATTTAACAAATACGGGTGGGGGTTCGAACCCGAAACGTTACCATAAAAACAAATATAAAACCCGTACTAGAAGATACATGTATTTAACAAAAATGGCACGATTTTCGAACCCGATACGTTACTATGGTTACATGTACATGTATCATTTCCTATCCTCCTTCCGTGTTGTTAATGTCGTACTTTGAATGAACACGAAAAACGCATTGGCTAAATGGAAGCGGTTAGTTTATGGATGGTGACAGTAACTGTCGTGTTTGGAGAAAACCACAAACCCAGCTAAGACATGTTTGGAACTGATACACTTTCTCGCACCGGGAACTGTACCGAATGGGATTCGCACCTAGACTATGAAAGACATTGTGATGCAACGCAATTTGAACGGCAGGTCCAACGAGGTCATTTAGAGAAAGAGAGAACTGATCGTTTAAAAACTTTAAAATTTAAACCGTAAGTAATGGTTATAAAATGTTTTATTTTTCAAAATCATAAAATTAAAAAAGGTTAGACTCAAAATTTTTAAATGGCCATTTTTACTTAATGATTTAGATACACAATGTGAAATAATGTATCCTACAATTTACAAAATTATTGTCTATGATGGGACTCCTTTTGGAATTTTTCAGTTGCTTTTTTAGTAATGAAATGCATTTAATTCTTACAAAAATACATACCAATCGACGCTAAAATCACAATTCAACAATCAAAGAAAAAAGTGATGATTTAGATGGTTATGGTAATGGTTTAGATATTCGGTAAATCGACCGAACAAACTTTGGACTCAACACTCAAGATTTAACAATCTACATGGGATGCTCGACATTTAACAATCTTATTTGCATATAATCAATATCTATATTATAATGATTTGAAAAAAATAAATAAAATGAATTTCTTAAATCGTGTTTTATTTTATAAAATTTAACGTTGAACAAAGTTGAAAATTTGGAAATTTATTGAATTTGCTAAATGTATTGTTTTTAACAAAAATTAGAGGTAGATTCATTAAGTATTTAATTTTGGAGAAAAAAAAGTTAAAATTCAAATCATTTTGTAAAATTTTACTTACCGAAAAATCAGATGCTGTTCATTTGATATTAATGAAAATCTTTATATATCCCCTTTATTACATTTAACCAACACTTTTTTTTTAACTCTTTTTGTTTTTTCTTGAAATAATGACTTTCACTACGTGTCGTGTTTTCAGCGATTCATTTTGAAAACTTTATATAAAATCATTTTATTTAATAATCCTACGCCTCTGGAATATTCCAAGTATCAAATGAAACATTCAAACATATTTTTTTCCGATTTGAAATCAAGTTTTTTTTTAAATTCAGTTCTTAAGAGACAGATCGTATTACTCTTATTAAATCAAATTGTCAATGACGCAACGCCCACATCCATATGGAAGAAAAACGACAACCTTTAGTTTGGAATCAGATTTCTACTTCAATAAAACGCTCATAATTTTCTAATATGTCATCTTTGGAAATACCTTTGTAAAGATTTTGAATTGTTGAAATAATCTGTTTTAATCTACTCATGTATTTGTTTCAATAAAAGCGTAAGAATAGATTAAATAAGTTTACTTTAGTAGATACATGTAGCTCATATTTGAGACAAAATACTATTTACAATCTTAAAAATCAATTTTACAAAATATTAAAAGTGAATCTTTAAACATTAATCCATATTTAAATCAGAAATTATTATTAAATAGAATTTTCAAAAACATTTGTTTCCTAAAGATTTTTGTCACAAATAAATACATAAATAAACGTTAGTATTTTTGAAATAGTCATGCGAGCAGAAGGCAGAAACTATAATTCAATAAATTTTAAAAAAACCGTTGTTTCATAAAGGCATTTGTCACAAATAAATACATTTATAAACGTTAATATTTCTGAAATAATCATGCAAATATTTAGTAACTTATATAAGAAAGTGACTACAATATTATACCAATATGGCAAAATAAAAATAAAAAATTAAAACAATGAAAATAACAAAATAATATTAAAGTTATATTATTAAAAGTTAAAATAAAGTTAAAATAATATGAACAGTTTAAACGAAACAGTTCTTATTAAAATAAGTCTTATTAAAAGTTATAATTAAAAATAAGAAAATTCGTACCTTTTAAATAGAATTGAAGACCGGCCCTTTTTCTCCAGTACGAGGCTTAGCAATTACAAAACTGAACTAAATTCACTCAACTGTTGTCTCTTAATATTAAAATAGCTCTATACTTGAGGTGAAATAAATTGCTTTCTTTTAAAATAAATATCTGGCCATTTATAATAGCAAATTCTTTTATGAAATATCCAATCATCTTGGATTTCGTGGTTGTAAATGGTCAAAATATGACAAGTCACGTGAAACAAGCCCGCCTCTGACGTCATCCACTACAGCGCGTTCCACTGCTATTCATCAATGAGAGTTAATGATGATATGGCGAGTATCCCGCTAATTCCAAGGCATTCCTAATTTACAATAATAATTCACTGTTTACACCTTGCTCAGACGTTCTAGTATAGCTGACCGCTTTTAACTTAGGTTGTTCAGTGCGTTTGTAATGTATTTATCAACGTCTGCTTCAGAAACATCGTGAGGTTTCTGTTTGTTGATGATGTTTGAATGAGTTACAAGTCTGCCATTAAGAATCATATATTGGCTTCCCATGATGAGTTAATTAAATACCATAGAGTGACTTCCTATTATTCATTCATCATGTTTTGTTTTGTTTTACAAATTAGTACTTTTCATGTTCTTTCGTGTTTAATTTGTCTTAAAATATTGCACACTTTTTTCTTCGAGTTGCATTTTATTGGAACGCTTGTTCTCAATGCTTAAAGGGGTCGAGCGGTCTTAAGTTCGTTTACGGACAACTGCGCCCCCAGCGGGCAAGAAGGATAGAATCCCATTGGTTATATCCTTGGTGTGAAAAAAAGTTTGTTAGTTTGCTTGTAAACCAAGTGCAGATTGTTTTTTTCCCGTATCTGAAGTTAGTTACTTTTTCAACATTCAACATTCAATGTTGAAAAAGTAAATATAATCTGAAGTTAGTTACTTATTCAACATTCGGATATAATACACAACTTAATTTTTCAGGTTTTTAGACCTATAATTGCAACTTTATCCTCAATCCTCCCTCAAAACATGTAATGAACTAACACACTACCTTATCTGAAGTGATGTTGGATACACTTAACCCTTGATTAATGAGTTTTTGAGACGTTACATTGTCTAGTGACCATACTGGTCATCTGTCATAGATGCACATGTCAATGGTCTTGTTAATTTGCATATTTTTATCATTCATTTTATTTATAACACGACTAAATAATATCAATATGACATGCCACTGATAATTTATTAAGACTCGGACGTGTTGGGTTTTAAATGTAATATGAATGACAATAGAAGGATGGGACAATCGTTTGCTGCAGCATAATTATGATAATTGCAATATTTATTTCAACGTGAAAGTGTTCTGTATTCACTCTAATGACAATCGAGAACATTTTGAGTTAATTTTATCAGGAAGAGAAGAGTCTACAAATTTAATTAAAAAAACACGAGATTATATTCTTTTTGCATGTTGATTACGCTGATCTTAACTTTGGGGTAATTACTTGAAGTCACTTAATTGCAATTGTTTTGGTGCTGATATATACACGTTAAAAATATTATATTATTATTATTATTATTAAGTAATGAAAATTAACGACGATGAGAAATATTTTAAATGTTTTTGAGACAATGTGCATTTTGTGAAGCAAAGAAATTTTTAGGTCAAATTGAGCGTAATCTGATGTAAAATAATATTTGCATGTGTCATATTTACATATTAAATGTGATCGCTTGAAATTACAGGATGAAGTTTAATTTTACAATTTTCTCAGGACTTCAAGTCATATCTTAATTTTAATTGTTCTGAAAGTTAAGAAATGTGAACATTTCAATCGAATGTGCTTTTAAGTTTTTGTGATATAATGGCATGTGCTACTTTTGAATTTTTATGATATAATGGCATGTGCTACTTTTGAATGTATTATTTTATAAAAATTCAAAAGTAGCACATGACAGTTCTTTTAGAAAGTACATGGATATTAATGCTGTCCGATTGTTTCATGTGGATTTTTCCATTTCATGACATATAGCATTAAACATTAGCATATGGCAAATGATTGTAAATATTTTTTTCCGATAAAAAATAAAGAAAAAATAGCACATGACAGGTAAAAAAGACATCGGCCCGGAGCATATGCAGCGAATACTTTCTTTGAGATAAAAAAAAAAGTAGCGACCAAACTGGAACTATAACATGGGACCTACTCAATATCAGCGGATTGCTCTAATGACTTAGCCACCCGGCCAATAATCGAGCCCGGTCCGCCACATCCCTCCCTTCTTTTTCATTCGTCTACATTCAATCGAAAGCTCCGTAACCAACCAGTTGGTCAGCCGAACGAGCATCCAAATTATCCAAATTAATAGAAAAGTGAATTTTCCCCTTACCACCCGAATGTTTTACTGACAGCTGACCAGTGGCCTATAAACCACAGTCTGTCATAATTATCTAATAAACTTATTGCTAAGAATAATAAAATCATAATAAAATACTTCATATTAAACAATTCTCATTATGACCATACATGTCACAATAAGCTGTATATTTTGTAACTTCAGTTGTTCTTTTAAACATACAACACTTGGCAGGTCATTTAAACAAAACAAAAAGAAGGGAAAACATGATCACCATTTTTGGCAGATTTAAAGACATCGATGGCGCAGCGAGTGTAAAGCAATTTTTAAAGCATTGATCGTGAATCATTACACTTTAAAAGCATCACTATTGCAAGAAAAAATGGAAAAAGACGAAAACTAGACTAGTAAACAAGAGATAAAAGTTAAAATGAATATCGATTGTAACTTTTCAACTATTAAACAGTTTGACATTTAAATTAATTGCCTCTTACTGACCACTACAATGTCCATTCTATTTTAGGAAGGACAGATACCTTTTACAAACCCAACCAAAACAAAAAAAATGATGAGATTCATGTGCAGTTGTGGCACGACTATGCAGGTTTTCTTTTGTTCTCGGATGTTCTATAAATCCCCTTATAATGTCACAGTGTCCAGTGATCACATGTCAGACATTTGCAGGGCTTTAAGTAACTTGACGCTATTAAAATTAACCTCAAGAGCAACTCTCGCCTGTAAATCCTAATACACATCCCTCCCTTCTTTTTCATTCGTCTACATTCAATCGAAAGCTCCGTAACCAACCAGTTGGTCAGCCGAACGAGCATCCAAATTATCCAAATTAATAGAAAAGTGAATTTTCCCCTTACCACCCGAATGTTTTACTGACAGCTGACCAGTGGCCTATAAACCACAGTCTGTCATAATTATCTAATAAACTTATTGCTAAGAATAATAAAATCATAATAAAATACTTCATATTAAACAATTCTCATTATGACCATACATGTCACAATAAGCTGTATATTTTTGTAACTTCAGTTGTTCTTTTAAACATACAACACTTGGCAGGTCATTTAAACAAAACAAAAAGAAGGGAAAACATGATCACCATTTTTGGCAGATTTAAAGACATCGATGGCGCAGCGAGTGTAAAGCAATTTTTAAAGCATTGATCGTGAATCATTACACTTTAAAAGCATCACTATTGCAAGAAAAAATGGAAAAAGACGAAAACTAGACTAGTAAACAAGAGTTAAAAGTTAAAATGAATATCGATTGTAACTTTTCAACTATTAAACAGTTTGACATTTAAATTAATTGTCTCTTACTGACCACTACAATGTCCATTCTATTTTAGGAAGGACAGATACCTTTTACAAACCCAACCAAAACATAAAAAATGATGAGATTCATGTGCAGTTGTGGCACGACTATGCAGGTTTTCTTTTGTTCTCGGATGTTCTATAAATCCCCTTATAATGTCACAGTGTCCAGTGATCACATGTCAGACATTTGCAGGGGCTTTAAGTAACTTGACGCTATTAAAATTAACCTCAAGAGCAACTCTCGCCTGTAAATCCTAATACATAAAACATAATTAATACAAAACATGTAATAACTTAATTTCCATTACTAATACAAAATTACATTTAAAATGTCAAATACTTGTATTTGTCTTACTGATTACAGTAGTCTCAATCAAATTATCAAACACAAAACATAAAATTACATGAATTTTTTTCCCAATGTGTAAGCGACACAATTGGGTTATGACGAAATAGGTACCAGTGTACACTTTTAGACACTTCAGTGCATGGTACCAAAATAATGCGGAAATATGTAGGTACTATACAGAGTTTTGATTAAAGTGCATATTTGTAACTTAAATACAAAAACCTGCCGTATTTTAGCAAAAGCAATTTACGTAATAATACGGTATAAGAACAACCCAAATTGGTATTGCTTCAAACCAGGAAAAACAGGAAATAGTGTTCACTGTATTGTCACTAGTTATGTCAGTGTCAAATTTGGTTAGCTTTGAACGGGGTTGACTATGTCAAATAGCAGAAAAACAATGATATTATGTCCGATTTTGTTACATTTTCAACTAGATCTCACAGATATGTTCTACTTTCACAGTGAACGAGTTCTCGTGCCACCTAATGATATATTATGCAGCACTTGTATTGTCACTAGGTATGTCAGTGACAAATTTGCTTAGCTTTGAACGGGGTTGACTATGTCAAATAGCAGAAAAACTATGCTTTTATGTCCGATTTTCTTACATTTTTAACTAGATCTCATAGATATGCTCTACTTTCACAGTGAATGAGTTCTCGTGCCACCTAATGATATATTATGCAGCACTTGTATTGTCACTAGGTATGTCAGTGACAAATTTGTTTAGCTTTGAATGGGGTTGACTATGTCAAATAGCAGAAAAACTTTGCTATTATGAGCGATTTTGTTACATTTCCGTACTAGTTCTTACTTATATCCTCTAGGTTCACAGTGAACAAGTTCTTGTGCCACCTAATGATATATTATGCAACACTTGTATTGTCACTAGGTATGTCAGTGTCAAATTTGCTTAGCTTTGAATGGGGTTGACTATGTCAAATAGCAGAAAAACTATGCTATTATGAGCGATTTTGTTACATTTCCCTACTAGTTCTTACTTATATCATCTAGGTTCACAGTGAACATGTTCTCGTGCCACCTAATTGTATATTATACAACACTTGTATTGTCACTAGGTATGTCAGTGACAAATTTGCTTAGCTTTGAACGGGGTTGACTATGTCAAATAGCAGAAATACTTTGCTATTATGAGCGATTTTGTTATTTTTCCCTACTAGTTCTTACTTATATCCTCTAGGTTCACAGTGAACAAGTTCTCGTGCCAACTAATGATATATTATGCAACACTTGTATTGTCACTAGGTATGTCAGTGTCAAATTTGCTTAGCTTTGAACGGGGTTGACTATGTCAAATAGCAGAAATACTTTCCTATTATGAGCGATTTTGTTACATTTCCCTACTAGTTCTTACTTATATCCTCTAGGTTCACAGTGAACAAGTTCTCGTGCCACCTAATGATCTATTATGCAACACTTGTATTGTCACTAGGTATGTCAGTGACAAATTTGCTTAGCTTTGAATGGGGTTGACTATGTCAAATAGCAGAAAATCTTTGCTATTATGAGGGATTTTCTTACATTACCATACCAGATCTTACTTGTATCCTCTAGGTTCACAGTGAACATGTTCTCGTGCCACCTAATGATATATTATGCAACACATGTATTGTCACTAGGTATGTCAGTGTCAAATTTGCTTAGCTGTGAATGGGGTTGACTATGTCAAATAGCAGAAAAACTATGCTATTATGTCCAATTTTGTTACATTTTCAACTAGATCTCACAGATATGTTCTACTTTCACAGTGAACGAGTTCTCGAGCCACCTAATGATATATTATGCAACATTTGTATTGTCACTAGGTATGTCAGTGACAAATTTGGTTAGCTTTGAATGGGGTTGACTATGTCAAATAGCAAAAAAACTATGCTATTATGTCCGATTTTGTTACATTTTCAACTAAATCTCACAGATATGTTCTACTTTCACAGTGAACGAGTTCTCGTGCCACCTAAAAATATATTATGCAGCACTTGTATTGTCACTAGGTATGTCAGTGACAAATTTGGTTTGCTTTGAACGGGGTTGACTATGTCAAATAGCAGAAAAACTATACTATTATGTCCGATTTTCTTACATTTTCAACTAGATCTCATAGATATGCTCTATTTTTTTTTTACAGTGAATGAGTTCTCGTGCCACCTAATAATATATTATGCGGCACTTGTATTATCACTAGGTATGTCAGTGACAAATTTGTTTAGCTTTGAACGGGGTTGACTATGTCAAATAGCAGAAAAACTTTGCTATTATGAGCGATTTTGTTATTTTTCCCTACTAGTTCTTACTTATATCCTCTAGGTTCACAGTGAACAAGTTCTCGTGCCACCTAATGATATATTATGCAACACTTGTATTGTCACTAGGTATGTCAGTGTCAAATTTGCTTAGCTTTGAACGGGGTTGACTATGTCAAATATCAGAAATACTTTCCTATTATGAGCGATTTTGTTACATTTCCCTACTAGTTCTTACTTATATCCTCTAGGTTCACAGTGAACAAGTTCTCGTGCCACATAATGATCTATTATGCAACACTTGTATTGTCACTAGGTATGTCAGTGACAAATTTGCTTAGCTTTGAATGGGGTTGACTATGTCAAATAGCAGAAAATCTTTGCTATTATGAGGGATTTTCTTACATTACCCTACCAGTTCTTACTTATATCCTCTAGGTTCACAGTGAACATTTTCTCGTGCCACCTAATGATATATTATGCAACATTTGTATTGTCACTAGGTATGTCAGTGACAAATTTAGTTAGCTTTGAATGGGGTTGACTATGTCAAATAGCAGAAAAACTATGCTATTATGTCCGATTTTGTTACATTTTCAACTAAATCTCACAGATATGTTCTACTTTCACAGTGAACGAGTTCTCGTGCCACCTAATGATATATTATGCAGCACTTGTATTGTCACTAGGTATGTCAGTGACAAATTTGGTTTGCTTTGAACGGGGTTGACTATGTCAAATAGCAGAAAAACTATACTATTATGTCCGATTTTCTTACATTTTCAACTAGATTTCATAGATATGCTCTATTTTCACAGTGAACGAGTTCTCGTGCCACCTAATAATATATTATGCGGCACTTGTATTGTCACTAGGTATGTCAGTGACAAATTTGTTTAGCTTTGAACGGGGTTGACTATGTCAAATAGCAGAAATACTTTCCTATTATGAGCGATTTTGTTACATTTCCCTACTAGTTCTTACTTATATCCTCTAGGTTCACAGTGAACGAGTTCTCGTGCCACCTAATGATATATTATGCAGCACTTGTATTGTCACTAGGTATGTCAGTGACAAATATGTTTAGCTTTGAACGGGGTTGACTATGTCAAATAGCTGAAAAACTTTGCTATTATGAGCGATTTTGTTACATTTCCGTACTAGTTCTTACTTATATCCTCTAGGTTCACAGTGAACAAGTTCTCGTGCCACCTAATGATATATTATGCAACACTTGTATTGTCACTAGGTATGTCAGTGTCAAATTTGCTTAGCTTTGAACGGGGTTGACTATGTCAAATAGCAGAAATACTTTGCTATTTTGAGCGATTTTGTTACATTTCCCTACTAGTTCTTACATATATCATCTAGGTTCACAGTGAACAAGTTCTCGTGCCACCTAATGATATTATGCAACACTTGTATTGTCACTAGGTATGTCAGTGACAAATTTGCTTAGCTTTGAACGGGGTTGACTATGTCAAATAGCAGAAAAACTTTGCTATTATGAACGATTTTGTTACATTTCCCTACTAGTTCTTACTTATATCCTCTAGGTTCACAGTGAACCTGTTCTCGTGCCACCTTATGATATATTATGCAACACTTGTATTGTCACTAGGTATGTCAGTGTCAAATTTGATTAGCTTTGAACGGGGTTGACTATCTCAAAAAGTAGAAAAACTATGCTATTATGTCCGATTTTATTACATTTTTAACTAGATCTCACAGATACGCTCTAGTTTCATAGTGAATAAGTTCTCGTGCCACCTAATGTTATATTATGCAACAATTGTTTTGTCAATAGGTATGTCAGTGACAAATTTACTAAAGTTTGAACGGGGATGACTATGTCAAATAGCAGAAAAACTTTGCTATTATGTCAAATTTTCTTACATTTCCCTACTAGTTCTTACTTATATCCTCTAGGTTATCAGTGAACAAGTTCTCGTGGCACCTAATGATATATTATGCAACACTTGTATTGTCAATAGGTATGTCAGTGTCAAATTAAGTTAGCTTTGAACGGGGTTGACTATGTCAAATAGCAGAAATACTTTCCTATTATGAGCGATTTTGTTACATTTCCCTACTAGTTCTTACTTATATCCTCTAGGTTCACAGTGAACAAGTTCTCGTGCCACCTAATGATCTATTATGCAACACTTGTATTGTCACTAGGTATGTCAGTGTCAAATTTGCTTAGCTGTGAATGGGGTTGACTATGTCAAATAGCAGAAAAACTATGCTTTTATGAGCGATTTTGTTACATTTTCAACTAGATCTCATAGATATGCTCTACTTTCACAGTGAACGAGTTCTCGTGCCACCTAATGATATATTATGCAGCACTTGTATTGTCACTAGGTATGTCGGTGACAAATTTGGTTTGCTTTGAACGGGATTGACTATGTCAAATAGCAGAAAAACTATACTATTATGTCCGATTTTCTTACATTTTCAACTAGATCTCATAGATATGCTCTATTTTTTTTACAGTGAACGAGTTCTCGTGCCACCTAATAATATATTATGCGGCACTTGTATTATCACTAGGTATGTCAGTGACAAATTTGTTTAGCTTTGAACGGGGTTGACTATGTCAAATAGCAGAAAAACTTTCCTATTATGAGCGATTTTGTTACATTACCCTACTAGTTCTTACTTATATCCTGTAGTTTCACAGTGAACATGTTCTCGTGCCACCTTATGATATATTATGCAACACTTGTATTGTCACTAGGTATGTCAGTGTCAAATTTGCTTAGCTTTGAACGGGGTTGACTATGTCAAATAGCAGAAATACTTTCCTATTATGAGCGATTTTGTTACATTTCCCTACTAGTTCTTACTTATATCATCTAGATTCACAGTGAACATGTTCTCGTGCCACCTAATGATATATTATGCAACACTTTTATTGTCACTAGGTATGTCAGTGTCAAATTTGGTTAGCTTTGAACGGGGTTGACTATGTCAAATAGCAGAAATACTGTGCTATTATGAGCGATTTTGTTATTTTTCCCTACTAGTTCTTACTTATATCCTCTACGTTCACAGTGAACAAGTTCTCGTGCCACCTAATGATATATTATGCAACACTTTTATTGTCACTAGGTATGTCAGTGTCAAATTTGCTTAGCTTTGAATGGGGTTGACTATGTCAAATAGCAGAAAAACTATGCTATTATGTCCGATTTTGTTACATTTTCAACTAGATCTCACAGATATGTTCTACTTTCACAGTGAACGAGTTCTTGAGCCACCTAATGATATATTATGCAACATTTGTATTGTCACTAGGTATGTCAGTGACAAATTTGGTTAGCTTTGAATGGGGTTGACTATGTCAAATAGCAGAAAAACTATGCTATTATGTCCGATTTTGTTACATTTTCAACTAAATCTCACAGATATGTTCTACTTTCACAGTGAACGAGTTCTCGTACCACCTAATGATATATTATGCAGCACTTGTATTGTCACTAGGTATGTCAGTGACAAATTTGGTTTGCTTTGAACGGGGTTGACTATGTCAAATAGCAGAAAAACTATACTATTATGTCGGATTTTCTTACATTTTCAACTAGATCTCATAGATATGCTCTATTTTTTTTTACAGTGAACGAGTTCTCGTGCCACCTAATAATATATTATGCGGCACTTGTATTGTCACTAGGTATGTCAGTGACAAATTTGTTTAGCTTTGAACGGGGTTGACTATGTCAAATAGCAGAAAAACTTTGCTATTATGAGCGATTTTGTTACATTTCCCTACTAGTTCTTACTTATATCATCTAGATTCACAGTGAACATGTTCTCGTGCCACCTAATGATATATTATGCAACACTTGTATTGTCACTAGGTATGCCAGTGTCAAATTTGCTTAGCTTTGAACGGGGTTGACTATGTCAAATAGCAGAAATACTTTGCTATTATGAGCGATTTTGTTATTTTTCCCTACTAGTTCTTACTTATATCCTCTAGGTTCACAGTGAACAAGTTCTCGTGCCACCTAATGATATATTATGCAACACTTGTATTGTCACTAGGTATGTCAGTGTCAAATTTGCTTAGCTTTGAACGGGGTTGACTATGTCAAATAGCAGAAATACTTTCCTATTATGAGCGATTTTGTTACATTTCCCTACTAGTTCTTACTTATATCCTCTAGGTTCACAGTGAACAAGTTCTCGTGCCACCTAATGATATATTATGCAGCACTTGTATTGTCACTAGGTATGTCAGTGACAAATTTGGTTTGCTTTGAACGGGGTTGACTATGTCAAATAGCAGAAAAACTATACTATTATGTCCGATTTTCTTACATTTTCAACTAGATCTCATAGATATGCTCTATTTTTTTTTTACAGTGAACGAGTTCTCCTGCCACCTAATAATATATTTTGCGGCACTTGTATTGTCACTAGGTATGTCAGTGACAAATTTGCTTAGCTTTGAATGGGGTTGACTATGTCAAATAGCAGAAAATCTTTGCTATTATGAGGGATTTTTTTACATTACCCTACCAGTTCTTACTTATATGCTCTAGGTTCACAGTGAACATTTTCTCGTGCCACCTAATGATATATTATGCAACATTTGTATTGTCACTAGGTATGTCAGTGACAAATTTGGTTAGCTTTGAATGGGGTTGACTATGTCAAATAGCAGAAAAACTATGCTATTATGTCCGATTTTGTTACATTTTCAACTAAATCTCACAGATATGTTCTACTTTCACAGTGAACGAGTTCTAGTGCCACCTAATGATATATTATGCAGCACTTGTATTGTCACTAGGTATGTCAGTGACAAATTTGGTTTGCTTTGAACGGGGTTGACTATGTCAAATAGCAGAAAAACTATACTATTATGTCCGATTTTCTTACATTTTCAACTAGATTTCATAGATATGCTCTATTTTCACAGTGAGCGAGTTCTCGTGCCACCTAATAATATATTATGCGGCACTTGTATTGTCACTAGGAATGTCAGTGACAAATTTGTTTAGCTTTGAACGGGGTTGACTATGTCAAATAGCAGAAATACTTTCCTATTATGAGCGATTTTCTTACATTACTCTACTAGTTCTTACTTATATCCTGTAGTTTCACAGTGAACATGTTCTCGTGCCACCTAATGATATATTATGCAACACTTGTATTGTCACTAGGTATGTCAGTGTCAAATTTGCTTAGCTTTGAACGGGTTGACTATGTCAAATAGCAGAAATACTTTCCTATTATGAGCGATTTTGTTACATTTCCCTACTAGTTCTTACTTATATCCTCTAGGTTCACAGTGAACAAGTTCTCGTGCCACCTAATGATCTATTATGCAACACTTGTATTGTCACTAGGTATGTCAGTGTCAATTTGCTTAGCTTTGAACGGGGTTGACTATGTCAAATAGCAAAATACTTTGCTATTATGAGCGATTTTCTTACATTACCGTACTAGTTCTTACTTATATCCTCTAGGTTCACAGTGAACCTGTTCTCGTGCCACCTTATTATATATTATGCAACACTTGTATTGTCACTAGGTATGTCAGTGTCAAATTTGGTTAGCTTTGAACGGGGTTGGCTATCTTAAAAAGCAGAAAAACTATGCTATTATGTCCGATTTGATTACATTTTTAACTAGATCTCACAGATACGCTCTAGTTTCATAGTGAATAAGTTCTCGTGCCACCTAATGTTATATTATGCAACAATTGTTTTCTCAATAGGTATGTCAGTGACAAATTTGCTTAACTTTGAACGGGGTTGACTATGTCAAATAGCAGAAAAACTTTGCTATTATGTTCACTGTGAAAGTAGAACATATCTGTGAGATCTAGTTGAAAATGTAACAAAATCGGACATAATAGCATAGTTTTCTCCTATTTGACATAGTCAACCCCATTCAAAGCTAAACATATTTGTCACTGACATACCTAGTGACAATACAAGTGTTGCATAATATATCATTAGGTGGCACGAGAACATGTTCACTGTGAACCTAGATAATATAAGTAAGAACTAGTAGGGAAATGTAACAAAATCGCTCATAATAGTAAAGCATTTCTGCTATTTGACATAGTCAACCCCGTTCAAAGCTAAGCAAATTTGACACTGACATATCTAGTGACAATACATGTGGTGCATAATATATCATTAGGTGGCACGAGAACTTGTTCACTGTGAACCTAGAGGATATAAATAAGAAATACTAGGGAAATGTAACATTATTGGATATAATACCAAAGTTTTTTTACTATTTTACATAGTCAACCCCGTTCAAATCTAACTAAATTTGACACTGACATATCTAGTGACAGTACAAGTGTTACATAATATATCATTAGGTGGCACGAGAACTTGTTAACTGTGAACCTAGAGGATATAAGTAAGAACTAGTAGGGAAATGTAACAAAATTTGACATAATAGCAAAGTTTTCCTGCTATTTAACATAGTCAACCCCGTTCAAAGCTAATCAAATTTGACACTGACATATCTAGTGACAATACAAGTGTTACATAATATATCATTAGGCGGCACGAGAACTTGTTTAATGTGAACCTAGAGGATATAAGTAAGATCTAGTAGGGAAATGTAAGAAAATCATATATAATAGCAATGATTTTCTGCTATTTTACATAGTCAACCCCTTTCACAGCTAACCAAATTTGACACTGACATACCTAGTGACAATACAAGTGTTGCATAATATACCATTAGGTGGCAGAAGAACTTGATCACTGTGAACCTAGAGGATATAAATAAGAAATAGTAGGGAAATGTAACATTATCGGATATAATATCAAAGTTTTTCTGCTATTTTACATAGTCAACCCCGTGCAAATCTAACTAAATTTGACACTGACATACCTAGTGACAATACAAGTGTTACATAATATATCATTAGGTGGCAGAAGAACTTGATCACTGTGAACCTAGAGGATATAAGTAAGAACTAGTAGGGAAATGTAACAAAATTTGACATAATAGCAAAGTTTTCCTGCTATTTGACATAGTCAACCCCGTTCAAAGCTAACCAAATTTGACACTGACATACCTAGTGACAATACAAGTGTTGCATTATCTATCATTAGGTGGCACGAGAACTTGTTTAATGTGAACCTAGAGGATATAAGTAAGAACTAGTAGGGAAATGTAACAAAATTTGACATAATAGCAAAGTTTTCCTGCTATTTGACATAGTCAACCCCGTTCAAAGCTAACCAAATTTGACACTGACATACCTAGTGACAATACAAGTGTTGCATAATCTATCATTAGGTGGCACGAGAACTTGTTAATGTGAACCAGAGGATATAAGTAAGAACTAGTAGGGAAATGTAACAAAATTTGACATAATAGCAAAGTTTTCCTGCTATTTGACATAGTCAACCCGTTCAAAGCTAACCAAATTTGACACTGACATACCTAGTGACAATACAAGTGTTGCATAATCTATCATTAGGTGGCACGAGAACTTGTTTAATGTGAACCTAGAGGATATAAGTAAGAACTATTAGGGAAATGTAACAAAATTTGACATAATAGCAAAGTTTTCCTGCTATTTGACATAGTCAACCCCGTTCAAAGCTAACCAAATTTGACACTGACATACCTAGTGACAATACAAGTGTTGCATAATATATCATTAGGTGGCACGAGAACTTGTTCACTGTGAACTTAGAGGATATAAGTAAGAACTAGTAGGGAAATGTAAAAAATTTGATATAATAGCAAAGTTTTCCTGCTATTTGACATAGTCAACCCCGTTCAAAGCTAACCAAATTTGACACTGACATACCTAGTGACAATACAAGTATTGCATAATCTATCATTAGGTGGCACGAGAACTTGTTCACTGTGAACCTAGAGGATATAAGTAAGAACTAGTAGGGAAATGTAACAAAATTGACATAATAGCAAAGTTTTCCTGCTATTTGACATAGTCAACCCCGTTCAAAGCTAACCAAATTTGACACTGACATACCTAGTGACAATACAAGTTGCATAATATATCATTAGGTGGCACGAGAACTTGTTCACTGTGAACCTAGAGGATATAAGTAAGAACTAGTAGGGAAATGTAACAAAATTTGACATAATAGCAAAGTTTTCCTGCTATTTGACATAGTCCACCCCGTTCAAAGCTAACCAAATTTGACACTGACAAACCTAGTGTCAATACAAGTGTTGCATAATCTATCATTAGGTGGCACGAGAACTTGTTTAATGTGAACCTAGAGGATATAAGTAAGATCTAGTAGGGAAATGTAACAAAATTTGACATAATAGCAAAGTTTTCCTGCTATTTGACATAGTCAACCCCGTTCAAAGCTAACCAAATTTGACACTGACATACCTAGTGACAATACAAGTGTTGCATAATCTATCATTAGGTGGCACGAGAACTTGTTTAATGTGAACCTAGAGGATATAAGTAAGAACTAGTAGGGAAATGTAACAAAATTTGACATAATAGCAAAGTTTTTCTGCTATTTGACATAGTCAACGCCGTTCAAAGCTAACCAAATTTGACACTGACATACCTAGTGACAATACAAGTGTTGCATAATCTATCATTAGGTGGCACGAGAACTTGTTAATGTGAACCTAGAGGATATAAGTAAGAACTAGTAGGGAAATGTAACAAAATTTGACATAATAGCAAAGTTTTCCTGCTATTTGACATAGTCAACCCCGTTCAAAGCTAACCAAATTTGACACTGACATACCTAGTGACAATACAAGTGTTGCATAATATATCATTAGGTGGCACGAGAACTTGTTCACTGTGAACCTAGAGGATATAAGTAAGAACTAGTAGGGAAATGTAACAAAATTTGATATAATAGCAAAGTTTTCCTGCTATTTGACATAGTCAACCCCGTTCAAAGCTAACCAAATTTGACACTGACATACCTAGTGACAATACAAGTATTGCATAATCTATCATTAGGTGGCACGAGAACTTGTTCACTGTGAACCTAGAGGATAATGTAAGAACTAGTAGGAAATGTAACAAAATTTGACATAATAGCAAAGTTTTCCTGCTATTTGACATAGTCAACCCCGTTCAAAGCTAACCAAATTTGACACTGACATACCTAGTGACAATACAAGTTGCATAATATATCATTAGGTGGCACGAGAACTTGTTCACTGTGAACCTAGAGGATATAAGTAAGAACTAGTAGGGAAATGTAACAAAATTTGACATAATAGCAAAGTTTTCCTGCTATTTGACATAGTCAACGACGTTCAAAGCTAACCAAATTTGACACTGACATACCTAGTGACGATACAAGTGTTGCATAATCTATCATTAGGTGGCACGAGAACTTGTTTAATGTGAACCTAGAGGATATAAGTAAGAACTAGTAGGGAAATGTAACAAAATTTGACATAATAGCAAGGTTTTCCTGCTATTTGACATAGTCAACCCCGTTCAAAGCTAACCAAATTTGACACTGACATACCTAGTGACAATACAAGTGTTGCATAATCTATCATTAGGTGGCACGAGAACTTGTTTAATGTGAACCTAGAGGATATAAGTAAGAACTAGTAGGGAAATGTAACAAAATTTGACATAATAGCAAGGTTTTCCTGCTATTTGACATAGTCAACCCCGTTCAAAGCTAACCAAATTTGACACTGACATACCTAGTGACAATACAAGTATTGCATAATCTATCATTAGGTGGCACGAGAACTTGTTCACTGTGAACCTAGAGGATATAAGTAAGAACTAGTAGGGAAATGTAACAAAACTTGACATAATAGCAAAGTTTTCCTGCTATTTGACACAGTCCACCCCGTTCAAAGCTAACCAAATTTGACACTGACAACCTAGTGTCAATACAAGTGTTGCATAATCTATCATTAGGTGGCACGAGAACTTGTTTAATGTGAACCTAGAGGATATAAGTAAGATCTAGTAGGGAAATGTAACAAAATTTGACATAATAGCAAAGTTTTCCTGCTATTTGACATAGTCAACCCCGTTCAAAGCTAACCAAATTTGACACTGACATACCTAGTGACAATACAAGTGTTGCATAATCTATCATTAGGTGGCACGAGAACTTGTTAATGTGAACCTAGAGGATATAAGTAAGAACTAGTAGGGAAATGTAACAAAATTTGACATAATAGCAAAGTTTTTCTGCTATTTGACATAGTCAACGCCGTTCAAAGCTAACCAAATTTGACACTGACATACCTAGTGACAATACAAGTGTTGCATAATCTATCATTAGGTGGCACGAGAACTTGTTTAATGTGAACCTAGAGGATATAAGTAAGAACTAGTAGGGAAATGTAACAAAATTTGACATAATAGCAAAGTTTTCCTGCTATTTGACATAGTCAACCCGTTCAAAGCTAACCAAATTTGACACTGACATACCTAGTGACAATACAAGTGTTGCATAATATATCATTAGGTGGCACGAGAACTTGTTCACTGTGAACCTAGAGGATATAAGTAAGAACTAGTAGGGAAATGTAACAAAATTTGATATAATAGCAAAGTTTTCCTGCTATTTGACATAGTCAACCCCGTTCAAAGCTAACCAAATTTGACACTGACATACCTAGTGACAATACAAGTATTGCATAATCTATCATTAGGTGGCACGAGAACTTGTTCACTGTGAACCTAGAGGATATATGTAAGAACTAGTAGGAAAATGTAACAAAATTTGACATAATAGCAAAGTTTTCCTGCTATTTGACATAGTCAACCCCGTTCAAAGCTAACCAAATTTGACACTGACATACCTAGTGACAATACAAGTATTGCATAATATATCATTAGGTGGCACGAGAACTTGTTCACTGTGAACCTAGAGGATATAAGTAAGAACTAGTAGGGAAATGTAACAAAATTTGACATAATAGCAAAGTTTTCCTGCTATTTGACATAGTCAACGACGTTCAAAGCTAACCAAATTTGACACTGACATACCTAGTGACGATACAAGTGTTGCATAATCTATCATTAGGTGGCACGAGAACTTGTTTAATGTGAACCTAGAGGATATAAGTAAGAACTAGTAGGGAAATGTAACAAAATTTGACATAATAGCAAGGTTTTCCTGCTATTTGACATAGTCAACCCCGTTCAAAGCTAACCAAATTTGACACTGACATACCTAGTGACAATACAAGTGTTGCATAATCTATCATTAGGTGGCACGAGAACTTGTTTAATGTGAACCTAGAGGATATAAGTAAGAACTAGTAGGGAAATGTAACAAAATTTGACATAATAGCAAGGTTTTCCTGCTATTTGACATAGTCAACCCCGTTCAAAGCTAACCAAATTTGACACTGACATACCTAGTGACAATACAAGTATTGCATAATCTATCATTAGGTGGCACGAGAACTTGTTCACTGTGAACCTAGAGGATATAAGTAAGAACTAGTAGGGAAATGTAACAAAACTTGACATAATAGCAAAGTTTTCCTGCTATTTGACATAGTCAACCCCGTTCAAAGCTAACCAAATTTGACACTGACATACCTAGTGACAATACAAGTGTTGCATAATATATCATTAGGTGGCACGAGAACGTGTTCACTGTGAACCTAGAGGATATAAGTAAGAACTAGTAGGGAAATGTAACAAAATTTGACATAATAGCAAAGTTTTCCTGCTATTTGACATAGTCAACCCCGTTCAAAGCTAACCAAATTTGACACTGACATACCTAGTGACAATACAAGTGTTGCATAATATATCGTTTGGTGGCAAGAGAACTTGTTCACTGTGAACCTAGAGGATATAAGTAAGATCTAGTAGGGAAATGTAAGAAAATCGAATATAATAGCAATGATTTTCTGCTATTTGACATAGTCAACCCCGTTCAAAGCTAATCAAATTTGACACTGACATACCTAGTGACAATACAAGTGTTGCATAATATAACATTAGGTGGCACGAGAACTTGTTCACTGTGAACCTAGAGGATATAAGTAAGAACTAGTAGGAAAATGTAAGAAAATCGGACATAATAGCAAAGATTTTCTGCTATTTGACATAGTCAACCCCGTTCAAAGCTAATCAAATTTGACATTGACATACCTAGTGACAATACAAGTGTTACATAATATATCATTAGGTGGCACGAGAACATGTTTTCCGTGAAGCTAGAGAATATCGGTTAGAACTAGTAGGGAAATGTAAGAAAATCGGACATACTAGCAAAGTTATTTGTTATTTGACATAGTTAACTCCATACAATATGAGCTCTATCCCCTGAAAGTCATTAAGCATTTTAATGCGACAGTTTGTCTTTAATAATGGGTGTAATTGCTGTTTCAAAATAAAATGTTGAATGTTGAAAAAGTAAATAAACTTACTTACTTACTGTTTCAACATTGAATGTTGAATAAGTAACTAACTTCAGATATCATTTACTTTTTCAACATTGAATGTTGAATGTTGAAAAAGTAACCAACTTCAGGTGTCCGTTTTTTTCAAACTACTCTGACTATCCAAAGAACTGGCAACTTCGATATGAGTGAACAAATCTTTTCTGGAATCAATGGCTATAATATTGACTATTGCTTTATTGTAATCATTTAATGAGGTTTTCCTGATACTTTTTGCCACAGGCAAAACACGATTTTTTACGGTCACATCCTTATGTATTCTATTGTAGACGTTCCTGGGTTAATGCTACTGAATACAGTACCGTAACTACCGATGAGGCAGTTGCCTCGGTAAAAAAATTAACCAAGCACTTTTTTGCACAAATCCAATTTTTTTTATCCGGAGTGAGACTCGGACATCTCCAAACTTTTTAACTATCCTTTTACCTGGATTACGAGGTTTAGTGGTGTGGTGAAACTAGTTTTCATGGCACAAAACCATTACACTTATTTTTCAACAGAGCTGTTCTATTGTCATATACCATTTTTAATCATAAAATACATTAACAAAAATGGTATATGGCAATATTAACCGGCTTCCTTACACGTGAAAGATGTAAAACATTGCGATCCTGTTGGTTCTGTATCAGTGTGTGTGATCTTCAATTCTGGCCTCGGTTTATTTAAGGGCTTAGTTACGGTACTGGAATAGTGTTTCAGATTTGACGCGATTTTGCAATTATTTTTCAGTTTATGTAGAACTTAAATAATAAAGCATTTATTAGGTGAAAGTTCCTTAAGTTCCGTATATTTTTTTTTTACCCGCATAGGAAAACATTATCTGCGATTTGACGTTAAAAAGGAAAATTTACCATCTAATGTGGTCATGAATTTGCTGGTTTTTGTATAGGGAAATTTAATGAGATTTATAAATCCTATTATGAATCCAAATGATGTCAGAAACTTGAGCATATACAACACAGACCTGTCAAAAGTTCAATACTAGGCCAACGAGTTATTGCTAACCGGCGGCTTATTTCGGTTCCTACAGTACAGATCTGTCGAAAGTTAAACACCGAGCTGAAACAAAGACGTCGAATTTCGGCTACCAAGTGACCAATATATTGACAGCCATTCATCAAAAAAGTAGCCAAGAAAGAAATAGCAATTGCCAGAAAACTGTGGACTTGTAGCTAGCGAGGAGCCAATGTGAGATGTGAAAATTAGTAAGCTTGGTGTTAAACTTTTGGCAGGTCTGTAGTGTACCTTGTTAAATCCACTTTGGCAGCTTTTCGCTAGTTGCTATAGATCTCTTGGTAGCTAGCTATAGCAACCCCCTCTCCCGAACGAGCTTCGACTCCATTTCGTTGGCCCATTGTTAAACATTCGAAAGGTCTGTACTTTGTTTGTCTAACTGTTCCGTTCAAGTAAAAGGTAAATTGGTCGGAAAATATATAGTTTTCGGTCACCAAACAATTTGCACCTTGGCGTAGTACGTAATAAGTAAATAGGGTTGTGTGTAAATGTTTTTCCATCGATTATGGAATCGTATAATCAAAAACAATCACACTAATTCATGTTCGAATCACAATCCAGAAGCAAAGAAAAAACTTTGCAACTGACAAGTCAGGTTAGACACGTAAACTGCCACCAGGGAAGTGAGACCGGGTGCTCCAGAATACTTTTTCTGTACATGGCATTATTACGTTATTTTTCAATAATATTTTTACAATTTCTGCTAGAATGTCCACTTTCTCTATCCATATGCCGCGAATATATATAGAAACTGCTGTTCAAAATCTGACATAATAGTCATTGACCAACACCATTCTACTTTTTGGCATGTGGTGTCTAGTATCTTGCTGATGACTGGTTCCCCAAAAATATCAAAAACTCAGTAGGCAATAATTGTGTATTATTGTCAAAAATATATTATTGTCTAAATTTGCTGCTAGTTAAAATTCTTAAAAAACTAAGGTATACCTCTCATGCAAAGTATTTCCTTAGCTAAATTTGGTAAAATATATTGTATCTTTACAACATCTTGAAAATAATTTAAGGTTCATAATTTTTGCCCAAGCACTACTGATGAGGAATTGTATTCCGAAACGATCGTCTATTGCTGAAAAATTAAAACTGGTATAATATGTAATTTTTTTTTATTATATTATTATAATTATTATTGCAGTTTAGTGTTCGTCAACCAACTCTAAAGATTCATTAATAATGGTGATATTAAAAGTCTAGATATTCAAAACATTGACCAGTTGTGTAGTTGAAGGCTCGACTACCGACTCCAAAAACATATTGAGATCGCTGAAATTAAAACAGAAGTCTAGATATTTAAAGTAATGACCAGTTGTGCAATTTAATATTCGAATACCAATCCTAATGACGCATTAATACTTCTTTACTCTATACAGGTGGTCGATATTCAAATAGTCAATTTATCCAGGCAATGTGAGAGAGTTGAATTTGGGTAATGGTGTTAAACGTCCCAGTCAAGAATACTAGTATACTCGCCAGTCAGCAATTTACACTGTGTGTGGCACTGATGGCATTATACATCAGGGTTCATGACCGTGCCACGTCTACCGTGACACGGGACCTCGTTTATTTTAAGTTCCCATCCGAAAGAACCGTCTACTTTTCGAAATGCCGGGTGCTTGGGTCAGACCTGGTCGGGGTTCGAATCCACGACCTCCCAATGACGGAGCGAGCACTCTACCAACTGAGCCACTGCAGTGGTCGCGATGTGAGAGACTTTGATTCTTTGGATCACATTCCGTTTAAAACTAATGAGAAATGCGTGGGTTGATTACACCAAACCATGATTATTTAAGCGACTAACGTTTTATGCTGAAGACATGATGGAAGTTGATGGAAATGAGAAAAAATGATAAAAAGTTGCCGATAATAAATGTAGATGAGTATAGGATTATCTAGTAATTGTCTGACTCAATGCGTATGAATAGGCAAACAACATTGACCTGTCTGCTTGACCTTTCATTAAGAATATTCATATACTATGGTCCACCTATTTCATGGTTGTGTTAGGATTCCCAGTTAGGACATAGACAGTACATGTTTCGTGTTATGTAAACGGAATAAACACCTGTGTCTAGTATACGTAAATGTACTGGTCCACCTTGAATATTTAAATGAAAGGTCAAGCGGACAGGTCAATGTTGTTTGTCTATAACTTGTATAGACAGCGTAGGATTATCTTAATAACATAATGGTAAATTTCCTTAAATAGTCTAGGAATAAACCGAAAACAATCCTACAAGATACAGTACAGACCTGTCGAAAGTTTAACACTAAGCTAACGAAAAGGAGTCGAGTCTTGTTTGTCAAGTTGCCGAAATATGGATATCTAATGGCAGAAAAGTTGCTGTATAAGAGATAACAAAAGCTGTTGAGATATACCTAACTAGGGACCAAGACTAGCTGTTGTGTCGACACTTATTTGTTATCTTAGTGTTAAATTTTCAACAGGCCTGTACTGTGCATTTATATGGTAATTGTGATGTTTGTAATATGAAATCTTTAATTTGAATCCTATAACGATACATCAGTACAGACCTGTCGAAAGTTTTACACTGAGCTAACGAAAAAGAGCAAAATCGCGACAGCTTAGTGGCCGAGATATGGATAGCTAGCGGTCGGAAAGCTGCCGAGAGATAGGTAACAGTTGCCAAGCTATAGGAAACGAAAGACCTAAATGAAATGTCTATTTGGCCTAAAGTTGTTAGTTAATTGTTAAACTTTCGACAGGCCTGTTTGTACTCTACATCAATCAATTGCTGTTAAAAGACATTGTCTTCATTCATAAAACATTTTATTGTAATTTATTCAAACTTTTTGTCTCTACTAGAAATGTGTAGCGCTATACTACATTGTATCGATCCAATGATAGATTGAATGGCGTTTAAAGTTCCCGTCAAAATATTCCACTTATATCAAGACGTCACCAGCTATAGGTGAAGTTGCAGAATTTTTTACTTTTGCAGGGCGCTCAGTGCAATACGCAAGAAGAGTTCTTTAACATTCCATGCCTGTCGTGACACAGGGCATCGGTTTTAAGGTCTCTTTCGGAGAATCCATCGACTTTTATTACTAGTATTAAGTAGAGAGTGCTTGGCGAAGGAACAGTTACTACCTTTTTTTCAAGTCTTGATCAGGAAACGGCATAGGTTTGAACCCATGACCTCCCGTAGGAAGCGAGCACTCTACTAGTTAAGATACCGTCGTGATATATAATATCTTTATTTAAAAGTGAACACACACACACACACACACACATACACACACACACACACACACACACACACACATATATATATATATATATATATATATATATATATATATATATATATATATGTATTCACTTTTAAATAAAAAAATCGTTGCTATGCGGAACAAAGTTTCATGTCATTTTACAATTTAATAAAATCTCTCGGTTAAATGTAAAAAAGTTCAATGACTTGTAGAAACTGTTCAAGGTGATTCAAATAACATCTAATATAAAATCTCTAATTTTGTTGATCATGTGTTTGTAAATAAATTATCTTACATGAAATGTACAACTGGGTTTGTTAGACTAGTTTGTTATATTCAATGTCATATGAGTTTTGTTGATTAATGGTATGTAGCGTCCGAGTCAAGAACATTACTATTATATGGAGACGTCGCCAGTTATAGGCGAATGTGAAGAAAATTTGCCTGCGTGTTGCAACGATGGCATTATACAGCAGTGTTATTTATCGTGCCACGTTTACCATGACACAGAACCTCGTTTATTTTTTAGTTCCCCTCCAAAAAAGTGACTTTTATTTCCTAATGCTGAGTATTTGGCGAAAGAACAGTCACTACCCACTTTCAAGTCTTGGGTCAGACGTAATTACCATAATGTTTGCAATTGACTTAAAAATGTATATGTATAGTTCACAATATTGTATCCGCATTTGAAACTTAGCTCACTTCACATATAACTGATGTTTCTATGTTTGAAACTTGACTGCTTTTCAAACAATAAAAACGTTTGATGTTAGTATTGTTTCATGGCCTGAGCTTCCTTGTGCAAGCTTTGTAAGTTTGTAACTTTGCTTGGGGATTGTGATTTGGAAATGAATTAGTATGTTTGTTTTTGATTTATTACTTTTATTATTTTCTCTATTTCGATACGACTGCTTCTTCAAGTTATGTTTCATATTTTGAATCATACTTTAATTATAACACATACAGAAAGTACAATTTTAGGCTTTTTGGAAAATATGAATTAGTATGTTTGTTTTTTATTTATTACTTTTATTATTTTCTCTATTTCGATACGACTGCTTCTTCAAGTTATGTTTTATATTTTGACTCATACCTGAATTGCGACACATACAGACAGTAAAATTTTAGGCTTTTTGGAAAAATATGAATTAGTATGTTTGCTTATATTATTTTCTCTATTTCGATACGACTGCTTCTTCAAGTTATGTTTTATATTTTGACTCATACTTTAATTATAACACATACAGAAAGTAAAATTTGAAGTTTTTGGGAAAAGATAATGACTTCAATCTTTCTATTGGCAAATTTCCTTTTATATGCAGATATTTACTACAATTCCTGCTGATGGTGTATTTCTTCCACAATTGACGTATCGCCGGTCACGCCCACAATGTTAGGTCAAATGGCCGGATGCTTGATTTACACGCAAAAAGAACAAAAATTCGGCCTGAATAGCGCCATTTAATGACGTCACTGACACTAGTACGTCATTAGTTGCCGTGACGCTGCTTTGGTATCGTGATGGCGGCCAGTGTCGGAAATTTGTGGGCGTGGTCGGCGATACGTCAATTACAATGCT
This sequence comes from Anadara kagoshimensis, assembly GCA_021292105.1. Lineage (NCBI taxonomy): Eukaryota > Metazoa > Mollusca > Bivalvia > Arcoida > Arcidae > Anadara > Anadara kagoshimensis. Next base: position 27,822,175 of record CM037866.1, read on the forward strand.
ATTGTAGACCTTGTTCCTACTATGGAACGTTATATACTTGCTTATTCTTGTTATGTTGTATTTGTTAAACAGTTGAATAGCTATGGTATAACTTGTTCCTTTTTACAGGACCTTTATACAACAGAACAAGCTGCTTACAAATAAATTGTTGATGCAAGGATATTGCAAGTCTGAGGTTTTCAAAGCCTTCAAAACGTTTTAATTCGCTAGGATGGATGGCATTCTCATATTCTGCAAACTTATAATGATTGTATGGGGAGTTGAATGATTTTGCGACCATCTTCTTCTAAGTTTTAACAAGGTTCTACATAAGTTTTCCTTCAAACGAATAGACCCCCGAGGAAGCTCAGTTGGTAAAGTGTTTGCTCCGTAAGTGAGAGGTCGTGGGTTCGAACCCCGTACGGGTCTGACCCAAGTCTTGAGAGTGGGTAGTGACTGTCCTTTAGCCAAGTACTAAGCATTACTGAGCATTACAAAAAAACGAAAGTCGCGGTTCTTTTGGAGGGAATTAAGAAATAAACTAGGTATAGTGTCATGATAAAGAACCCTGCTGTATAATGCCATCAGTGCAAGCCACAAGTAAAATTTCTTCTTCACATTAGCCTTTAGCTGGCGACGTCTCGATGTAAGTGAAATATTCTTGACTGGGACATAAAACCCCATTACTCAACTCCACTCCCAGTCGTTTTCATATGATATTGAATACATCAAACTAGTCTAACAAACCCAGTTGTACATTTCATGTAAGATAACTTTTTTACAAACACATGATCAAAATTGAAGATTTAATATTAATATTTAATATTAGGAATCCAAGTTTCCCCTTTAACAGTTTCTACAAGTCATTGAACTTTTTACACTTAACGGAGAGATTTTAATAAATTGTAAAATAAACATGTTATTTTGGTTGGCATAGCAACGATTTTTTTAATTAAAAGTTAATACACATATATAAAATGCCACAATATTATCGGCGTTACAAAAATGTTTTTCAGTAATTTTAATTTCCATTATTACAACTTCGATAACACTTTAATCGTCATTATATGTTATCATCCGATAACAACAATAGAAAGTAGTTCCGGCTTTGTTGACAATTTGTGTGTCAACGGGTTTCTAGATCCCATTTTGCCGTTGCGCGTAACGTTGAAAACGGGGAAACCCAAAGATATTCACACTACGCCCAATAACTTCAGTCAGGTATACTAACAAATTCTACGTTTTCAAATTGTACGTTCATTTTAACACGAGAATGTAAACCAATTTGTACTTATTCAATAAAAAAATCATAAAGAAGAAAAAGTCTGTACTATTTTTTACGTTGACAGTATCATCAGCGTTTCCATCCGCCATTACCACAGTGGAGTACCATCGACATATACATTGTATATGTTTGTTAAAGATACCATGGAAAATATTGAAAATATAAGAAATGAAGACAATTGTATCGTTAGTTATCGTGGTATAACTAAGAATGACCTTTCGCAAATTGAATGAAATGCGAAGCATTTCATGATAATTTGCGAAAGGCCATTCCTAGTTATAATTGTCTTTATTTCTTAAATGACGTTATCTGCTCTGGTGTCAGATTGTTACCGTTAACGATGGTAATATTCATTTTTTGACGTTAGACCTTTGCTATAACTGATTGTTACGTACGTCTCTGAAATCATTGTGTTACCGTCACCAAAGCGTCAAGCTTTTGTCATAGCCGACGGTAACGTTTTTTCTCCCACTCTAAGCTGTTATCGCAACCGACGCTAACGTTGACTTTTTGACGCAAAGGTTTTCCGGTAACTTACGATAACTATTTATTCTCCGACGTTAGACTTTGGCTGTAACCAACTGTGACCTTTGAACTCCAAATTCATGTACCTGATGGCAACTTTTTTCTCAAATCATTCGTTTGTCGTAATCGATAGTAACGCTTATTGTCTGATGTCAGGTTGCAAGTAAACCTTTTTATATCCGTTTACAAAGTCAAAGATTTCATAAGAATCTTACAAACCATGTTTTCTGACAATGAGACATCTTTAGTTTTTGTAGTCTGTCCAGACAGAAGTTTCTCATCAATCAAAACAAACATACTAATCTACTTCCGAATCACAATTCAGAAGCCAATAAATAACTTTGAAACTGTGAGAAAAGTGAGACCGGGTGATTCGTAATGTACCTCCTGTTTAGCTAGCTACACTCGCCACGTGTGTAATTAAAATTGAGTGAAATTAACATTGAACTACTATTATGGGATGTCAAATATATGTAGGACAATCCTGGACACACAGAGAGACATCAAAGTTGAAAATAGAGGCACAAATAACAGTAATAGAAAAAAAAGCATTGACCTGTTCGCTTGACCTTTTCATAGGAATATATTGATACTGGATGATCCATTTCATATATGGGTAGAGTTAGGATTAACAATCAATACAAACGCATTACAGATGTCTACTATAGAAATAATAATGGCGTTCCCGTTCTGTAATTTTGAAATTTATACTTAAATGCACTAAATATTTATATTTAAGACCAAGCGGACAGGTCAATGTTATTTGCCTAACCTAGGCTTTAAGTATGACAAGTATAGGCATACAACATTGACCTGTCCGTTTGACCTTCCTTTAGGAGGGTCCATCCAATCCATGGGTAGCGTAAGGATTAGCAGTTTATATACACACATTGCCCATGATTAGTGTTCACATCATATAGAGATAGAGGAAATATACATGCGTGATCCCTATCACTTTAATTTACCTGTCTATAATGAAAATTTAAATCAAAGGTCAAGCGGACAGGTCTATGGTGTTTACCTTTACACAAAAATAATCGATTTGAAAATAATATCTTGAACTAACATCAACACGCTAATTAAAAATAATGAATTATGTTTTTACTCTATTTCTTCTCATTTTCCGAGAAAAATCACAATGATGTATCATGTAGGCGCAGTTTACAGATTATTAAGAGCCATCTAACCTGGAAAAGAAAACACGTGTTAATAACAAGTGCTTAGTTATTCAAAGGTAATATCTTAGAAAAGCACACCTTTCATAATAATGAACTATATATACTCAACCAAAAAAAAAAAGGTTAAGGACCACATCAAAAACATTATTGAATTTTGTATAACGTAAATCATACCATCTCGTCTCCTTATTTCTCGTAATTTCATTAATGATATTTTTGTCATGCACACAAATCATTACAAACAAAAAGGGAATAAGAACAAAATACAGATGAGTTTTATATAATTCAAGTTTTGGACATCTTTTTCGAGTTTTAAACATTTCCTTAACCTTTCTTGTTGAGAATATATATATATGGATATTTAACCTTCGGATATCACAATCACAAAAGAAACATACTAATCTAATCAAGAACAAAACCACAATTCCATACCAAAGTAAAAACTGAAACTGACAAATAATGTTAAACCTGTGAACTTCCACCGGATAATTGAGACCGTCTGCTCCGAAAGAGAAGCACCTCCTCTTAAGCTACCTACACCCGCCACGTTTGTAATCAAAACTTTTTGAAAGGAACTATGGGACATCAATATATTCAGGATAATTTTGGATACCAGCTGCCCCGGAAGAGAAGCACTTCCTGTTTAGCTACATACACCCGCCACGTTTGTAATAAAAAAATAATAAAAGGAACTATGGGACGTCAATATATCGAGGATAATTTTGGATACTGAGACATCGTAGTTATCAGTAATACGATATGACAGCCATCAAACCTTTTGAGGACATTTGCAATATCTTCAAATTTCAAATTTACTAAGGAGATGTGATTCATAGCTTATTTCAGATCTTGATTATCGAGTATTTTTGTTTTAATTGAGGTAAATATATGTTCTAAAAAAGTTCTGATATAATATTTGTACACAGCAATGAAATGATTACATCTGTACACAACAATGAAATGATTACATCTGTACACATCAATAAAATAATTACATCTGTACATAATAATGAAACGATTACATCTGTACACAACAATAAAATGATTACATCTGTACACAACAATGAAATGATTACATCTGTATAAAACAATAGAATGATTACAAATGTACACAACAATGAAATGATTAAATCTGTACACAACAATGAAATGATTACATCTGTACATAATAATAAAATGATTACATCTGTACACAACAATAAAATAATTACATCTGTACATAATAATGAAACGATTACATCTGTACACAACAATGAAATGATTACATCTGTACACAACAATGAAGTGATTAGATCTGTACACAGCAATGACATGATTACATCTGTACACAGCAATGAAATGATTTCAAATGTACACAACAATGAAATGATTACATCTGTACACAACAATGGAATGATTACATCTGTACACCACAATGAAATGATTACATCTGCACACAAAAATGAAATGATTACATCTATACACAACAATGAAATGATTACATCTATACACAACAATGAAATGATTACATCTGTACACAACAATGAAATGATTACAAATGTACACAACAATGAAATGATTACATCTGTACACAACAATGAAATGATTACAAATGTACACAACAATGAAATTATCACATCTGTACATAACAATGAAATGATTACACAACAATGTAATGATTACACATGTACACAACAATGAAATGATTACATCTGTACATAACAATGAAATGATTACACAACAGTGTAATGATTACAAATGTACACAACAATGGAATGATTACATCTGTACACAACAATGAAATGATTACATCTGTACACAACAATGAAATGATTACATCTGTACATAACAATGAAATGATTACACAACAACGTAATGATTACAAATGTACAAAACAATGGAATGATTACAAATGTACACAACAATGAAATGATTACATCAGTACACAGCAATGAAATGATTACAAATGTACACAACAATGAAATGATTACATCTGTACATAACAATGAAATGATTACACAACAATGTAATGATTACATCGGTACACAACAATGGAATTATCACATCTGTACACAACAATGAAATGATTACAAATGTACACAACAACGAAATGATTACATCTATACACAATAATGAAATGATTACATCTGTACACAACAATGAAATAATTACATCTGTATACAACACTGAAATGATTATATCTGTACACTACTATGAAATGATTACATCTGTACACAACAATGAAATGATAACATCTGTATACAACAATGAAATGATTACATCTGTACACAACAATGAAATAATTACATCTGTACACTACTATGAAATGATTACATCTGTACACAACAATGAAATGATAACATCTGTATACAACAATGAAATGATTACAAATGTACACAATAATGAAATGATTACAAATGTACATGTATTTATGAAGTCTTGATTCTTAAACACGATTAATATTTTCATATAAAGATTTTATTAATACTGACATAATAAACCTGGACACAAGTTAAACAATCACTCCTTAGTTTAATTTATCTTTATTTCAAATGAAAATAAGTCTGACAATCTGTCAATTTTCATTGAAATTAAGAAAACTATTTTTGACAAATCATAAATTATAAGTCATAAATAAATGACACCTTATATGACTGGATATTCAACAAGTAACAGGTTTATTAAGGTATAAAAAATTAATATTTAGGTAACGAAATGATTATAAAATCAGCGCCAGGTATACATAATAATTTAGTTGTTGACTCAGGGATATTGCAAGCCAAGGCCTTTGAAGGCCCTCAAAAAGTTTCATGGTTGTCATCACAGTATTGATGATAAGTTTGATGTCTCTGTGTCCAGGATTGCCCTGGATATATTTGACGTCTCTTAGTTCCATGTTCCTTTCACACAATTTTGATTACACACGTGGCGGGTGTAGCTAGCTAAACAGGAAGTTCTTACCTTTCCGGAGTACCCGGCATCACTTCCCTGGTGGAAGTTCACGTGTCTAACCTAACTTGTCAGTTCCAAAGATTTTACTTTGGATTGTGATATGGACATGGATTAGTATGTTTGTTTTTAATTAGGGGTCAATCTTAGATTTTTAAATATATATTTTAATTTTAAGACCGTAACTAGTTAAACATGACTGTTTAATCTTCCGGAGGACCTGGTCCCACTGCCCTGGTGAAAGTCCACGTGTTTAAGCTAATTTGTCAATTTTAAAAAGTTCGTACCATGCTTCTTGATTTTGATTTAGACATAGATTGGCATGCTCGCTTTTGATTTGGTGAAACATTCGATTTGTAGTACCATAAATACGAGAGAGGACAATTTTAAAATATATATTTGATAAGATTTTCAGGTGGTTATTTCAAGCAGAAATTGTTTGTCAGTCAATAGTTACAAAATATGTACTGGTAGCTTTTTCATCAAGGATATCAAACGCTGTAGGCATTACTTTTTGTAAATTTCCTGCTAGTTACATTCCTCATCAAAAACTAAGGCATGCTCCCTTATGCAAAGCATTTCCGTAGCTAAGTTTAGTTTAATAATATTTTGGACGTTTTGATATTTTTTGAACCCCTTGAAAAAAATTTGGTTTCATAACTTTAGTCTTATCATTACTGTGAGGAATTGTACTCATAAAGGGCCGTCTAGTGCTGGTTAACACTGATATATTTTGTAACCACAATAGAACTAAACACTAATATCACGATCCATGTTGTAACGATAACAGGAGATGAGAGTGTTCTGGTTAAGCTTACCAAGAGAAAGCAATCTCTGTCAACAACTTATGTATTTCAGTATTAAATTACAGTTTAAACAATCAGTTGTAGCTTTAACCGACTAGTGAATATTAAACAAATTGAGCCCAATATTTCCTCATGATCGTAAAAAAGTGTGAAATTTTATTTTATTTGACACCTTACGGGAGTTGCATTTTAAATTCTGAATAACTTACCTTATTACAGGACAATCAATCAGCATGAAATTTCCGGCAAGAAGACATTGTGATTTGTTTTGAACTTTCAGCTCTGAAAAAAATATTATGTCAAATTAAACTTTTAATAATGATTGACTATACAAGGGTATTGCAATTAAAATGATTTATTGTATCCGCCGCCATAAAGAATACTAACATATACAGTACAATGAGTTGAAAAACTACTTTATAAAAACAATGAAATAGAGCAAATTATCATGTTAAAATCAGGTGAAATCAAATTTTTAATCAACACTGGTACAAACTACTAATAATTCTACAAGACTAATGTGTGTGTGTGTGTGTGTGTGTGTGTGTGTGTGTGTGTGTGTCCCTACTGTTTCTCTACTAATTGCAATCACTTTGTTTTTCGGTATTGAATTGATGGTATATTGTGAAACTACCTGCCACATATGTTATTCGAAAATCATGACACTGCCACTATTTTTATTTTCATCATACACTGTTTTTTTCATTTCTTATGACAAACTTAGAATATTTAATATAAATATCATAATTATGTGATTAATGGATTATTTAAATGTCAACTTGTTAAGATAATAAAAAAAATAATAATAATAAGAACACTAATATTTTTGTCTAGAATTTCCAGCTTTGCATTTTTTGTTACAAAAGTACCTCATAGAATGTTAATTCAGCCTAAAAAATAATTGAAATAGTTGTTAATGTATTGAACTTTATGTGTACTGACCAACCATTTTCAAATTTTAATCAATGTTATTTATAAACTTTGTTCACGTGGAGCAGGTCGCATTGTGACAATGGGTATATTGTTTGTTATACCACGGCTGCTTCTATTCATGTTTCATATAAAAGAAAACACAGGTCATGTTAGAATATCTGATATATCTTGAACATTATTTGTGTATTTCAACAAAATTAGAGATTTTTAAAATTTTGTTATGCCCCTGTATTTCCTGGGG
>CM037866.1:27831049-27873549 GCA_021292105.1 Anadara kagoshimensis
TTAAACCAAAATTGGCTGACGTTTTGTAATTACGTCATTGGAATCTTGAACAATGTGTTCAAATGTTGTGGAATGATGGAAACTAACTGTCAGTCATGTCAGATGTGGAACCGGTAGCGTGTTTTTTTAAATAACACAATTCTTGGTTTTACAGAATAATGCAAATATGAGGTTAAAACCAAAATTGGCTGACGTTTTGTAATTACGTGATTGGAATCTTGAACAATGTGTTCAAATGTTGTGGAATGATGGAAACTAACTGTCAGTCATGTCAGATGTGGAACCGGTAGCGTGTTTTTGAATAACACAATTCTTGGTTTTACAGAATAATGCAAATATGAGGTTAAAACCAAAATTGGCTGACGTTTTGTAATTTGGTCATTGGAATCTTGACAATGTGTTCAAATGTTGTGGAATGATGGAAACTAACTGTCAGTCATGTCAGATGTGGAACCGGTAGCGTGTTTTTTGAAATAACACAATTCTTGGTTTTACAGAATAATGCAGATATGAGGTTAAAACCAAAATTGGCTGACGTTTTGTAATTACGTGATTGGAATCTTGAACAATGTGTTCAAATGTTGTGGAATGATGGAAACTAACTGCCGGTCATGTCAGATGTGGAACCGGTAGCGTGTTTTTTGAAATAACACAATTCTTGGTTTTACAGAATAATGCAGATATGAGGTTAAAACCAAAATTGGCTGACGTTTTGTAATTACGTCATTGGAATCTTGAACAATGTGTTCAAATGTTGTGGAATGATGGAAACTAACTGTCAGTCATGTCAGATGTGGAACCGGTAGCGTGTTTTTTGAAATAACACAATTCTTGGTTTTACAGAATAATGCAGATATGAGGTTAAAACCAAAATTGGCTGATGTTTTGTAATTACGTGATTGGAATCTTGAACAATGTGTTCAAATGTTGTGGAATGATGGAAACTAACTGCCGGTCATGTCAGATGTGGAACCGGTAGCGTGTTTTTTGAAATAACACAATTCTTGGTTTTACAGAATAATGCAAATATGAGGTTAAAACCAAAATTGGCTGACGTTTTGTAATTACGTCATTGGAATCTTGAACAATGTGTTCAAATATTGTGGAATGATGGAAACTAACTGTCAGTTTTGTCAGATGTGGAACCGGTAGCATGTTTTTTGAAATAACACAATTCTTGGTTTTACAGAATAATGCAAATATGAGGTTAAAACCAAAATTGGCTGACGTTTTGTAATTACGTCATTGGGATCTTGAACAATGTGTTCAAATGTTGTGGAATGATGGAAACTAACTGTCAGTCATGTCAGATGTGGAACCGGTAGCATGTTTTTTGAAATAACACAATTCTTGGTTTTACAGAATAATGCAAATATAGAGGTTAAAACCAAAATTGGCTGACGTTTTGTAATTACGTCATTGGAATCTTGAACAATGTGTTTAAATGTTGTGGAATGATGGAAACTAACTGTCAGTCATGTCAGATGTGGAACCGGTAGCGTGTTTTTTGAAATTTCACAATTCTTGGTTTTAGAGAATAATGCAAATATGAGGTTAAAACCAAAATTGGCTGACGTTTTGTAATTACGTCATTGGAATCTTGAACAATGTGTTCAAATGTTGTGGAATGATGGAAATCTGCCGGTCATGTCAGATGTGGAACCGGTAGCGTGTTTTTTGAAATAACACAATTCTTGGTTTTACAGAATAATGCAAATATGAGGTTAAAACCAAAATTGGCTGACCTTTTGTAATTATGTCATTGGAATCTTGAACATTGTGTTCAAATGTTGTGGAATGATGGAAACTAACTGCCGGTCATGTCAGATGTGGAACCGGTAGCGTGTTTTTTGAAATAACACAATTCTTGGTTTTACAGAATAATGCAGATATGAGGTTAAAACCAAAATTGGCTGACGTTTTGTAATTACGTGATTTGAATCTTGAACAATGTGTTCAAATGTTGTGGAATGATGGAAACTAACTGTCAGTCATGTCAGATGTGGAACCGGTAGCATGTTTTTTGAAATAACACAATGTTTGGTTTTACAGAATAATGAAAATATCGGTCCACAACCAAAATTGCCTGACATTTTGTAATTACGTCATTTGAATCTTGAACAATGATGTTGACTGAAGTTGTGCATGGTCTAACTATAGTTAGGGACCATTAACAGCATGGCTGTCGTGAGCTATGGGAGTAAAGGAACTTCAGTGTCCTACTACGGGATTTCCTAATGGATAGGAGAGAAGAAAAATCTTCTTCTGTCCATAGTTGGCAGACAGACCACCTGTCTGCTTTAGAACAGGGTCTACATTACCCACACTTAAAGTGTAGGTCACGGACAGGCATTTTCGTTATCCCTCTTTAAGGGGTCCTAAGGGTCCATAATTCCTTCATTGTGCAAATCTGAAAGCCCTTCACTCAGAAATAATAGTAAGTTTCATCAAATTTGGCCCTGTAGTTTTGGAGGAGATGATTTAAATGTGAAATATTAACACACGACAGATGACAGTCGATGCATGTCAGATGGCGAATGGTAGCTCAGTTGGTAGAGTGCTCGCTCCATTAGTGGGAGGTCGAGGGTTCAAACAACCAAGAATTGGGTGGGTAGTGACTGTTCTTTCACCAAGCACTCGGCATTACGAAATGAAAGACACGGTTTTTTCGGATAGGAACTAAAAATAAATGAGGTCCCGTGTCACAGTAGGCTTGGCAAGCTAAAGAACCCTGCTGTATAATGCCATCAGTGCAAAGCACAGGCAAAATTTCTGCACCTTCGCCTATAACTGGCGATGTCTCGATTAAAAGTGAAATATTCTTGACTGGGACGTTAAACACCATTACTTAATCACTCACTCAGATGGCGAACGGTGAACCATCGCAAGGAAAACATTTCAGTGCATGAAACTAGTTTTATGGATATCAAACAATAACAATTGGTCCATGGACCTTAACTTCTTAAGATATGTCCTGTATCTCCAGCAGAGGTTGAAAAACAAAATTTACATTAAGAACGGGGACCAACAAAATTTTCCCAACTTTACCCACAAATGCCAAGATATTTGCAAATGAAATAATTATTACTTGTCCAATAATGCTACATCTAACATTTAATTATTGTACAGTTAAAATGTCTATTTTTTATTTTACCACTGCAATAGCTGAATTGGTAGAGTGGTCACTCCATAAGTGGGAGGTTGTGGGTTGGATCCTCGGCCGGGTGAGACTTGTAAGTGGGTAGTGACTGTTCTTTCACCAAGCACTTGGCATTACGAAATGGAAGTCATGGCTCTTTTGACGAGCTAATATTTAAAAATGGTCAGAAAAGTTCCAGGCCAAAGTTAATTTATCATAATATAGGATATAAGAAGAGTGTAGATGGGCCTTAACGGTCAACTGATGATGCAGTTATGTAAATGCAGTTTTAAATAAATAAATAAATAAATAGTAAATTAATCTTTTCATTAGCGGTGACCTTCACTTCTAATCCAATTTTCTTAAACCATATAACAAAATATTTGTTACATAACACATACCTTATGACAAAAACATGTTTATAGGTTGCTGTGACCTTGAATGTAGGTCAAGGTCAACCAGCTTCGAAAACTTGGTTGAGGTGCAAGTCCATATGCCATATATGAAGTTTTAAGCTTCTAGCCTTATTGGTTTATTATTTTATTTTTTTATTTTATTTTACTATTTAAGGTCATAATGACCTTGAATATGAGTCTAGGTCAACCAAAGGCTGTCTTCGAATAATATAAGGAAAATTTCATGCATGTCAAATTTACATTAATAAAATATTGGTTAAAAGTACTTCCTATCTATAGAATAAAGTATGTTCTAAAGTGTCATGTCAAAAAAGATATCCCTCGTACCGGATAAGTATTTCTATATGTGCATGAAAACGGTGATTCAAAGCAAAAATGGTTATTTCCATACATTTGACTGCATATATATTGCAATTTCATACTGATGGCAGGCCTGCGCGTGAACAAAACCGACAATAAAATGTAGGTATTTAATTTAGGTTTCACCGACCTAAAGATTATTCACGGGCATGCCTGCCATCATAGTGAAAAATTGAAAATGCTTAAAAATTAAACCATCATCCTTGTGTGTCACTCATATATATATTATAGCATATACAAAGCGTTTGTAAGCTTCGGTAGCTCAGTGGTAAAGTATGTGGACTGCCAAGATATCACGAAATGCTATTCTTTTAGTGTGTAGGTTCGAATCTCATACATTGCATGGGGTTTTGTTTTTAAATTTTTCCTAATTTTTGTATCTTCAAAACACATTATTTACTAAATTATAAACAATTGTAAGTGAATAAGTTATAATACTTTTTTCGTCAAAACTTAATGTCTAACAGGGCTCTACAATGCGAGTAAAACACTCGCATTTGCGAGTAATTTTTTGTAAATGCTAGTGGATACGTCAAATTCACTCGCCCATGTGCGAGTATAAAGTAGAAAGTCAAATCCGGATTTTCCTTTCCGTTTTCGACAACGAAATTACTCTCATTAAGCTTAATCTTTAAAGCGCTTTAAATCATATAGCTCCAATCTGTGAAGTTGTTAAGCGTTTGTGTGATGACGTTTTCAAGTGTCAATTTCATCGCTAAGAGTCGTAAACAAAATCGGCAAATGTATTTATTTTTCCAGCCACGAGTATGAATAAAAATCCAGAAGCTTCGAGAATTCTAATGTTATCAATTACCAGGAAGAAACGACCTCGTCTACGACTCGGTGCCAGTGATCACTGGATGTAAAAACAAACGTAATCCTCTTAACTGACTAAAGCGATGACGGAAAGCCGGGTTCCGAGTTGGCCTGGAAAACAGTTTTATTAACTTTTAAACCGGCAAAAGTATGTTTAAAAGATATGCTGTTAAATTTTACATGAGGCAGATGCATCTAGCTAGACAGGAAATGCTAACATTCCTGTAGCGACTCGCCTCAGACCTCTGAATTAAGTTCACGTGTTTTTAACTTGATTTGCCGTTTTTCAAAGTTTTTGCTTTGCTTTTGGACATGCACTGTGATTTTTTGTGTTTGATACCACAATAAAAGTAAACTGAATGAAAAATATTTTTTAAAAACATTGGGCCGATCTACTGTGCCTGCATCTTCTAAATTAAGCAATAGTGGGAAATGTTTCCAGTCTAACTGAATCCCAGTTAAATTGTATTTGAGGGATAATTCGGTCTTGGTCAAAATCAGGGTATCTGATGTTATTGTTTAATTGTGCATTTCTGTGAAATAAATGAATTTACTGGTTGTATGCATGTTTTTTGTAATTGTTTTAATAATAAAAAAGATAAAAAAGTTGGAGGTATTTGGACAGTTAATGATAAAATAGATATATTTATCCTGGAAAAGTCGTTTTTTGACGGCTTGAATTGTGACATGACAAAACGTGATGAAAACAAGTTGAGATTTTAATATGATAGAATGTGCCATTGGAATAATCTGACTATTTTATGGACAATATTGATTATAAATTTCCAATATCATTTATTGGATATTGTTTAATATCATTTTAAAACAAATTAATCAATCGTAAACACAGCCGTGGTGTTCGTAACCCGCAGTGTCCGTAACCTTATTGAAAAGTAAAGCATCTAAAATTCTTAGCGGTTCATCATGCGTGTCTATCGACGTTATTATATCGTGTTAAACATCAAATCAGTTCGTCATTGCCGACAATGCAATACAACTGCTCTTCATGCTTTAGATATCAACTCGCGAAAGTACGTTATAAAATTGTTGTCCACTTTTGAAGTTACGAACGGGACATACAAAAAGTTAGATGGGGAAGCCTGTTGTTCAGAAATAGAGTACCTAGGTGGCGCTGTTGATTGGGATTTCCCCTTGTATGAAAAAATCAACTTCCGATGTCTGCACGTGCGTGTTTGGGATTAGAATTATTTTCGGATGTTGTCGTGTCTATGAGGTTTGGAGCTCGTGACGAACGCAACGGGGTAAGAATAAATAACTTTTATGTCTGTTTTTTTCTTAAAATGAACTATCTTTGAACACAAGGAGCTGACTTTACAGTAAGAAAACATGTTATAAAATCAATTTTCATGGGTATTACGGCCCGTCAGTATATGTTATGAACATGGGATCAACATTTCCACTGCTGTATGCAAAATCCACTTGTCAATGCAACGTGTCATTGTCACACGAACATCACACAAATATCATTATTAAATATTTACTTTCTGTTTTAACTAACGTAATCGAAAATAAATCCTTTTTTGTCCTATGTTTGAATGTTAAAGTTGGTTTCTCAATTTGTAAATATATTTTTATTATGCGCTGTTCATAACCATGGACCGACATGTTTACAAACTACCCGTCGTCCGTGGTTATGAACAGTACTAATCAATATATATTTTCAATTTTGACCTGTGTGCTATAAAAATATATTGTTCAAGAATTCCATTTCTACAAGTTGTACATGATAGTGCAAAAATTTAAGTCAAAAGAGTTCTATTATCTCATAAATTATAGTTCTGTCTTGTTCATAACAGCAGACAGGTGAATCGTTCCCAACAACATGTCTTGGGTACGAACATCACATTTAATGTAGATTTAAATAGCAGCATAATTTACAAGAAATATTTCAGTATTTAATTGTTTGAAATTATATATCTATGTGTTAAAATTCATTTTCTTATAATTTAGTTTCTGTTGTTTTATGTTAAATTGATGAGTGTTGTGTTCATAACAATTGACGTAAAGAATATGACTCTTTTGTTACCAACAGAACGTCCTCCACAACTTGGCACTGTCTTTCTACCTTTGTGATGGCAGATCCCAGCATATCCCTTATTAAGATATCCCTGATGTTCATGTTCATTTCAGAGCAGATATCTGAAGTTATTTCTTTCAATTTCTGATATAAATAAAAACTGTTCTGTTCATAACAGTGGAAGACCATTTTCATCCACACACGTTTGTCTTATGTTATAAACAAAACAAAATAATTGTCTTTTTGATATTTTTTTATTTTAAAAATAATTTTTAAATAATTTAGGCTTTTAATAATTTATATAAATTACCTGCTTAATTTATGATATGTATTTATTTGAAATTTTCCTTTAGTCTTAGAATGTGTTCTGTTCATAGGTGACAGGCTACTGAATAAACAATAAGGTCAATACCCATTTGTTTACAATTGTCTGTAGAAGCTGCATATCTGGCCTCGGTTTCACAATCATTCTTAAGATTTTCCTTAACTTAAATTTGGCAATTTTTTATTATCTTTGTTTGTAACTATTAATAAATATTTTTGACAAAACAAAATGCAAGTATTTTAAGTAATACATTTTCTTCAAAATGACACATTAAATTCTTAAATATATTCAAAATTGGTAAATATATTAAGATTTGAAATTTTGCAACATTTAAGTTAAGGAAAATCTTAACTTAAGAATGATTGTGAAACCGGGGCCTGAAGTATGGGAATATTGAAGCCGATTCATCATGTTCACTTATATTTAGTCAAATGTTTGGGGAAAGACAATGAACCTGGACTTTTTTATTTTGTTTAAAAGATAACATTTCATGTAATATATTCCGTGTACACGTTTACAAATTTTGTAAATTTTCAGCCTTGGTCAGCGACGATACAGTTGTCAAAGATAACACAGTGGTAAATGATAATGCAGTCATCAGTGATAATACAGTGGTAGATGATGATATACAAGATACTATGTTTACAAAGGAATCAGATGAACCAGAAAATAATTCTTTTATAGAGATGCTCATTGCAATGCTAGGATCAGGTAAAGACAAAAATTGTAAAGCAAGACATTTTGACTAAGTAAACTGACACTTAGATGGTGTGGTTTATAATACGACCCTAACCTTCCGAAGTGTAGCCAGTCACACTAAGTCATTCTTCTGAGTGAGTGTTTAAAGCCAAGACAAAAAGCCTAAAGACACATGGCTAACACGGAACAAATTTTTTACAAACATACTAGTCCAAGATCAATATGATAATCCAAAATTGCAAAGAAAGACTTTGCCAGAAACTGGCAAATACAGTAAACTATGAACTTCCACGTTAGCTAGCTACACCTGTCACCTTAAATGTAAAGCTGAGAATAAAAATAACATGAAACTACAAGATGTAAGATGTACACCCACAATCAAATGTAAGGTTTTGTGGTTAAACCTGGTTTATGGTGACAAACCTTCCCATTCTTTGTGTAGCCAGGCGTTAAGTAACATAAATAACTTTAATTATACACTTACACTTTCATTATATATACATTTGTCAATATAATAATATTGATGCACACATTTGGTAATGTTTTATGTATTATGTTTTATAGAGATTAAAGGTGATGATACAGCAATCACTGTTGATACAGTGGTCGGTCATGATAAAGTGGTCAGTGATGATGTTGATGCAGTGGACAGTGGTAATGTTGATGCAGCAGACAGTGGTGATGTTGATGCAGCGGACAGTGGTGATGTTGATGCAGCAGAAAGCGGTGATGTTGATGCAGCAGACAGTGGTGATGTTGATGCAGGAGACAGTGGTGATGTTGATGCAGCAGACAGTGGTGATGTTGATGCAGCAGAAAGCGGTGATGTTGATGCAGCAGAAAGCGGTGATGTTGATGCAGCAGACAGTGGTGATACAGTGGTAGATGATTACAGGTATGTACACACAGTCTACAGCATAGAGTTGAACTGTGCTATTTTGAACTGAAGTCATTTGCTACACAATTGCACTTCACACACACTGAACATTTAACAGTAGGGGTTAGATGAACATCTAGTAAATATGAGATGATGGGCCTATGGCATGTGATTGACTGACAGGCTAATGGTGAACAGTTTTGGTCAATTCTACTTTGTTCAGATACTTCCATTTTACTACTTTACAATTGGACGAGCATTAAGTATTTAAGTCAATATGTTATGAAAAATGTATATATTTTATATTTAAATGTCCTGTCTGTTGTTCAAAACTTATGTAGATGACATGTTTTACTATTTGAACTACATGTAAGTAGATATCTTCCAACCTACATTCTGTTGTATTCATATGACAATTAACTTCATTTTTTATAAATTTCCTCATACATATAGACAAGGGCAATTTGTTCAAGCTTACTTGGACTCTGACCATTCAAGAAAAAAAAGAAAATTATACATAGCAGAGGTATTTTTTGTTTGGTTATAAATTCCAGTTTTAATTAAAATGCAAAACTCGTCTTAGTAAGTATACGAGTTTTACTAATTCCGTTTCATTCATATTTGTGTTTGGTTGATTTTTATTATATTTTTATTTAATTTATAGTTGTTTCATTCATTTACTGTATTTTTATTGTTGGGGGGGGGGGGGGGGGGGACACACAAATTTATAATGCATACTATCACCGTCCATATCAGAATTTTACATTTTAGACACTCCACTTATTATGTACAGCTATGATTGAGAACATATTCCGTGTAATTTTAGTGAGTGGAGTGGAATGTTCATTTCCACCTATTTTATGTATACATGTATTTCTATTCATATAACCAGTTGTGGCTGGACAAATACAATAAAAAAAAACTTGCATGCTATGGATTGAACCCATGAACTCTGAATTCTGTGTTCAAAGTACTTAATTTTTTCTAATGCTCTAGTTTACAGTTTTGTAGTGTACAACTTAAAGACCCAATTCTCTCTCAAATTCATCATCGAGAAACACATAAAAAATGCTACATATATGGGTTTATTGTTATAAACGTATGACTTTTCCTGTATAGATCCCAATTAAAAATTTTATAATGATGTTTCATTGTCGTAATATATTGTGGAGTGATTTAAAATGGTCAATAAGCGCCCCAAATCAACGTTTTAAATATGATTTTTATATTCATATATAATATCTTAAATCAAACATACACAGCTTAAAATTTCATGATTTACTTTTTCAACGAGTTTGAGAGATTGGGTCTTTAAAGTGACAGTCATTGGTCTTGTCTTATGTGTATCATTGGATCATTTTGAAGCCGTTGGTAACTGGTTAATTATATATATATATATATATATATATATTATACATGTATATATATATATTTATATATTGTCAAATCCAGAATTTTGTTTTTAAATATTGATTTTTTATCAAGTTCAAGATAATTTACCATTCTTGAACCATTTCTTCTTTCAGATCAAAGAGATTAGTGGAGATGATTATTTACTTAAATTCATGCAACAGGATGGGCAGTTGTATTTTTGGCCACCACATGAGGACCTATCCTGGGAACCACGACGCAGTCTACAGAGATCTTTGCCTTTTCCAAGCCTCTCTAAAAAGTCTTCGTCCAGAAAACAATTATTCCATTTTACTATTTGAACTATCAGTTGCTGTTTGAAGCATTTTCTTATAATAAATCAATAAAGTCTTAGTTATTGTTAGAATGTTTTATAAGTATTTTCATCAAAGCGGAAGAAGTTAAATATTTATCTCAACCACTACTATAAGCAACAAAATGCACAGGAGTTAAAATAAATACAAAGCAACACTAGAGATGAGATCAGGTATTCCTATGACATATGTCACATGTGAGATAGGAGATGTTAACCACTTCTTGCTGTCAGTCCACAATACACCAAATTCAGCATCTTCCCAAAGTGTGATTTGCTGTTTGGTGTCCATGTTACATACGCAACAATGTAGAAAATCACACCTTGTCAAGTTAAAAAGGTCATACATTTTCAAATTATTCCTTTCTTTATTAAATTTAATACATTCTTGGAATAATCAAACACTGATATCACAGAAGTGCTTTATAAGTAGGTGTTTAAAAAACTTTTTGTATTCATGTGTCGCGGTCGTAACGGTGTCCAATTTAGTTTCCCATAATTATACTCAAAATATTGTTAAAGTTGCCAATTTGGAGTAAATTGCTTTCAAATTACTACATGAAAACAATCAATCAATCTGTAATAAAATGCAGTCCACTAATTGTTGAATATTGAGATTTACAAGACACCATGTTATGAACAGAAACACTAGAGGAAGCATTTTTAACACAAGTTTTCTAGAAAATAACATGTTAAGTTATGTTCTCTTCATTATGGCCTGAAAGTATGAAGGTAATGCTTTAGTTATCAAGTAAAAATATTAAAAATTAACCAACTTCAAAATTAGATGTCCATGTCACACTTTTGGAACCAAGATCAAATTACACCACATTTATAAAACAAATATGTGGCGAGTAACATTTTTGCTCTGGCTAGTAAACATCTCGGGTTTACTAGCCAGGAGGCTAGTGAAAAAAATTGCAATCATAGAGCCTTGTCTAAGCAAGTTGTATAAGCATCGATATTATATATATAACAAGACAAAGCAAAGTGAAACTCTCGTATAAACATGAAGTCTCAACAACATGCTTGTTGTTGTATACTGGTATATGTAAAAAGAGTGACATGGCTGTAGTTGTTTGTTTGTAATCTGGAACAACGAGTTGAAAATGCTGCTAGGGCATCGGTAAATCACAAAAAAATAATTACTTTCGATTTAAAGTACTTTATTCATTGTACAGCCACTTTTTACTACAGATTTAAACTGAATTTTTATCACCAATTAAGTGACAGAAAACACTGTTTTATATAACAGTGGCCTCATACAGGTAAAATCATAATGCCATACCATGAATACTCCTGTGGGTAGATCGTTTGCAAAAAACGAAGACATCCTTTGTGAACTTGAAAGGGCTTTGGGAAAGAAACAGAAAGAATTCAATTTATACCCACCAAAAAAATAGAATTTAGACTAAAATTACCCAAAAATGACGGAATCAAGCAATTTTAAACATTTCTTTGAAAAATAATTTTTCAAAATTTAATAGGTGGGGATATAAAAGGACCTCTTACCCAAATTTTAATCTATTCTTAATTAGGACCTTCCACGCAAAATTTGGTTTCATTTGGTCTTGTGGTTTCAAAGATGGCCAACTCTGATAATTTTTTCATACTGCTTGGCAATGTGCAAAATAATCAGGTTATTGACTTACACCAAGCAGTTGTTACTTTGCACTAGTAAAAAATGTATTTTTTAAATTAAGTGCTACATTTTGGCAATTTAATTGGAATGTTAATACTCTAATTAACACTTACTAATTTGTGAATAAAAGTCAACTTATCACTGGCCTGTTTCAGCTTGAACATGGTGCACAGTCAAGTGCTTTTTCTCAGCCCAAGAATAATAAAAAAGTTTACACAATGACACACATGTGGACACACACACACTTCACCATGTCAAAAATAGTTGTTTATGACACAGGCGCTTATGGAAAAAAATATGATTTTAGGCTGGTGAACTAATATTAGCACTTAATGAAGCAGCTTTTGCATTTTTATTTGTATATATTTTTCAAACATTTTAAATAACATCAAGTGTGGTGGTAAAAACTGATTTAGCTATTATAACTTGCTCTAACTTAGCTATGTAACAGAAAGGAGACAAAATGCAAGGTAGGACTGGGGATGGAACCCAGGACCTCCCACACTGTAGGTGAGTGCTCTACAACTGGCTACACAACCGAGACCAATACATTCATGTCATATTATTTTTTGCAACTTTCCCAAGTGAAAATCTCACAGATTCCATTGGATGGATTTTATATACCCCACAATTGCAAATTCGATCACACTGGCCACCAAACTGTTACAGGAGAAGGAAAAATGCTTGGTTGGACCGGCGATCGAACCCGAGACCTCCCGCATTATATGCGAGTGTTCTAACCGACCAATACAGCTATAGTATCACGCCTAGTAAACGCATTTTTGAACGGCAAATAAAGTATCCACATAGTCATCAAAACACTTTCTCACAATGTACAATATTTGAAAATTTCTACCTTTTTGTTACAAAAACAAAAAACTAAATTTTCATTTAAAAAACTTTTGACATGCATTTTATGCAAATGTTAGTAAAACAGTAAATAATTAGTGATAATCATAATAATGTTAGTATTACAAAATAAGTGTATTATAGGTAAAAATAAAATTGCGTAGCTTCAAAAGTGATAATTTTTAAAAGAAATAAATTGATCCGACCTTGGGAGCTTCTTTTCAATTAATTTGCGCAAAATGATAAAAGTGCCCAAACTCTTTATCTAAAAATAACCCGCTAGTTGTCTGTTATTTACTCAATACATGTATTTGTAAAATAAAATAATCTTAATTTTGAGTTTACCAATACTTTCTATCAATGCAAATGGTTACCCACAAAATTATCACGCTTGAAAACTGCGGTAAGAATTACACGTGGTGTCATGTGATACTTTTAAATTTTTAAGAAAAAATGCCTTCACACGTACTTTTAAATTAATTATTTTATAAAAATTGAAAAGTAGCACATGACAATGGTATAAAAAACAAATGCACTTACCTTACACAGACATGTCTTTTCCAAATCTGCACATCACCACGCTGCATCCGCCATGCTGAATACACTGCTAAATCCAATATGAAACACACGAATAATCAGAATCACCAACAATCTGCTAATTTAAATCCAATATGAAACACATGAATTTTAAGAATCACCAATAAACAGCTAAATCCAGATGCACAATGTGAATAATCCAAGCACTAACTTTACCCGACTTGACACCAAGCTGGCACCTGTCGGAATGTCGCTGAAAGTCACATCCGTGCAGAAGACACAGATAATCACGTGCTGCTGCTGCTTGTCCTAATTGGCTGATGTTGAAGGGGCCCAGCTAAAATAGTTGATGTTTAAGGGGCCCACTTGAAAGGGAAATTCAAAAATAGTTTAAATTTTTTAGATTAAGAATTTTGATTAGATTCTGAACTTATTAGTATATATGTAAAAAAAAATAATTTAAATACTCAAATTAAATTGAATTAAAAAATGTAATAATATAATAAAAAATAATCTCTGCATTCAGTTTTGATAAAAATTGAAATTATAGATTTAGATCCTCCGCCAAGATGGTTGACGACTGCACAAAAAAACATAAATTTACCAATCAATGAGCGAAAGTTAATTCTAATATACAGAGGTTGCGTATTTAAATTTTATAAAATTTGCGGATGCACTTATTTTCTACCTTTACTTTCATTTTGAACAACAAATGCCGTGTAAAATTTATCAAATGACCTCGATGGCTGAGTGATCTATTGATTTTAAGCACATGTATTCGGGCTTTTCAGTGCGCCTCTTACCGCCTAGAGACCACTGCGGTAGCTCAGTAGAGTGCTCGCTCCGTAGGTGGGAGGTTGGGGTTCGAGCCTCGGCCGGGTCTTACCCATGACTTGAAAGTGGGTAGTGACTGTCGCCAAGCACTCGGCATTATGAAATGAAAGCACAGTGGCTTGGCATGCTAAAGAACCCTGCTGTATAATGCCATCAGCGCAACGCACAGGCAAAATATCTGCACCTTCGCCTATAGCTGGCGACGTCTCGATAAAAGTGAATATTCTTGACTGGGACGTTTAAACACCATTACTCAACTACTCTACTCTTACCGCCTAGATTGAATGTGAAAAAGATTGCCCGTTCACTTGCGGAAGTTTGTTAATTTCTCCACACTCCGGTTTCCTCCACTATCCCTGAACTGACCGCTTCGATATAAGTGACTTTGGCGTAAAACACCAATACTCCCCGTCATTTTGAATAATTGTTACCACATCCTGGACCATTTTACTCGGGCATTCATATTTCCTGAAAACATTTTTTTTCAAATCTGACAGATTTCCAAGTTTCCCAGGCCACTGCGGTAGCTCAGTTGGTAGAGTGCTCGCACTGAATGTGGGAGGTCGTGGGTTCGAACCCCCGGCCGAGTCTGTCGGATTAAGACTTGAAAATAGGTAGTGGTTGTTCTTTCGCCAAAAACTCAGCATTTAGAAATTAAAGTAATTTGGTTCTTCAGAAGAGACCTTAAAACCGATGCTTAGTGTAATGACAGGCGTGGCAAGTTAAAGTGTCCTCCCTCCACATTACGCTGAACGCATTGCAAAGGTCAAATTTCTGCCACTTCACCTATAGCTGGTGACAGCTCAATATAAGTGAAATATTATTAACTGGGAAGTTAAACACCGTTCATTCAATCAGTCATGCCATGCCTCCCAAATTGACTGAGGGTTTGTTTTATTTACACAATACTTCTATAGTCTGATCACATTTTCAGTGATGAAAACATGTTTTGAATGGGTGGTGTAAATCAAACTTTGATATCTTACTTGATATAACTTCAATAAACTTAAAATTTTAAATGTCTTTTAAGAACATATTTTTTCATATTTTGAATACCTTTTGCAAATATCTCTGCTTTTTAAATCTTTTTCCTTTTAATTCATATGAATAAGTCTTAATAAACTTTTTCGATAAAAGTTTGTTGAGAAATTAATACTTGTTCGTTTGCAGTCTTGTTTTAAACATAAGTATTTAATACTATTTTTCTATCTGCATGGTTAAATTTTTAATATTCACTGTAGTTTTTGAGTTTCTGGGAGTCAAAATTGAACAATTAATTGAAAGGTACCTATTTTGATATGGCATTTTCGACATTTTCATTCATGTAAGTCATTCATAATTGGGTTCTGATTGGCTTATACTTATTCACGCGATACGGGTTTATACAGGTGTTTCTATTCCTAACTAGTATACGTCACCGACTAACCCATTGCACAGCACAAACATCAAAATAATGAATAATATTCATTTATTACACATGTTTGGCCTAGAACGACACAACTTTTTAATTTATTGTTTAAATACTACAAAACCTTCAAGCTCATCTAACAAAGCCGCGATTTTTGTCTCAAAAGATGTAGTTATTGCCGATAATGCATTTTACTACGTGATACCATCGTCTGAATTCAGATGCGCATCTGATAAAAACGGGTTTTATTTTATTTTCAGACTTAATATAAGAAATTTTATCAAATTATTTGAACACATGTTATAAAATAGCAGATCTACATATAACATTAATGAAATTTCAGGTAAGTAATCCACGATGTTTTTTATACCACATCGGTTTTCATCACTGAATACGTGATCGGACTACAGCACAACCTCTTGAATATTCTTGAAATGGAAGAGGTAGTGTAATAACCAGTTCATGAAAAGAATCAAGTAACCCAAACACAAACATACCAGTCCATGACCAGAACACAATCCAAACAGCAAAGTAATCCACACACAAACATACCAATCCAAGTATAAAACATAATCCAAACAGCAAAGTAATCCAAATACAAACATACCAATCCGTGTCCAGAATATAATTCTAACAGCAAAGTAATCCAAACACAAACATACCAATCCATGTCCAAAACATAATCCTAACAGCAAAGTAATCCAAATACAAACATACCAGTCCATGTCCAAAACATAATCCAAACAGCAAAGTAATCCAAACACAAACATACCAATCCATGTCCAAAACATAATCCAAACAGCAAAGTAATCCAAACACAAACATACCAATCCATGTCCAAAACATAATCCAAACAGCAAAGTAATCCAAACACAAACATACCAATCCATGTCCAAAACATAATCCAAACAGCAAAGTAATCCAAATACAAACATACCAGTCCATGTCCAAAACATAATTCAAACAGCAAAGTAATCCAAACACAAACATACCAATCCATGTCCAAAACATAATCCAAACAGCAAAGTAATCCAAACACAAACATACCAATCCATGTCCAAAACATAATCCTAACAGCAAAGTAATCCAAACAAACATACCAATCCATTCCCAGAACATAATCCTAACAGCAAAGTAATCCAAACACAAACATACCAGTCCATGAACAAAACATAATTCTAACAGCAAAGTAATCCAAACACAAACATACCAGTCCATGTCCAAAACATAATTCAAACAGCAAAGTAATCCAAATACAAACATACCAGTCCATGTCCAAAACATAATCCAAACAGCAAAGTAATCCAAACACAAACATACCAGTCCATGTCCAAACATAATCCTAACAGCAAAGTAATCCAAATACAAACATACCAGTCCATGTCCAAAACATAATCCTAACAGCAAAGTAATCCAAATACAAAAATACCAGTCCATGTCCAAAACATAATCCAAACAGCAAAGTAATCCAAACACAAACATACCAGTCCATGTCCAAAACATAATCCAAACAGCAAAGTAATCAAAATACAAACATACCAGTCCATGTCCAAAACATAATCCTAACAGCAAAGTAATCCAAACACAAACATACCAAACCATGTCCAAAACATAATCCAAACAGCAAAGTAATCCAAACACAAACATACCAATCCATGTCCAAAACATAATCCTAACAGCAAAGTAATCCAAACACAAACATACCAATCCATCCAGAACATAATCCTAACATCTAGTAATCCAAACACAAACATACTAATCCATGACCAAAACATAATTCTAACAGCAAAGTAATCCAAACACAAACATACCAGTCCATGTCCAAAACATAATCCAAACAGCAAAGTAATCCAAATACAAACATACCAGTCCATGTCCAAAACATAATCCAAACAGCAAAGTAATCCAAACACAAACATACCAGTCCATGTCCAAAACATAATCCTAACAGCAAAGTAATCCAAATACAAACATACCAGTCCATGTCCAAAACATAATCCTAACAGCAAAGTAATCCAAATACAAACATACCAGTCCATGTCCAAAACATAATCCTAACAGCAAAGTAATCCAAACACAAACATACCAGTCCATGACCAAAACATAATCCTAACAGCAAAGTAATCCAAACACAAACATACCAATCCAAGTATAAAACATAATCCAAACAGAAAAGTAATCCAAATACAAACATACCAGTCCATGTCCAGAACACAATCCAAACAGCAAAGTAATCAACACACAAACATACCAATCCAAGTATAAAACATAATCCAAACAGCAAAGTAATCCAAACACAAACATACAATTCCATGACCATAACATACCAGTCAATGACCAAAACATAATCCAAAAAGCAAAGTAATCCAAACACAAACATACCAATCCATGTCCAGAACATAATCCAAACAGCAAAGTAATCCAAACACAAACATACCAGTCCATGTCAAAAACATAATCCAAAAAGCAAAGTAATCCAAACACAAACATACCAGTCCATGTCAAAAACATAATCCAAACAGCAAAGTAATCCAAACACAAACATACCAATCCATGTCCAGAACACAATCCAAACAGCAAAGTAATCAACACACAAACATACCAATCCAAGTATAAAACATAATCCAAACAGCAAAGTAATCCAAATACAAACATACCAGTCAATGACCAAAACATAATCCAAACAGCAAAGTAATCCAAACAAAAACATACCAATCCGTGTCCAAAACATAATCCAAACAGCAAAGTAATCCAAACACAAACATACAATTCCATGACCAAAACATAATCCTAACAGCAAAGTAATCCAAACACAAACATACCAGTCCATGACCAAAACATAATTCTAACAGCAAAGTAATCCAAACACAAACATACCAATCCATGTCCAGAACATAATCCTAACAGCAAAGTAATCCAAACACAAACATACCAGTCTATGACTTAAACATAATCTAAACAGCAAAGTAATCCAAACACAAACATACCAGTCCATGTCCAAAACATAATCTAAACAGCAAAGTAATCCAAACACAAACATACCAGTCCATGACCAAAACATAATCTAAACAGCAAAGTAATCCAAACACAAACATACCAGTCCATGACCAAAACATAATCTAAACAGCAAAGTAATCCAAACACAAACATACCAGTCTATGACTTAAACATAATCTAAACAGCAAAGTAATCCAAACACAAACATACCAGTCCATGACCAAAACATAATCTAAACAGCAAAGTAATCCAAACACAAACATACCAGTCTATGACTTAAACATAATCTAAACAGCAAAGTAATCCAAACACAAACATACTAATCCATGTCCAGAACATAATCCAAACAGCAAAGGAATCCAAACACAAACATACCAGTCCATGTCAAAAACATAATCCAAACAGCAAAGTAATCCAAACACAAACATACCAGTCCATGACCAAAAAATATTCCAAACAGCAAAGTAATCCAAACACAAACATACCAGTCCATGACCAAAACATAATCCAAACAGCAAAGTAATCCAAACACAAACATACCAGTCCATGACCAAAACATAATCTAAACAGCAAAGTAATCCAAACACAAACATACCAGTCTATGACCAAAACATAATCTAAACAGCAAAGTAATCCAAACACAAACATACCAGTCCATGACCAAAACATAATCCAAACAGCAAAGTAAAACCCTTGAAGACAAACAAGCCAAGTAACACAAGTGAACTTCAACCAAGGAAGTGAGACCAGGTGTTCCTTAAGGGTAAGCACCTTCAGTCTGGCTAGAACCGGTAACCATTTGATGGAAGCGCTGCACCAGATACCACTTTCTATCCCAGGATGTAAAGTGAACCACACAATCTCAACTCCTGTTTAGAAGTACAGGTAAGCAACATTGACCTGTCCATTTGACCTTTCATTAGGAATATTCATATAGGAGGACCCACCCAATACATAGGTAATGTTAAGAGTCGCAGTCAATGCATATACACATTGCCCATGATGAGTGTTCACATCATATAGACGGAGTTTACACACGTTATCCCTATTCTTAAATCAACTCATCCATAATGAATGTTTAAATCAAAGGTCAAGTGGACAGGTCAATGTTGTTGCGAAACCTAAACGGGCCAGACTATATACATATAGTGAAAGGTTTTGTCAGTTTGCTTGTCGAAGGTCAATGGTTTTCTCTCGGCACTCAGATTTCCCCACCATCCCAGAACTGACCGCATCGATATAAGTGAAAAAAGCTTCAACAGAACATTTAACACCATTACCACATTCTACTCTAAGCTTTCCAATTTAAATTGGTTCAAACAGCATCTACATGTATACCGATTCATATTACCAGTAATCTTTTGAAACCTCTTTGAGCGATATAAAGGAGGCTCGAACCCCGGCTGGGGTCTGACCAAGACTTGAAAATTGGTAGTGACTTAAGCCAAGCACTTGGGATTTTGAATTGAAAGTCACAGAGTCCTTCTGAAGAGACCTTAACACCAGATGCACTGGGTCACAGTAGGCGCAACATGTTGATGAACCTTCCCCTGCACATTGTCCAGAGTGCACTGCAAAGGTGAAAAATCTTTATCTCCAACACAGGCGTTTTGCTGTCGTAACTGGCAATGGCTCGATAAAAGTGAAATAATCTTGTCTAGTTTGGCCAAAATCAATTTTCTAAACTCTACATCTACACATGTGTTTTGATTACTAGCACTGATATCTCAATATAGGTAAACAACCTTGACCTGTCCGCTTGACCTTTGATTTAAATATTCATGATGGACAAATTGATTTAAGAATAGGGATCATGCATGTAAACTTTGTCTATATGATGTGAACACTCATCATAGGCAATGTGTATATGCATTGACTGTGAATCTTAACACCGACTACCCATGCAACGGGTGGACCCTCCTATATGAATATTCCTAATAAAAGGTCAAACGGACAGGTCAATGTTGTTTACCTATACAAGTACAATTGATCTTTACCAAGACTCCATCAAAACTTGTGGATGTCTTCATGAAAACAGATACACTAAACATAACTGATGACATCCCAATACAAGTTAAATAATCTTGACTGGGACATAAAACCCCAATTCCATCAACTCGCTATAAACTTGTAAATGTCTTGATGAAAACAGATTTACTTAACATTACTGATGATTGGTTAATTGGTTGAATGTTGCTTGACGTCCCATCAGCAATTTTTCAGCTATTCGCGACAAGAACTATTTTATAAATCTCTATGGATTAATCTATGAACAATTTTTGTATGCATGTGAAGTGCGAGTGTGTTGTATGGTCTGCCTAGTACTAGCGAGCACTCAGGGCTACTTTAACATGCAAGCTCAGTACGCCACAGACAAGCGTTCCACTCCCCCAGTCCATTATACTGGTACCAGATGAACCAGTAAAGGTCAACGTCAAAGAAAATTCACTTTCCCATATGTGGTCTGAGCGGGGCTCGAACTCACAGCGGTGAGACTAACCTCTTATCCATTAGGCCACAGCGGCCTCAAAATTACTGATGACATCACAATACAAGTGAAATAATCTTAACTGAGGTGTTAATCCATAGAGTTTGCAAATTAATTAGTCGATTGGTTAATTACCAAAATCTAAATATCAATTGATGAGCAAGATTCTGGAAACTGACTCACTGATTGGTTAGTTTGGACAAGCAAGAGCTTGAACGACCCTATTTTGAATCAGCAGGATACCATTTCATAATCAATCCTTAAGATTTTCCTAAAATAGAACAAATTTTTCAAGCTATTTTCATTTGGTTTTGACTTTTGACAAAAATTCTGAAACAAGATTGTCAAAATTTCCTAAATTTAATTTAAAGAAAATCTTAGTTTAGGAATGATTGTGAAACTGGGGTCAAGCTTAGTCCTCTTTAGACTTTCTGCAAAAGTCAATAAAAATTGTAAAAAAATTTCCAAGCCTGTTGTATTAAATAACGATAACACAAAGAAAAAAGATCTAAAAGGTTTATTTAAAATCCAGGTGTAAATTGTTTATCCCCATGATGGTGAAAAAATCCACATATACAACTCTTCATGACCTGTTAAGTATAAGTCATTACTGTATAACAATTGTTATCTACTAGTGACTAACCACAGAATCACCACTTCAGTCCACAACAATGATGGCGACGACGACGTCCACAACATGGTACCATTCAAAACGATGTGTTGTCTATATATATATCCTTGCTGTGCGTGATATTTTTCCTACAGATTTACAATTCTACTACATCTGTTTTCATAAGTATACAGCATTCAAAATTCATTTTAACAGTAAACACATTAAAACTATTTGTTAACTATTGCTAATATTTCATAAAAAAAAAAATGTATGCCACAATGGTCCAGATAGTAGAAATAACAAATGGTGGACGAAATAATAAACATACACAACCATATAGACTTTAACACTTAATAAATTTGGTATACAGGATAATAAACTTGATAAAAAAAAAATTATATGTAAAAGTCTTTCTCACAAAAGTTTAGCCAAAGTCTCAAATGCATTTTATTGAGAATGGTTTCCCTCACAAAAGTTTAGCCAAAGTCTCAAATGCATTCTATTGAGAATGGTTTTCCTCACAAAAGTTAAGTCAAAGTCTCGACTGCAATTTATTGAGAATGATTTCCCTGTTAGTTTGTGTACTTGAATAATTATTTATGCCAAATACTGTTTTGGTAATCTTATTTATATTTTAAAAGAAAAGTTGAAGACCTTTTACTTTTAAGATTTTCTCTCTTTTTTTAAAAAAAGAAAAGAAAAGAAAAAGAACTATTAAAAACCTCTATGTATTCAAATCACCCGTACTCACATTCATACTCACATAAGCAGACACACACACATCAACTGTGCTTATGAACATTATAATCCTATGTGTACATTAAACATTTTTTAAAAAAATGAAAAAAAGTTGCGTTCTTTTGGTACTTTGAAATCCCTCAAAAAATGTTTGTATTTAGTAAACACTGAATTGCACTTCACAATCTCACATTTAAAAACTTATTTGGTTAATGTTTAAATGAAGAAAAAAAATCAAACTGTATGGCAAAATAGAATGGAAAAAAAAAGTCGAAAGCATCTTGAGTTTTTGTTAAAATGGTGTCAATTATCTTTGATTATATTCTATGCTATATTGTGTTTATAATAAAAACATGACAAAAAAAAAAAAAAAAAAAAAAAAAAAATCAACATAAAAAATCAACAATGAAACGTTTTAACAATTCACAACTTTGAAAAGAAAAAAAAATTAATGAAAAAAAAGTACATTTTATTGGAAATAACATGATGTATTAAATACAAGATTTGGTAGCAACATAAGAACATCCATGACTAATGATCGTATCTAAGGAGAGTATTCATGTTGTGTATATATATACATGGATGTTATAAAGTTACAATTTTACCAGTTGACAAAAACCTTTCATTTAATGTTTTGATCCCCTACTAAACCTGTTACACAATCCAAATAAAAATGTACTCGGATCATGAATGTGAGGGGGAGAAAAGTTTGGATAATCCTAAAGTATGGTTGTTAATGAGTTGAACAAACTGATATGCATTATGTGTTTTATTAAAATTGCTTGGAAGGATATAAAATATTCATGTAGATATGAGAGATTGACCAGTATCATATAAATGGAGTACAAAAATGAAAGTTCATGTAAACTGGCAAAAATTGTTCTAGTGATAACACTTTAAAAGAATGATTAAAAGAGATGATCAAGTTTTGACTAAGAAAAATGAAATTGTTGAGTACTATTTTTCTCTATTTCACAAATTAAGTAAGTGGTGCTTGGTTCATTTTTAATTTTTCTATTCTGCTAAAATGACACGAGATTCTAATTTTTCTGAATATATACATGTATACCTCAAACTGGGTCTGCTGAGGAAAATTCAGCCTGAAATGATATTTGGACTTCTACAACTACGGGGCCAGGGGCCATCAGTTGCTATATGGTACACATTTCTATGCGAGACAATGTCATTTTAGCATTAAAAACATGTTATCCCAGGAAAGGGTATTTTCCACCGATATAACTTGTTCCCGCAGATAAAGTCCCGATATCGTATCAGGTCAATTTACCATAAAAAAGCATGACACAATGCATGACGTGACATTTACACATAATGATATCGATTGGTAGTGCACTGTGAAAACACCTGGTCTTAAATAACTCATATGTATGGTAATAGTTACGTGTATACACATGTTACATATACACAGGATTAGTTAGTCCTATAACTGTTCATATATTTTATATATATAGATATCTTTTAAGATGTGAATAATATCCACTCTGAATTCAACATCATGTTGATAGCTAGAATTATACCAACACATTCAAAAATGGCTCTCATAGCCAGCTATGTTCACCCTAGAAGGTCAAGTCAATAGACCTAACTGGTTAAAATAATGACATGTGAGGAGTTTGTTCTCAGTAGAGTCCAGCCATGGTCAACCTGCTTGCTTAACAAAGCACTTGTTTTCACATACAAGGCCAAGTATGCTAGTTAGCTGGTCATTTTATTTTACTCTGATTATGCTTTATAAATACTGAAGAAATAATTTGTGTATAATATGGTATGGACGGACCTGCAGCTTGTACAAGGAAAACTTCAGTATTAAATACAAGTGGAGAGTTAGGGCTATTTCTCTGTCTAGAATTCTTTATTATCAACATAAAATCAATATCAGAGTGGTACGGTATATATATGTTTTCAGCTCCTCTTTGTATACACATCACCTGACACATTTTGGTCGATATACAATTTCAGACGCTTTATGATATGGAATGTAATTATCCCCTTCTTACAATTAACAAGAGAAAAACAAATATCATAGAAACAATATAACCATTTCTACATTCTACCATGCCTATATTTTGTAAGTAATCTATACACAAAAGGCTAGAAAT
The DNA here is from genome assembly GCA_021292105.1 of Anadara kagoshimensis. NCBI lineage: Eukaryota > Metazoa > Mollusca > Bivalvia > Arcoida > Arcidae > Anadara > Anadara kagoshimensis. The sequence continues at coordinate 27,855,666 of CM037866.1, forward strand.
CAAGTAATTAAAACCAGTATGGGGTTAAAAATAAAGACACTATAAAATGTCGTATTTATTTTCTTAATTTTCTTGAGCTTAATATTGCAATTCATTCAATTCCATTTTAAACTAGAAAGCCGACTGTTAGTGAAAAAAATAAGAAACAAGGAAAATCAATGGCTATTTACAAAGTATAGGTTAAAAATTTGCATCTAGACATACAGGTTAAAAATACATTCTTATCATACCGATGATAGCTAGGAGGTCAACTGGGATGACAGACCCTGACAAGGGAGGTCACCTCAATGGAATGACAATCCCTGCCAAGATAGTCATCTGAGTAATCAAACCTGCTCCACCTGCACGATCCGAGTATAAAAACTAAACTATCCGAAAACAAAACAACATATTTTCTTATACATTTAAATATACAATCAACAAATTAAAAAAAAAACAAATGAATGTGGCGACAAGTTCCAATGTTTGTATAAAGCTGTAATGATCAAAAAGACTGATTTTGCATCAATTGGCATTTTAAGTAATGGGTGAAATACAGCCATGTTACACACAGTTCTTTTCTAAGCGACATTTTATCTTATTAACAATATAAATGCCATTTTTGAATTTTTATTATTCCTGTATGCTCTTTTCCATCTTAACATAGATATATAAAAGCAACTGGTTCATTAATATACAAAATTTAATGTTGACACAAAGATAAAAATCAATGCCTTTTAAAAAAAATCAAACACAGTTTTTATAAAAATGTTGCACACTATTGTAATAAAACTTAAAGTCACCTGGACTTTGTATTGGGAAATGACTTGCTATATTTAGATTTTACAATGTTCATGGTTTTTTTTTCAATTTACACAATTTGAGATATTCATAAATTCCGATTAAAAATTCATATTAATTATTAATTTGTTTCATTAATTACTGAGTTATTAATTACTACCGATAATTACAACTTTCAAAATTTACAAACAAGAAATTGTTAAAATGGTCTATTTTGTACAAGTATGCATTTCACATTCTGTCTCTTCTGATAGTTTCAATGTCAGTTCATTTAATAAACATAAAACAACCTAAGTTCAGCTATTCTTAATAATATGTTTCCCGTTCCACGAATCCTCCTGGATTACGACGTATAATTAATTTTCGACACTCGTCATATATGAATATAACTAAACTAAATGGCATAGCAGGGAACCACCATGATGCCCTAAAAATAGAAAAAAGACATTTATTAGCAAAAATGTTTTAAGAATCATGTACCCAAGACATTTACTTACAAAATGTCAAATTTTTTTGAAATTGATCAATGCTTATTTTAAAATCTAATTGAAACAATCAATATGAATGAAAAAATTTCTAACTGTCATAAAAGCAAGACTTGATCTTAAAGAACTTTTCTAAAACCTTAGAATCTTGAGAACTTATTAGATTTTTAGTATTGCAACAACTCATTTTTGTAGAGATAGATAACTTCACTTAACGGCTGCCAGTATCATTGCTGTCATTGCTCTTGATTTTGAATTAAGACGTTATGACTGACCTAATTTCATTTTTTTTCCTGATGAAATTCCAGATTCAGAGATCTTTTTAACATATACGGAGAAATAATGCTAGGAATTCAAGTTACATACCTGAGATTTTGCATACGAAGTGCCAGATCCAGACCAGGGCAGTAGGTCATGAAACAAGCAAGGGCTGTTTCAAAGAACAAACCGAATGTCATATGATGATTCCTGTTGTAATAAAGACAAATATTCAAATTAGTACAAATCCAATTTACATGCATTTTCTAGATAAATACCTTATAAAGTCAACCTCATGCTTATTTAGAAAAAAATTGAGACAAGTTACTTACTCCTTTCACACATAATTGCCTTCAATTGAAAATATTTTACAAAGCAGCATCATAGCTACAATTTAGAGTGAACACAATAAAAAATTTGTCAATTGTTCAAGGTATGAACTATGAAGCAACAAATGCTGGCTCCTTAACTAATCCTGAGGTGTATGAGAATGAGAGAGAGAGAGAGAGAGAGAGAGAGAGAGAGAGAGTGAGTGAGAGAGAGAGAGGTGACCCCAAGTTTGAGAGAAAAGAAACAAAGATATTGACAGATTTCAAACAATGCTATTGCTATTGAGAGAGAGAGAGAGAGGTGACCCTAAGTTCTAGAGAAAAGAAACAAACCAAGGTATGGACGGATTTTCAACAATCTATTGCTATTGATTTTGAACTTACTTCATTCCCTGTTGGAAGAGAGACAATCTTCTGGTCTTACAGATAATCAAATCAGCCCACTGTACAATGACAATGGAGACAAAGAAAGCTGTATGAGTTGTGTATTCCAAGATCTTTCTCTGTGTATAGGTCTGCAAATAAATATACATCATACATATAAATAAAATATGTTTATCAATAATGAAAGAAAGAGGGGCTAAATTGTCTCCCCTTGCGCCAAATTGTCTCCCTTTGACCACAAAAAAGCAATGAAAAAAAACAAAAAAAAAACAGTCCAACTTCCAAAATTAATACAACTCTATTTTTACCCAAGTTATAGATATCAATACTTTCCATTGATATGTTATTATTTTTTGAATAATTTTTACCCACAAATGAATTTTTAATTTAATGCCATTAATCGAAAATTCTTGTGCAATTTTTTGAAAAAAATATACAGGTTTTTAAGACCATTAATTTTGAAGCAAATAAATTGCAAGTAAAAGTCACCATTATGCCAAGAATTGTATTCTTTCTATCTTTTTTTTAAACATTGTTTACTTACCCATTCTTGACCATAAGAATCCTGGAGATCATTGACAGCTCTGGCATCCCACTGTTCACGGAGACCAAGAAGTCTGGGCATCCAGAATCCATTCTCTCCCATGATAACAAAGTACACAAAGAAACCAGAAGCGGCTTGAATCATACCAATCTGTCCATAGGCCATACTAATCAATCTGTAACAACAATTGACATTTAGTAACACATCTTTTTATTACTGATAAACATGTACATTTTTCATTTGAATTTTATTCTTTTCAAAGCATTCACTATCCCAAATCATGGACCGAAAAATGAGCTTTATTAAATAAAGCCCCACCCACTTCCACAATTAGAACAAATCCTACTAAAAAATCTACAACTTTTATTACTGACATTTTTCTACTATTCTTTATTTGTTTTACAAGATATAATCTCCTAAAATGGATTTAAACTCTGGTGTTTGAATCATTCCACCAACTAAAGTTCCAGTACAAACAAGAGACAGATACACATATAAAATATATCGGGCCTTTCACATTTTGTCGCAGCAAGCAATTTAACTTGTTCTATTCTACTATTGTATGTCTATTTCACAAATAAAACCTTCCAAAATGGATTTTAACTCTCAGATGTTCCATATGGCATCTGGAACAGACCCCATACCAACAAGAAATAGATTCACATGTAAAATACCCAACCTTTATAATCTTTACAGAACAGACAAACAAACAAAATCAGAACTTACCTTTCATTTACCAGTTTGTCCTTGAGTGGATCACGAGGACGACGTTTCATGATGTCACTTTCTGGTCCTTCGTAAGCGAGGGAGATAGCCGGTACCATGTCAGTTCCCAGATCAATACACAAAATAGTAATGGTTCCCAGTGGTAGAGGAATGTCCAGCAAGATGAAGAACAAGAATGGAGAGATTTCAGGAATGTTTGAGGTCAATGTGTAAGCAATTGATTTCTTCAAGTTGTCAAAGATCAATCTTCCTGTTAATTGAAATAAAAATAAATACATCAGTGATAAATACATTGTAATATGCAACAAAACAAAGAATAACATGTATATTATCAATAATTTTTTTGTGTTATTGAACCTATTCACATCCAAATCTGCTCATGAACTATTTGCCCATCTAGCTTAAACATGCATATTTTTCTTTTCTTATGTCCATTTTATTCGAGTCGCTAAATAAAAGTTGTAAAATAGATATCCAGTTAATTGGGGGAAAAAATTAAGGCTTTGTATATCAAATCCATCAAAAGAGAGCTCCCATTCGACAGAACCACAACTCATTTCGAAATGCTGAATGCTAGGCACTTCCCACTTTCAAGTCTTGGGTCATACCTGGTTGAGGTTCAAACTCATAACCTCCTACATACCTGGAGCGAGCACTCAACTGAGCTACTGCAGTGGTAGAGAAAGAGAGATGGCATAAGCTCTTCTGCAGGTGAGCCAAAAACACATTATAATGTAATACAAAATAACTTACCTTCTTCTACACCTGTGACAATGGAGGCAAAGTTGTCATCCAGCAAGATCATGTCAGCGGCTTGTTTACTTACATCACTACCAGCTATACCCATAGCAACACCTGAAACACAGAATACATGTATATAAAGACCATGAGCTAAATGTACTTACATAAATTAGTATACTTTCACATTAGGCATTACAAGAAACTATCCAGGATTCAACATTAACCTATATCCGATAAACAAAGTCTGGTAAAATCGGGTCTGTTACTGTGAAAATTTTGTTACATAGCCCGATTGGTCTTTTAACTGCCTAGGATAAGTTGCACTGGTACTGTTTTATGGGCTAGTGGAATTAAAGTTAGGGCTAGTAAAATTCTAAGAAGCCTCCCTGGTCTGGTCTTGGGAGAAAAATAGTGTTGAAACCCGATATCAGTCAGAATTATATCTATGCCAACTTACAGCATTTTTTGACAAGTTTTTGAATAAGAATCACACAGAGTTTCTTTATATAAATAAAATATGACTTAATGGGTAAACTTTTTGTTTGTACTTCAGAATCCTCCACTATGCTAAAACTAACTGCCTGCTTTAGTATTTGTTTTGAAATTCTGAATAAAGAATGGCTTTTCCCCCTTTTTCTTTCAACCTACCAATATCAGCTTTCTTAAGAGCAGGAGAGTCATTGACACCATCACCAGTTACGGCTACAATTTGTCCCTGACGCTGGCAACCTTCAACGATGATCAGTTTCTGTTGTGGGGAAGTTCTAGCAAATACTATTTCACTGTGGTTGGTCAGAATTTCATCAATCTGTGCTGGGGTCATGTCTCTCAAGTCTGAACCGTGAATAACTGCAGCCTTGGCGTCTCTGAAAAATGAAAATAATTTGTTATATTGCCTAATGTTTCATTTTATTATATCATCTTACACACATGTTGAATATAATGGAGAAATATTTGTATTATTTAAACAATTGGATTCAGTAGTAAATATGTCATATTATCTCTGAAACAGATTCGCTATTTTTTAAAATAAATTCCAGAGTTCATTCTTTGAAGGGGCCATAGACCCCTTTTTTCCCAAATGGCACCATTGTTTAGTCCTTAACGGGCCATATTTAACATAGAAATATTAATGTAATCATGATTTAGACAAAAGTTTTTGAAATGGCCTTCCAAAAAATCAAAGATTGAACACAGAGTAATTGTATGCAACAGATAGCATAGCAGTAGTACCATACCTTGGATCAACTTCTTCTACTGGCATGTTCAGTCTGGCGCTGATGTCTTCAACAGTTTCACTTCCTTCGGAGATAATACCTACACCTTTAGCAATAGCCTTGGCTGTGATTGGATGATCACCAGTAACCATGACAACCTAATAAACACAAATATTTATGATTAAATTTATGAACGCAATTTAGTCAAAATTTAATATTTTATAACGTTTCAGATATACTGTGAAATTAATATTAAAATTATCGAAAATGAATAAATTTAATCACACTAAAGCACATGGTTATAAAACTATCATTTTCATAATGACAAGTAGGTAAGTATTGATTTTTTTTTTTAAATTTTTGTTAATCACTGATTAAAACTAATACAGTTTCGAACAACTGGGTCATATTAAATAGCATACCTGCCTAGTAAATAGACCATTTCACCAAATTACAAAATATTCAATGTTGATGCTCACCCTCAAAACATAGAGTACACATATCATCTCTTTTGAAATACAAAAACATATCTGTTTATAAAGCCAACCAAGGGAACCAGTAAAAGTGACCTTTACAGGCAGGTGGTCTTTATATACAGGTTCAAATAACATGAATAAAGAACAATTGGGATACAATTTTACTGGCCTTTATAAGCAAGTGGTCCTTATATAGAGGTGGTCTTTAAGACAAGTTTGACTGTAAATAAAGAAATTCAATATCCTGATATTTGAAGTCTGATATTTGACCTACCTTGATACCAGCACTTCTGCATTTTCCTACAGCATCTGGTACGGCGGCTCTGGGTGGATCAATCATAGACATTAGACCAACGAATCGAAGACCAGTCAATGGAAAGTTGGGATCATCCGAGTCAAATTCGTATCCTGGTGGGAACTGATCAACGGTAAGAAGAAATCACAGAATCCTGAAAGGAGATGAAGAATGAAAGTAAAATTTTGTGCATTTAACAAACAAGTATTCAGAGATTTATCAGCATTGATTACAAGACAGAGCCAGTTGTATGGAGTTTTATGTCTCGAGTCAAGATAATTTCACTTTTATCACAAAAGTTCAGTTCTTAGATATTATCCTCTTTTATAATTGATTTCCATGTCAGTTTCCAGCCATTCCAATACAATGATATCAAACTAATACTTTTTAAATAATTGATTTCAACCATTTTTGAATTTTATCCAGTGTGACCCTAATTTAAATTGTGTAAACTTTGAAACCAAGCACATTTTTATTTCAGTCAAAATGTGTCTACAAAGCTTTGGTCTATAATTTCATTAATTTTCATAATGTTTTGTAACCAAGTTTAGATGTATGAAACTTAATCATGAAGAAAGTTGTTATTAATAAAAAGCTAACCAAGTACTCTCTCTCCAAGACCTCCCAATTCCAAGTAAGCGGTGTTGAAAGCATCTCTGAAGGTATCGTCCATGGGCAAATCCTTTCCATTCACTAAAATACTTGAGCAGCGGTCAAGAATTCTTTCTGGAGCGCCTTTCATTACCAGCAAGTAACGTGGATCATCAGGTTGATCAGTTTCGTGGATGGATACCTGGTATAGACAAGTAAATAATTTGTTTTTGTGAATTGCAAAGCATAGATAGTGAATTCATAATACAGAAGAAGTATTAAAAATAAGGGCTTAATTTTCTGTTACAGTACATTCATGCCTGCAGATCATTATGGTGGATTGAATGTTGCTTAACGTCGCATCAGCAATTTTTAAGCTATTCCCGACGAGACCTATTTTATTAAATGCTATGGATTTATTCTAGGAACAATTTTTGTGTATGCATGTGAAGTGAGAGTGTGGTGTATGGTCTGCCTTGTACTAGCGCGCACTCAGGGCGTCTTTAACATGCTAGCTCATAGAGTCAGTATGCTGCAGACAAGCGTACCACTCCCCCAGTCCATTAGACTGATAACAGGTGAACCAGTAAAGGCCAACAGCAAGGAAAAATCAGTTTCCCACATGTGGTCCGAGTTGGACTCGAACTCACAGCAGTGAGAGACCCTGGATTTGAAAGTTGACGTCTTATCTATTAGGTCACTGTGGCATTGCAGATTTGTAGATAATCTGCAAAGATATACATGTATTTAAAACCATAAAGATTTGTATGTGTTACAAAATTTAAATTTTTGTTGTTTAACATTCACTAGTTATTTTTTCTGGTAAATTTCCTTAGGAGACATTTTAAAAAGTTTTATCGATTTCATTTTGTATTTTTTCGGAACTTACCTGGTATTTGTTGCTGGAATTGAATGGAATTTCACAGATCTTTTTGTTTCCCCTACGGAATTTGGACACATTTCCAGTAGACAATTCAACACATTTCAACAAAGCAGATTCTGAAGCATCACCAGCGCATTCCCTGAAAAAGCATAAACAAAATATGTAAAATATTGATTACTTCCCCAGAGGAAAAAAATCTTTTAGACATCTCAAATACAATGCATACGGAAAGAGAACAGAGATTTGCAAACATCAAATCTATCAATATTTTGTTATTTTATCACTATATTAATACAAGATTCATTACATCTGGACCAATTATTAGGGACTATTAGTTTATATCAAAAGTTCAGTCAACCAATCATGGCTTTTTTTCCCTTTTAAAAAAAAAATAAAAAAATTGTTAAATTAAATTATTATTATTATTTTTTTTTTTTTACCTTTTAAGTACTGGTACATTTTCTTGTCCAGCTTTGAATTCAGCACGGTTACACAACATAGCAATTCTGGACAAGGCCAACCATGTAACATCACTATTTCCATACTTGGCGTCTGAAATAAAAAGAAATGACACATGTGAAACAAACTGACGTATCGCCGGCCACGCAGGGTTCGCACTGCGCATCGCAAATCTCGCCAATTGCAATTTTTCTTTAACTGGTGACAAAAATCAACATTTAGCCATTTTTTTTTGGCAACAGTGATTCAAAGTCCACCGGTATCTTGGGTCACATGTAATTAACAGGTGATAACACATTGAAGCCAGTGACGGATCGGCGAGTGTCACTGAATAAACAAGCAATTCAATACTGAAGTTAAATACTATGAATTGATTGAGATCATTGTCTAAGACGTGAATGTAAGACCATCTAAATATCGGCAGGTAAATCTGTGTAATATCGGGAGCGTGTCGATACTGCCTGTGGATATACCCAGATGCCTTTCCGATTTTCGTTAGGCAAAATAAACACCGATGGACACAGAATTATTGTAAAATCAAAAAAAAAAAAAAAAAAAAAAAAAATAAATAAAAAAATATATATATATATAATAAAAACAACCCTTTGTGTTGTTTATTTCATAATTAAAATGACAGGTTTGGATGAAACTCACTGCTATCAACAGAATTATTCATTATGGAAAGTTCAGACAAAAATATTGCAAAACTTATTCATTGAAGAATATTTAAATAGTGCAAAAATTCCTTAAAACATCTCAATTTCCGACACTATTCTTTTTAAATATTTTCTTTATTATTTTTAACATGTTGCCATTTGAGAATTCATATTAAAACTTGAACTCATCCCATAAATGTTTTTCACCATCAAGAATAGATTATTCAACTTACTGGATTGATCATCACTTGTGTCAGCTTCAACAATCTGTCCATCAAACCACATATGAGCTACTGTCATTCTGTTCTGTGTCAAGGTACCGGTCTTATCAGAACAGATGGTGGATGTGGAACCCAATGTTTCTACAGCTTCCAAGTTCTTAACCAAACAGTTCTTACTGGCCATACGTTTGGCAGTCAAAGTCAAACATACCTGTAATGAGAAAAGAATATTTAAATGATACATAAAATTAGAACTGTAAAAGACAAAAACCAACATAAGATGTCACTGAGCCCCACTTTCACAATACTTCCTAACTTTACTAAATGCTATGTTCTCAATTCTGGTAACCAAAATCATTACTGGCTACTAATTCATCTAAAATTCTTTTACATGAACTATATTTTTTTCGAAAATTTGGGAATTGGTCACTAATGAATTTAAAGTTGAGTATACCTGGTACATGTCGGAATATATTTTGTTTTACTACAAATGTATGTTTTCTACAAATCTAGACTACGTCTGCAATAAGCTGAATGTCGAAATTGAACATAACTTCTAAATTATTGTCAAAATCACCATGTTTGCGACAGTTAATTCGACAAGTTTTTTTTTTCATAGAAAAATCCAAAGCAAACTGAACAAAGTTCCAAACTTTGGAAAACAAAACAATTAAGCATAGCAACTTACAGTTACAGTAGCCAACAATCCTTCAGGTACATTAGCAACAATGATACCAATCAAGAAGATGACAGCATCCAACCAGAAGTATCCAAGAATGAAGGCGATGATGAAGAAAGATACTCCCAAAAGGACAGCTACACCAGTATGATGTGGATAAAATGAGCAATTTCCTTGGCAATTGTGTGTCTCCGACTTCCAAACCAGAGGCAAGATTGGCAATACGACCCATGACAGTTCTGTCTCCAGTTTTTACCACAATACCTCTGCAAGTACCTGTGAATTTTTGTTTTTATTAAATTAAAAAATTAATAACAATTAACACTAGAAATCACAGTAAACAATTTCTATTTTAATATGAGTAATCAGTTAATTTTACCTTCAGATATTTATTTTAACATCAAAGTCTGTGACACAAAGATTAATATTTTCTTTAGTTATCTTTGCAAGTATTGTTCGTCAGTTTTTTTACCAAGTTTAAACATTTCATATAAAACTGTTCTGTTTATCCATTTGCTTATACCTCTTATTCATAATCAAAACTCACTTGAATCGAAACAATATACAAGGTTATTTCATAGCTTGAACGCATTACTTTTTGCCTTACATAAAATGGTAATGGCATAGCAGACACATGCCTGTCAATGTCATTGTTATGTTACTAAATAAGGATAAAGTTTATTTTTTCCAAGAGAGACATGCAATCTTGAGCTTCTCTTTTCAAAAATGTAAATATTTCTGTAAATTAAACAATATCAAACCTTCAACAGCATTCGTGGAGAAGAAACATAGATTCCTGGTTTCAAGGGGATTTTCGTTTGTAAAGTCGGCTGTTCTGATCTGTGGTTCTGATTCTCCGGTAAGTGATGAGTTGTCAACCTAGAATAATATTATAACACATCAGATAAGTGAGATTACAGTTAATATCTGAAGATAGTTGGTTGAATGTTGTTTAACGTCGCATCAGCAATTTTTCAGCTATTTGCGATGAGAACTATTTTATTAATCTCTATGGATTAATCTATGATCAAATTCTGTGTATGCATGTGAAGTGTCTGTGTGTTTTATGGTCTGCCTTGTACTGGTGCGCACTCAGGGCGACTTTAAGGTGCTAGCTAACAGAGTCAGTATGCCGCAGACAAGAATATCACTCCCCCAGTCCATATATGTATAGGTATAAAGCATAAAAAAAGTTAAAGTCTGTCCCAAGCCATTAAGCCCATCAGGCCGGAGCTTATCCCGGTTTCTGTGGCGTTTAGCGACTGAGAGTACAAGACTCTCCCCTGAATGGGACGCCGGTCCATCGCAGGGTTAACCCCCAGCATTTTGCTGGTGCTCATTTATTTTTCAGCTGAGTGAACTGGAACAACGTGAAATTAAGTGTCTTGCTCAAGGACACAACACATCGCCCGGTCCAGGGATCGAACCCACGACCTTCGAATCATGAGTCCAATGCCTTAACCACTAGGCCACACGCTTCCACCATAGGTATAAAACATACTATACCTTTAAAATTTAAAACTTTTGAAATATAAGTCAAAAACCTCTGATATAAATATGTCACACCACCCCCTACTCTACTGAAATACATATACCTTAAATCCATGAGCTGTAATAACTCTGACGTCAGCTGGAACCCGATCACCAAACTTAACATCGACAATGTCACCAACAACTAATTCTTCAGATTTGATGCTATGTGGGGCGCCATTACGTATCACAAGAGCAATCTAAAGAAATATAACACATTTTAAATACAACACATTTTAAATATAACACATTTTAACCTCTTTATAATATTTAAAATTGTTTTGTTAATCTAAATTATAACAGACAGCCTCAGAATAAAGATAGAGAAAAAACAGTTCCTAATGTTCACTCAAACCCAGTGATTTTGTTACATTTTTAAAAAACTACCTTCTGCCTTTAAAATTGGGAAAAATGTGGTGTTCTGAAATATAGCCACTTCATTATGTCCTGGGAATTTAAGTGGTGTACATTACCCCCCAGAAAATAAGTAAAATAAAATGTGCATCTCCCATCAATGTAGATGCTTGCATCAAGTTTTTTTAAATAATACTTCATAGTTAAGAGATTACTCTGGACAATAAGTGTCTGGATGAATCAAAGTTCAAATTTAATATCACCTCTAGCTTCGAAAGGTCTTGGGAAAAAATAAGTCATATACTTGTCTTACCTGAGGTACCATGTTTTTAAAGGAATCCATAATCTTGGAACTTTTAGCTTCTTGATAATATGAGAAACACCCAGTTACTATGACTACAGCTGATAATACAATACCCAAATATAACTGAAATAAAAAAATATTAGTCAGTCATAAAAATCTGGCTTCACTTCAATAAAACCAATAATATATTCACCATGGTTAATGTGCACTTAAAATAATTTGAAAATGACTTTTTAACTATGTCTATAAACAGCAATATAGAATCATATTTAAGAAACCAAATTTTAAATCTGGAAAAAAAAATAAGTGTGACAGTTTCAAATTACATAGAGAGAAGTAAATCACTTATCAAACCGGTACAAGGATGAAGATTAGCAGGGCCCAGTAGCCAAGGCTACTAAAATTCAGTCTGGGTCCCTCATGTTTGTGTAAACACACATAAGCTATTTATTACTGTTAAATATTTTTTAATAAAGTGAGCTGAGCCCCTAACTCAAAACAGTTAGGCTTCATCCCTGTCGCTATAATACTGCAATGGAGCCGAGATATTGAAGTCTAATTGATCTTAAGACTGTTCAGTCCAAATATGTAATTTCCAGTTATCTCCCTTTCATCATCCTCTTTCACTTAAAAACAGATTTTAATGATGGAAACAATTCAGGCGACTGCAAAGATGAAGCTGGATTTTTTCCGATATAAGTTGGAAAAAACACAACATCTAGAGATATAAACTAATGACAACTTGTCTCATAAATAACTAGGCGCTTTTTACTTTAATCTATATTGGTCAATCTTACAACAATTTTCAATGAACATGCACAACTGTCCTTCAAAACCAGCTTTGTCTCTTTTGTACTATAGTACACCGTAGTTTCAATAAAGTTGCCCCCTACTTGTTTGGATTTGGATTCAGTTTGTCGCCTACTTGCACCAAGTTTACATTTTGTAAATACATTTCACTCCATACTTGCTGCCTACTTTAGGAAATTTGTCCTCTACTTTCATATTTACTGAAAAGACCGAGTACAACTTATATTATTGTTCCCAAGACAACTTACATTATCTCCTGGTGGATCCTCGTACGCCGAAGCTTGAATAGAATAGGCTACAAAACACAGTACAGCACCTATCCACAGAAGACAGGCAAAACCTCCAAACATCTGCTTGGCAAACTTAATCCACTCTGGGGTTGTAGGCGCGGTGTTAGTTCATTGGACCATCTCTTAATAAAACCTGGTGGGCTCTTTCTTCACTTAAACCCTAAAATGAAAAGAAAGTTAAGAATTTTTTCAAAAGAAATCCTATTTCACTCACCTTGAGATATAATGATCACATACATAAAGGTTACTCTTACAGGATACCATTATAATCAGTAATATGAATGACCATAATGGTTTTGCATGAATGCTGTACTACTGCATTCCTGTCATGCCCATAAGATAAACATTTATTACCAGGTTTGGGGGTCAAATTATTGTTGTTCGGTGCAATTTTGAGAAAATGTAAAGAAAATTAACTGTTGATCTTGATTTATTTAAAATTTCTAAAAATACTGAAATTGTACTTTTCTTTCACACACACACACACACCCACACACACACACACACACACACACACACACTTTTGTATATAAACCTACAGAATTGGATCTGTTCCTAGACGTTCGTATAATTCTTCAATGGAACTTTATGTTCGTCCATTTCCAATTCTTGTTTGAGTTCATCAAGATTTTCCTTCTTCTTCTTCTTTTTGCTCTTTTGACCTTGGGGTCATCTCCACCTGGTGCCGTAGCATATCTGTAACTATCGGCACGGCCCCTGATATAAAAGACAACAAATTAAAGTACGAGTAGGATTGGGTTCAACTTTATAACAATGAAAAAATAAAATTTACAAAAATTAGGGATGGGTATTATCAAAATTTTTGTATCACGATATATTATGATACGCAGATGCTGTATCGCGATATGTATCATAATATATTATTTTAAAACTGAATAAGGTAAAGAGCCTTTTACAATGTTGAATTCGTCGCTGTCGGCCATGTGTTAATAACACGTTGTTATGGAACAAGTTTTGTTTCGGCTGTTTCGTATCTGGTTGATAGCTTTACCTATAGTATGACGTTAATATTATATAATTCCAGTCAGTTGAGTTATAAACAAATTGGACGGCTCTACGGCAGTTGTGCGTTCATTTAAGCTATAAAAAGATAGGTTACTTGACTTTTCAAAATACGGTATTACCCGGATCAGATCTGTCATATGGCGATACGTATGTATTCCGAGACTGTATTGTGATATACCGGTATACCGATAAAACCGCACACCACTAACAAAAATGTATGCATTTACATGGAAAAATCTAAAATGTGTGTCAAAGGTATTGATTTATAACAAAGTAGCTTAGTGTTAATTTTTTTTTTCAATTTGCTTACTATTTATATTTTTTCATATGAAAAATCATGTGGAATTCATGTGAAAATCATATGAAACTGTGTATCATATCTATTTCAATACAGTTGTATCAATAAAGCCAGCAAGGTGCTACCCTTTTTGAATTTAGATTAAGTTTGCGGTGTTGTGTGTACTTTCAGAGTTAACATTTTCTGAATACATTTTGCAGTACAAATTTCTCATACTTGCTGAAAATTTGTTCTCTTCTTGAAAATTTTCTGGAAGGGATGATCAGTATAATTATTGTTGAAAAGATTAATCCCTAAAAACTAGTTTAGTTTATAGGCACAAAATGTGTTAACAACATACACCACCAGAATTTTTTTTGGGGGAAAACAAACAAAAACAAATTTGTTCATTTTACTTTTCATTTTAGTCAATTTAAATGTTCAAATGAACATTGACTGAAATTATCAGAGAAATTAAATTACACATTTCATGAATAAATGTTTAAATAATCCAGACCACTGTCATTGTGATTTCCCTCCACAAGCAGTGATTTCCCTAAAATTTATAGCAGAAGGCAGATAGACTTCTCCAACAGGCCAGTGGTCATGGGAGACGCCTAGGTCGAAAACGATTTTCCTGTCTTCTAAAGGCATTTTTTAAATTCTAACTGGCAAGTTTGGAGTATTAAGCGATCAAATCTGCCTGTTGTCGGCTCTTAAGAAAAAACACTGCACAAGTTGAGAAAAGTAAATAAACCAACCATCACAATGTTGCTCAATGTTTATTCAGGTAAACCCTATTTGGACAATGCTGTCACAATTCTACACAAAGGCAGGTACTTAAGTACATAATATTACGCAATCAACAATAACAGAATGAAGCAATATTGAACATTTCCTTAAAAAAGATTTTTCTCTCTCAAGATTTGATCACAATCAATTGATAAATTTAATTTTAAAAGAAAATCTTTAGATCTACTGTAATTTGAAATTTTCAATGTTGGATGTAAAATTTAATCACTTCTTTGTAATAAAAAAAAAAACAAGTTATAACTTATTGTTAATTTTTTGTGGAGTAAGAATTCCATTTTATTTCCATTATTCTTTTTTTAAAATTATTTCTAATTAAATTATTTTTCAAAGAACTGTTTCAGGCAAACAACTCCAGAGCCCAACGTTATTCAGTTATTATTTTGTCAAACTTTAGAATAAAAACCAATTTAATTTTTGTGGAGGGTGAAAATAGATATAAAAGTTATTTGTGGACTGTCCTTTAATCAGATCAAATTAATGATTGTAATGTTATTTGAAATATTTATGATGTTCCATGCTTCATTTGTAATGGAAAGTTATTTCAAGTGGGATGCAATGTCACCATCTTTGTCACTGTTTTTTAAAATTATATTTTTATTAAAGATTTCCAGTGAATAGTTAAAGATTTTGTAGAATACTTTTTTATACAAAATATTTATCCAAGCATTTTCCCTCCCATAATCTTACACAAACAGGTGGATGAAGATATAAGTGTCCAAAAAATTAATCCTGTTATTAATGTTGCTCAATGTTTGTTCAGGTAAGCCCTATTGGGCAATGCCTTCACAATTCTACACAAAGACATCAATGACACAAGGGGTACTTAATTACGCAATATTACGTAATCATCAGATTTAAGACTGCGTCGTTATCAACACCCTTAGGCGACCTTATTGTCTATACCTGTGTCTATGTCCCGGAGGGTCCACTAAAAATAAATCATGACCTCCAACGCCTGACCTTTAACTAACGTGAAACAGTTTCATCCCAAGAACAAAAACTTGGACGCCGATCAATAAAATCTTTAATAAAATGATAAAAAAATGTGCAAAAGATATTCCTTTTTTTTTAAATACATTTTTTCTAGTTTTAAAAACCGGTTAAAGGGTAGCCGGCTACTGCATCAGTCCTGCTAATGAATATTCATCCGTTCGTAATGGTATTGCGAAACAAAAATTGGTCAATTTCCATCCATCGATTGGGAAAAAATTTCGAAAATTATCCAAAACGAACAATTAAGACAAAACTTCCAAAGACAACCATAAGAAATATTATAAATTAGGGCTAAAACACCGCAATCAAAAAATATTCCTAGAGATTTTCCACTATTCCCATGTTCGACTCTGCAAAGGTCATACACGGCGCTCATGTTTAGAAGCATTTACAAATCAAAAACACAAAATAATAAAATTAAAATGCAAAATAACCTTAGCCATTTCAACGGACAACACTGAGTACAAAAATGCTGGACACAACTCGAATAAACTCGCATTTTTCAGATAACTTACCTGTTGGCTGGCTTTCACCTTGGTCGACGCCATCTCTGTCGGACAGTCACTTGCGCAGTTGATAGTAATTTGTCCAATCGAATTACATAAAATGTAATGACGTCACTGAAGATTAATAAAATAAATATTTTTTATTATTTTAATTAAGGAATCGATGAGAAATAAACTTTATTCATAAAGAATGTTTTATAAAATCAAACAATTATATATTCTTAATTTTAATCAAAGAGATATGGGAAATTATTGAAATACCGACGGAAAAATGTAATCACGTGACCTACTTCACGGAAATAGCCGAACTCTGGTGAGTTTATGAATAACTGTGAAAATATTTCTAACGTACAAGAATGGAATATTACTAATCTTTTAAAAATACATGACAAATTGTCGGATGTGGATTTAAATACATAAAAACAAACCACGAAAATAAATAAAAACAAGATATCATTAGACACTGAATAGTGTGTTATAATTATTAAACGAACATTATATGAAACTTGAGTGCTGATGGATTCTGCCCAGAACGGAATTTTCATGTAAAAAATGTATTTTATTTAAAAAGTTCCGCGTTTTATTGGCAGGTTTCTAGTTGTTTACAAACAAGGTTTGACTAAATTTGAATGCTGCTGCACGTTTAATTTTTTCCGTCCTGGAAAAGAACATGTACAACCGTCAGACCGTGGCATCATGGATATAACTTATTTTAATATTTTTTATTTGTTATTTTTAATGAATTATCATTAGCAGAGACATATATAACCGTTTATGTGCCTCTGTTATTAGGCCTACAATTTTATTATCGTATCTAAAAAAAACACAAAGTAAAGATTCAAAATACACTGAGTCTGTAAATAACGAATGGATATAAACAAGACATTGACTATACAGGATCTGTCAAGATGTCATAGTAGTAGTTCGACTATCATTAATATCTATTAATCAGCCCTCAACGTGGGCTTCAAAAGTCTTGAAGTGGCCACCTGGCCAGTAAATTAAAATTCCAAGTGGCCAAGTAACCTTTTCTTCCAAATGAAGGGAAATTAAGGCATCTTTTAGGTAAGGAGAATAAAACTGACTTACAATCACTTGCATACATCAGTGTTATTAATAACAATAATGATAATGTAAAGTGTCCATTATATTGCCTGAAATGGCATCATTATCATAAAAATATTGTAACACAGAAATAATATATGTTCTCTAGTCACAAAAGTTTAAATTTAAGTGGACAAACAGGCCACCATTTAC